>CM062817.1:858793706-859393706 GCA_031772625.1 Pinus tabuliformis | reverse complement strand
AAGCAAAGGAAAGATGCCCCAAAACTGCAGAACAAAGGACAAAGCCAAGACAGGGCGGCCCAGGACAACTCGCCAAATCCGCAACTAAAGAACAACACCGTGAAGCCGAAGAAGGACACAGGAAATTGGTGTGAGTTTCATTAGAGCTCCACTCACAACACAAGTGAGTGTTGGTTCAAACAGTCACTGGTGGGCGATTTGAAGGCTTCTAAATCAGATGCATGTTCCGACTCTGAGTCAGAACTCGACAAAGGGAATGACAAAGGGAAACAAATTATCGATGCGGAGCACAACGCCACCATTTCCACCACGAATATCCAGAAGGAGGAATCCGAAGATCTAGAGGAGGAGGAACGCCTCTTCCACTTCCAAATGTGGGTAAAGGGTTCCCCGCTAAAGTTGATTGTTGACAGCGGGAGCCAAAAGAACCTGATTTCAGCAGAGGTCGTGAAGCGAATGGGCTTACCAACCACAACACACCCACAACCGTACACCATCAGGTGGCTTCACCAAGGGCGAGATCTTCGCGTTGGATAGCAGTGATGCCTTCCATATAACTTCAAGCCTTTCACAAATGAGGTATTATGTGACATTGCTCCTCTTGATAGTTGTGATGTGTTATTAGGCCAACCATACTTGTGGAAGCGACATGCTTTGTATGAGTCAAGGCCTCCCGTTGTTATTGTTACCTTGGGAAATAAGTTTTACATGATACCGGAGGTAGCACTGCCTACCGCCATCTCTTTGGTTACTGCAAAACAATGCAGTGAGCTCATTTCCAAAACCAGGAAATTTGTTTTCCTGATGATACGCCCTTAGGGAAAGAAGAAGATGGTGGCCACGACCTCCAAGTAGGGTCCCTCTACACGACAACAACAGATGGACAAGGTCGTGGAGGGGTACGATGACATCTTCACCTCCCCTGTAGGGGTGCCTTTGCACTATCAGGTCAAGCACTCCATCGACCTGACCCCAGGTGCGTCGTTGCCCAATGGACTTGAATAGGTCCTCGATACTCATGAAATACATCTCTGCGACCACACAATCAAGGAAGTCCTCATCAAGTGGAAAAACACCTCTCCTAAGGATGCAATATGGGAACCAACCAATATTCTTCAGCAGTTTTCGCAGCTTCAACCTTGAGGACAATGTTTCTTTTGATGGGGGAGGGCATGTTAAGGTTCAACCCTAACTCCCTTATTGATGTAATAAGCCTCGTAAGGGTCATAGTTAGTTAGTGGAGTTAATAAAGCTCATAAGCAATTATCCGCATTAATAATAATTGTAATTGATTGACCTGTATTATAGAAAGGGGACCACAATTAGTTATAAATGGGCCATAGATAATAAATAAAGTGGTTAACCCGTGTTATGAAAGGGACCACTAGTAGTTAGGGTTTTGGATGTCATAAAGCTATAAATAGTCTTAGAAAGAAAGGGAAGAAGTATCGAGTCTTATTGTAATTGAGTTCTACTCTGTTGGATGTTTCCGCCTCGAAGAGGCAAGTGAACATTGTATTATGCTTTTGAATAATAAAATATATGTGCAGCTTGTCTCATTTCATGTGATATTTCTGTGTTTTAGGCCATATTGTTTCGTGTTTCTGGTATTCTGGTTTTCTCAAAGGTCAAGTACATAAAACTCTTCATCTCATGTTTACCCAACATGCCAGTGAAACTAGGTAAATGTGGGACGGGTAGTTACAATTGATCCCAAAAAAATCACACATTACATAGAATCATGTTTTTATCTACGTGTGAACAGTAGATCCCTGAAAGGGGAATTATTTTTCATTTCCTCTGAACAAAATCATGTTCCTATTTATTTATACATGTTTCTAAACTTAGAAGTTTATGAGGTTTATTGTTTGATGATTCTTGAAATGCGTTGGAGCAACTCAGCGAGCAGACTCTAGTGGAAACACTCCATTTTTTTCCAAGGGTAGGTTTCATATTTGACAAAGATATTCCTTGTTTGGACAGGAGGATTCAAATGAAGTTGGAAAATTGAAAAGTTTAGTTGAGTCCTTTTTTATACTTTTCATAGGGAGGAATGTTTTTGAAAGCTCATTTGTTTTTTCTCTGGTTTTTATCATTTGTCTGCAACAAGGTATAATGTGATGTCCTTTGGAATCAGGCAAAATGAAAAGATTCCCTGCTATGTCACTGTTAGGGGAGACGAGGCTCTTCAACTTTTGGAGAGTGGGTTGAAAGTGAAGGAATATAATTACTCAGAAGGAACTTTAGTGATACAGATTGTTTTGGTTTCAGAATTTAGGAGCACATTGATTTGGGAATCAAGTGAGTTCAACATTTGCTTGACTTGTGATATTGACATAATCTGGGAAATTTAACGCTATTGTGATATTGACACGATCTCAAGTTATTTTTCTCTTATGAAACAATAATGCTTTAGGACTGCGATTTTTTACCATATTTTTTTGGTTTAATTTTAATTCTGTTTGTGATAATTAGATTATTTCAAGTTATTTTCTAGGCCTTAGTTGTAAACATTTGTCTTCTTGTTCTGTTTAATAGGCATGATCCCTCAATTAGTATTTATGGTATGAATTCTATATAGTCCTAGAACGTCCTAAATACAGAGTCGCCAGGGGAAAGAGAGCTCAGTTCCATGTTGGCATTCAACACATGGTTACCAAGGAAGGTGTCGTGAAGTGTTTTCAAGTTAAATATGAAGGAGTCATTCTTAACAAGTCACAAAATGTTTAAACAAGCAACCTTGATAGTTTCTTTATTAAGAGTAGTCTTAGTGGGAATCCACATCTGTGGACACAAGGAATTTGCCTTGTCTTAGTTTAATAAATGGATGGAACACTACATTGTGTAGCCTTAGAGTAGTCTCAACTTGGTGTACCAGTTCTACTGATAGCTAAAGGAATGAACTTTCTATATAGATTATCTATTTTAAAGAGATTTTGAAGTGTTTATTTTTTGTAATTGAATTTTTTTTTGTAGGTTTTATGTTGAGCTCATCTTGTTACTTAAAGACCAAGCCATGCACTTCTTAATTGAATACATGCGTTGGATTCTCAACATGGAGATTATTACTTGCGTTTAATGAATGATATAACACTCTGTCTATTTATCAAAATTTTAGGTAAGAGCAAGGCATATAAAGCTCTCCAAAATTTTGTCAATTGAATCTAACATATGTGGTTAAGTGACATCATTGTGATCCCAAGTTCAACTTTGCTAAATTCACATGTTTAACCTCTAAAATATAGTAAGTTCGTTGTGTCCTTAACAAAACAAAATATACTCTTGTATACTATCTATATTGACCTAAGGCTATAAAAAACCAATTTCTTTATCCAAACAATTCTCCAAATCTATTTTTTTAATTAAATAATTCGTATTTATAATTTAAATATTCAATTAAATTGCACAACATATCACATCTTTCATCAATACTACTCTTCTCTGTACTACTGGCTTACAACATTTCTTTTAAAACAATTACTAATTTAAATAATATAAAATTATTCTAGACAAATATTTAATGATTATCATAAATTAATATTTATCAAAATTTACCAAATATTTTATTTCACTATCCTAATTTTATTTATTGAAAATTATGATAGTGAAAAATTCCATACTTTAAACATTATTTACAATTTGAAAAATACACAACTGATTTATCCCAAAGAATGTTTTATTAAAAATGTTATAATATTGTTAACATTTTGACAGTGAAATGATATCATCCATACAACCAAAAACCAAAAATAATGTTGTAAATAAATTATAAATGATTTAATGTAAAATAAATTCATTATTTTTAATAATTCAAAATATTTAAATTTTATAAACTAAATAATAAAATTTTGATTAAAATTAACTAGGGAAAAAATTAATTATACTATACCACACAAAACTAAAATACTACGCACAAAAATATATATCTATCAACTTTCCTTCCAGTAAAAAAACATACAACAATGAAATAATGTTTTCATTTTCCCAAAAACAGTGGTCGGCCTGTGAATAACTCCGTCAGTTAAGTATTCATCTATTTAACAATTTGTGGATTCGGCCTGTGAATAACTCCGTCGGTTAAGTATTCCTATATTTAACAATTTGTGGATCTTTTAATAGTTCAGATTATCGGACTAAATAAATGATTTGATTTTCGTGATTTAAGTTGATGTGATTTTTTTAGAAGGAAAAAGCATTAATATATTATATGGGAGATATAAGAGTTCCATAATAATTACATCTGAGATGACCTTAAAAAACCTTTGGTCAAATACATTTGCTCAAAAAAGGATCTGCATGTGGGTATATCTATCTAATGATGATCAGCAACTAATCAAGCTAGCTCTGATAGCTCTACAAAATATCATGATTCACATAATATAGAGAGGCTATATGCATAATCACCAAATACATATGCAGAGAGACATGAAGACCACCAGAGACTAGAAATCTGGGAGATCAAATTCGTGGATTTGAAAGGTATCTCCCTCATAGAAAATCTGTAAATACCATAAACCTGGAGAAGATAGGAGGCCCAATTTAGAAAGAGCATCAGCTTTCATATTTTTGTCCCTGCAGATGTGACCAATAGAACTTCCAACCATGCAGCCCCAGAAATAGTTGATCCTATCCATCCAGCCAGTCAGGTGAGGCACTAAAATGTGATTTTTCCTTGATACGAAATCGACCATAACTTTCGAATCTCCAAATACTGATACCTGTTGAATATCAAGGAAAAGAAAAAATTTTAAGAGTCCAACAAGAGCCATAGCCTCCGCCTTGCTGTTGGAGCTAGAACCTCCGTTCCAGTGGATGGAGAAATGAGTGTTTTCGTTCATCATAATGATAAAACCACATCCACATACACCGAGTTTTTTAGCACCTTCGAAGAACGCTAATGGGAAAGTTGAGCATTCCATTGATTGCAATTAGGAAACAATCTTTTTTTAATTGGTAGACTTCTGTGGGAGGGCATCAAAATTAGCAGAAATCCTATCTATGATTTCCGAGCATGAGGAATTAAGGCCTTTAAAGATGTTGAGGTTGCGCCACTTCCAAATGTTCCACGGGGAAAGGATAAAAATCCTTCACCATGTTTCTTTCTGTCCGCTACACCATAGAATCCATTCATAAATTGAATCCTGTGAGCAGTGTTGAAAACCATATTCTTTTTCTAATGCCAGCCATATCTGCTTCATTTTTTTAGATTTTAAAAATAAATGCACATTACTTTCCCCGTCTGATCTGCATAAAGCATAAATATTTGGGCAGTGCCATCCTCTTTTCATTAAATTCTCCCATGCTAAATTTCTGTTGTGAAAAGCAAGCCAAGCAAATAGGATCATTTTCGATGGGCAGCCATCCTTCCAGAAAATCTGAGGAAAAACAGGGGTGCAGGGAATCTGCTGCAATATCATATGTTGATAAACCTCTTTTACTCTCACGACATTTATTTCTTTCGAAATGTTCCATGTTAGATAGTCAAAATCCTCTGAACAGAAAATGCCACAGTTTCGAAGACCCGTCCTAATGCGAACCCATTGATGTGCAATCTCCTGGGGCATTTGCAAATCGCCAGCTTCTTTCCACATCAGGATGGGGCCTTGCCAGCCAGCAATCAAACTGTCCCAATAAAACATGCCTCTTCTATGAAAGAAATTCAGTAAGGATTTAGGTATATTTAACTCTTCAGTGCCGCATTTGAAACGATCTTTGCCAATAAGTATCTTACTTCCAGTTTGAAAATGCCAGATTAAATTCTTTAAGAAATACGGTTCAATCCTGCGAAAACTAAGCCAGATTGGAGACCCATATGAAGCACCAATGTAACCTTTCTTGAACCAGAACTGTAAGCTATTCCTGCCTAAGTACTTCATCTGAATCATGTAACTCCATGGACCCTCACCTTGTATAGCTCTCCATAGCGACTTGCACAATAGGGCTTTTCCGAAAGAGCACAAATCAATCAAGCCCCAACCTCCCATATTCTTTGGTAATGAAATACTGGCAAGTTTTATGAGATGGTATTTCCTCCTTTCAGCTTGACCCCCCCATATAAAATTAGCTGATAATCTATTCATGTTATCAATAATACTCGCCGGAAGAAGAAATAAATGCGCCCTGTAAATTGCAAGTTGGTTTAAAACTGATTGCACTAATATCATTCTTCCCGCCAAGGTGAGGCATCTAAATTCCCATGTATAAATCCTCCTGTAGAATCTATCCAAGATCCAATTCCAATCAGATTTCGAGTAACCATTAGATTTAATCTGGAAGCCCAAGTACTTTATGCCACAGCTGATAGACTGCGCATTCATTCCAAATAGCTCTGATAACCATAAAACATCTTCATGATTTAAATCATAGTGATAGATAGTAGACTTCTCATTGTTAACTTGTAAACCCGTAGCCATTTGAAAGTTTTTTATGATATCATAGAAACGTAACCAAGTGACCCTGCAAAACATGGCGAATAAGATGATATCATCAACAAATAAATTATGTGATAAAGAAATATTCCTACAGATTTTAAGGGGGCGCCACATATTTTCATTTACATCCTTGTTGATATGCAGGCTAAGAGTATCCATCGTCGGGATAAATAACAGCGAAGAGAGGGAGAATCCTTGCCGCAGGCTCCTCTCCGCACGGAAGAAAGGGGATGACATGCCATTGATGATGATTGCATAATCCACAGGTTCAACACAAGCCATGATCCAATTGATCATATTGGATCTCAAGCCAATTCTTGCAAGCAAACACCTAATGTAGCCCCAATCTAGGCAGTCGTATGCCTTCCAGAGGTCGATTTTGATAATAATCGCGTCACATTTTTTTGAATGAATAGCATATAATGCATCTTGTGTGCCAGCAATTGAGTTATGAATGTTTCTCCCTTTTAGAAAACCGTGTTGTTCTTTTGTTAGAAATTCTGACAAAACTCCCTTCATTCTCTCAGCTATGATCTTTGAAATGATCTTGAAGGTAATGTTACACAACGAAATCGGCCTAAAATCCTTGAAGGTCTGTGCATCCCCCTTTTTGGGAATGAGAGCGATATTGGTGGAGCAGAGCTGTTTGCTGATACTGCCCGCCGTTCTGGTGCCTTCAACCATCCGCAATAGGTCATCCTTGATGATATCAAAGAAATGGATGAGAAACTCAATCGACCATCCATTCGGACCGGGACTCTTGTCCCTTTTGAATGATTCCATA
Source organism: Pinus tabuliformis (assembly GCA_031772625.1). NCBI lineage: Eukaryota > Viridiplantae > Streptophyta > Pinopsida > Pinales > Pinaceae > Pinus > Pinus tabuliformis. The sequence continues at coordinate 859,386,491 of CM062817.1, read as the reverse complement.
ATTGCAAGTAGTTCATCCTCTGTAACAGGCTGAAAAATTTGATCATTTAAATCACCATCAAACATCTGCCGAAATAAGTCTATTCCCCATAATATATCCTGAAACCTGTGATTATTCGCTCTACTATATTATTTTTGAAATATGCCAGCGCCTCATTTGTAATATCCTGCTGGGAGAAAAGGAAGCCTCCCTTACCGTCGTTGATTTTCCATATTGCATTTTTTTCCCTTCTTGAGTTGGCAAATCTATGGAAAAATTTTGAGTTTCTGTTGCCTTCTTTCATCCATGTCGCCCTACTTTTCAACCTCTAGAAAGCTTCTTCTTGTTTCAAGATTAACAATTTCTTCTTTTGAAGACTCTTAATACGACATCTCATTTCATAAGACAAAGAATCATATGCCATAGATTCCGCAACAAAGTCAAGCTCCTTTTGGATATCCCAGAGTTCTTTTTTATTCACTTGCCTTTTCTGAAACTGCCATTCTTTTACAATCTTCCGGATTTTATCCATCTTATCATTGAAGGACATATGGATAGGAGCAGGTCTTGATGAAGACATCTCTTTCCACACTTTTAATACAGTGCTATTGAAGTCAGGATCCTCCAGACATTGTCTGTTGAATTTAAATGGGAAGCCTTTTCTAAATCCCATAGCCCTCCACCCAAGCATGATCAGCCGATGATCAGATATAAAGACATTTTCGACTGTTGAATAAGGCATGCCCAAGGATTCAATCAAGCTCACATGTATGATGAATTTGTCGATGCTCTTAGCAATGTAAGCCTTTTCATTCCTACCATTGTCCCAAGTAGGAAGGATTTTGGGAGGGAGGATGACGATAAAATTTTTATTTAGAAACTCATTCCTAATCCTCGCAGCAATAGGATCCTGTTTCTTACTGATGCCCCAGATTTCGTCCATGTTAAATGTGATATTTAGGTCACCTGCAATCAATAATGATTCAACATCAAAAAATTCTGAAGCGAAGAGACTTTCCCAAAATGCCGATCTATTCTTGTATGGAGCATATATGTTCAATATATTAATATGACATTTAAGCCCTCTAATCTGAGCAGAAATGAGAATGCCTGCAATGCAGCTGTAAGCTTTTGCGCATATCCAATGAGGGTCCCATAATACCGCTAAACCACCAGATAGGCCTATGGCCTCAACCGCAGAGATGTGCCATAGGGGAAACATTTTCCTGAAGTAGGACACTATAACAGATGCAGCATGCATGGTCTCTTGAATTAAAATGATTTTAGGGCTCGTCGATAAAAAAAAGTTTTTTAAGGCCAAAAATTTCAGGTCTGCTCCCAGACCTCTAATATTTACAGATATTATGAAATTCATTTCGAAGGCGATCCGGCCTTTCCAGCTCTAAGAGGCCTGTCTTCAGACATGTCAATAATAGGAATGTCAACCAATGAAAGATTTCTGATGCTACAGTCAGAAACAACTCCCCTCCCCCTGAAGTGCCTACTGCCCCTATTATTCTTTCTTCTCACTGTGATATTTCTAGCAGAAGAAGGGCTGATCTTAGGCAATTTTGGAATATTAGGCTTATGAACAGTGAGAGGCTTGAGGTCAAGTGATTTTTGGACAAAAGGTAGTCCAAATCACTACCAATAGAGTTTATAGGCGATGAATTAGGGGAATTTGCAGGAGTAGGAGAAATCCGGGATTCTATACCATGGTCACCAAGAGAAGTATTTAGAAAAAGGGGCGAACATGAAGACTGAATATGCGGTGCTTCCTTACCAATTGCAGGCCGAGGAATGGGATTCGGGTTAGGAACAGCAAGATCAACGGATGGTTCCAATGGGGGATTTGGAGGACGAGGGATCTCATAATCAGAGGCCGTTTCCAACTCAGGCATGGACGGCGAGATCCGATATAAGGGATCAGGGGCTATAGGCGGCAAGGGAGATAGCAGATGATCATCATCACATACATCATCACAGGAAGGCCGAGAAATGCATTTTGGAGAAGTTGATTTCTCCGTATCCTCAGAAGGAACTTTCATCTTATGAGGCAACTCCATGAATTTAGTAAGACCATAATGCTTTCGGCCTTTAAAATGACGCTGCGGACAATGTTTAACAAGGTGCCCAGTGAGATGGCAAGCAGCGCACCAAAAAGGCACACCCCAAAAATCTAACCTCTGCCTAATGGACTGCTCATTCCAACTGATATAGATATGCTCCGGAAAGCCTCCTCTGTAGGATATTTCAATCAAAATCCAGGCCATACGCTTGTCCTTCTCCTCGCGGCACCAGGGGTCTACATACACACACTTTCCAATTTTAGTTAAGGTCTCTATCGACCATAACTCCAGCGGCAGCCCGGGAAGTTTCAGCCAAATGAGATTGTTAGAAGGCTTGTTTCTTAGGGGGTTATATCCCAAATACCACCTATGCAAGGCAAGAAAACTACGACCATAAACCCATTGATGATTCAGAATGGATTCCAAATCCACTGCGCTAAGAAAATGAAAGCAGTACCACTCTTTTAGTAATCTGGCAATAATCAGGACATACCCAATAATAGGCTTCCATTGCAATTCAAGCCATTCTCTCATCTGCTTGTCATTCATCTCCGGGAAATGCCACTGGCCTATCAGAGCTTTATCTTGGAGACTGTCAATGCGTTCAGTCAAATGAACGTTGTCAATTCTAATGGCAGCAGGAGGCGAAATAGATTTAACAGGTTTATGGCACTTTCGAGTTCGATCCCCAGCAATAGACTTCCCATTAAGCTCATTCTCCACATTAGTGACAGTATGAGGGTCCGATGGATGAATCAACATTTCATCCAGCATGGAATGCCACTCGTTTGACAACCTGGCATTACGATGGAGGGATTCCGCTTGTATGGCCGCGTGGACCATAGCTTCCGTGGCAGATGTATCCGACATTAATTCCGTCATGAATAAGTCACCTAAGACTTAACCCAAAGTACAAGAGAAAATCCAAAGGAGCTGTGGGATGTACACTGCATACAGATAGGATAAGATATGATCGGTACAAAAGACTTGGAGAGAGAAGGATTCACCTACTTCGAGTCAGCAGAATGTACTAGCAAATGACACCTCGGGAAGTAAAAGGAACATTCTCGATGAGGAAAAAGTCATAAACCAAGCCAGCTATCCTCCTATATAAAGATGATAGACATCATCAAGCGCAAGCATACGTCATGATGGGGATAAAATCAAACTATGACGGCGTCAATAGATATCAGCATTAACACTCGTCCTGAAATGGCTTGATAGAAATTAAGGCAATTGATTTGAATCTAGAATGCTCTACCCAAGGTGGTAAAATTCAAATCAATTACCGGAAACCAATTACCAGTAACCAATAACCGGAAACCAAAACCAGAGAACCAGGACGAAAAACCCAGAAACGGATACAGGAGAGAACCCGGAGCCAAAAACAATAGAGAGGCAGTAGGAACGGACCGAAAAGGATTCCACAGAAAAACAGAGACGAAGTAAACCACAATTACACAACTCAGATTATCACATAAACCCTCATGACACCTCTTCCTGACATACTATACAGCAACATAAAAACTACTCACATACACACCACCATGGCCCAAGTTTAAATCGAAACTCAGAACATGGTTTTGATATTATGCAATAGCTCTGTAATCTAATAGCCCGAATCCATGACCAGAAAGTGACTGCTCTATTAGATATGGGACAAATCCATATAGCATAGGAAAATACAACTTTCCTCAAATGAGAGATTCTGACTAGAAGAAAATAGATACATGTAGAGACTATATAATTCGATATACACTCCCAGATATCTAACTCCAGTATACAAAAACTACCCCATTGATCTAAATCCAAAAACAATTATATTGAAAGCATATTGAAGGACAGATAATCATACTTGGAAGTGCCGACGAACCGAAACCGAGGTGCAAAACAGAAGAAAACAACAAGGAAAAGACTCAACACAGCAATGAAAGAGTCATGCAGACGAATGCCATAGGTGGAGAGTGACTGGTAGAATATGAGCTAGGCAGATAATTTCAGGTGGCAGATAGTGATGCAGCATGGAGCAAAAGTGCTAGATAAGATATATCATAGGGAAGATAATGAAGAAAATATGAAGCATTCAGAGATAGGCAGGAATAACAGAGAGTAATATATGATTTAGCGACTAGATGGGTAAGGAGCATGAGCTACAGCTGTCGAAATGCATGCCAGATTAACGCACCTGTGAATGGCCAGTCATACCACATAGCTCTCCCCAGATTGGATGATATCTGCAGAGCACCTCCGCTTGGTCGTCGAGCCGATTTAAGTTGATGTGATTATTTATGAGAGTTCTCATATTCAAAGATCATGCCTGGAAATTCAGATTTGACCTGCCTGACTTGTTAATTTCACAAGTATTAATTTTGCACCCTTTCCCTTTTAGAAGAATGTGAATTTATGATGATAAATGCTTCTATGCACACCATTGTTAATTTTACAAATATTAAAAATGCACTCTTTCCCTTTTAGAAAGATGTGAATTTATGATGATAGATGATTCTATCGACGCAATGTGTTAGTTTTATAAATATTAAAAATGCATCATTTTTTTTAAGAGAGAAATGATTTTTGATGGTGATGGTGATGGTGGTGATAAGAGATTATAAAAAAAAATTGTGTTGGAAAAATATTATGAGAATTTTTCAACATTATAATAATTTTGTTTTAAGAGAAAGTGTTTTTCATTTTGAGCTCTTTCAGTGTTACAAAGGCGATAAGAGTCTTTCAAACGATGTTGCTTTGGGAATTCACTATGGAGCTCATGATAATTTGTTTTTATTTTATCCATGTTTTTTTTCTTCTTTACACTAGTCAAGGTTTAGATATACATTTGATTTCCAAGATTTAGATATTTGGATTGATTGCCTTCTTATAACATCTTAGTTTCTTTTTCCCTACATTTTTTCCCTAAATTTTGATATAATAATATTTCTAATATATCCTTGTTTTGAATAATAATCTCTTCCTTCATCCCCTAGTGGTCTAACCAAAACTGAGCATCCTTATACCATACTCGCTTTAACTGAAGGTGGTTTTGGCTAGAGTTAAAAGAAATTCTAAGAAAACCTTATATCTTCCATGTTTTTTAGCCTCTTTTAATACAAAAAGTACCTAGTCATAGCCATGATTTCAATGGGGAAAGACTTGCTTCGATAGGATAGGGTGTATTTCCTTTAATATAGAGATTATAGGTTATAAACCATTTTTGGATCTGCTCTATCTTCCTTCATAACTCCTTGAAGATACAACATCCCCATACCTCACATCTATATAAAACAACAAGGGTGAGGAGAGTCTCAAAGAGGAGATTTTTTAACTCAAAGTCAAAGATTTATTGACTTACAATTATTTTCAAGTCCATAATAAGCTTTCCATCCTTCATTTATCATTTTTTCAATGATATAATTCCAATTGAACTTGTGTTGTATATCGATTCCAAGATATTTGTATCAAAACAATTCCTCCAAGTTGTTGTTGTCATATATCAAGGTATCATATGTGATATATCTAGATTTAATTATTATTACTTTCTTGTCAGTATTAGAATCTATACCCATCTTGGAATAGAAATATTGGAGGATTCTTAGATGCTTTCCAAGATCATAAAGATTCATTGCCAAGAGAGCAATATTGTTGGGGTAAAGAATAAGAGTGATGACTATAACAATGAGAGTGGGCCAACAAAACCTACTTGTTTCAAACACTCTTCTAACTTATTAATGTATGTGCCAAAAAGGGCAGAGGAGAAGGGGCACTGTTGGTGTGTGGTATTCTGACAGACCCAGGATTTGTTATGCGATTGGCCAATAAAACCCACTTAGCATTGGTCCTTTCGACAACACCCATTGAGTGGGTGAAGTCTCACCCCAGATGCTAATGAGTGACTGTAAGAACCAGGTTTCCACAGTCTGATGAGATTGTCAATAACTTAATACACTAGACTTCCACCTGTAGCATCAGGCTCAGACACCTACCAAATAGGCACTTAATCATCATCTTAGGATTGTGCATTGCACAAGTCCTCTGAACTCTTCTAGTCACCAGTTAGTGCTCAAGTCATAAGTGACAACACTGGTGGCTTAAGTGACTTACAACTCTAGGCATGTGGGATGACATTAATAACAACAAAAATATTCGTTACGGGGACACAATGAAGTATTAATACTTTGCTAGACCTTCAAATAACATAATCATTCTGGACTTTCAAAATTACATAGTGTTTTAGCAGGGCATTAGACACATGTTAAACCAGAATAACATAAACAAATAGATACATTCCTACATTAAACAAGAGATTAGAGGAAACCCTACCATCTATTTTATTACTTCATTATAAATAAGTAAAGGCGCCCATGTGATACAATGCAAATGTCATGTAATCTGGCTCACTAACCATTAGTTTGCACATAGTACAAAAGGAAATCACACATAGTACAAAACCATCCAACCTTTACTACATATGACTAATTTTACATCAAAGGTTGCAAAGCAGCTATAGACTTAGATATTAATACTTAAGACTATAGAGACAACAAAGAAGATACATGAAAAGCAACATTCTTCATCTTCAACAATTATATTTTAAGCAGGCGTCATCCCATTTTCTAATATGTTGATCAACCCTTTAACCTCTCTCCAACCTTTCCTTTATCAACTCTTGGTGGCTTCTCAAACCTTCTCATCGTGCTCGTCCATTCCTCCAGCTATTCTCTTGGCTAGCGGGATGTTAAGATATTTTCCGACATTATCTTGAGCTAGCCCATGCTTGCTTAACTATCCCTTGAAAATATCTCCCTCTTGTTCACTCCATTTAGCTAACCTTCCTCTACCTATGAAATATCTCTAACTTCCCATGCCACGTAATCCCTCTCCTCCTTCGCCAGGGCTACAAAATCCTAACTGCCTAACCTTATTCACACACATCCTTGCTCTCTATACACTAACATCTTCTTCCTCCATGATACCTCCCTGCACTACGCCTCTTCGTCCCACGCCAACTTGATTTGATGTGCATTATCTACTCCTATGCTCCTCTATCCTACTTCGTGTCCCTTCACTTAGAAAACATTTAACAAAAAATTTATGGCCTCCAATAGGCCCCCAACACAGAATTGTGACTCGTCCCAAGCCATTGGATCCTTCTTCCATCCCCATGGATTCAGTAACCTCTTCTCTTACTAATGTTGTCTTCTCTCTTCTAGTACAACAACTTGGGGGATGGTCAGCTGCTATGGATGTCTTAGAACTATGAAACTAGATAAGATAGGAGTGTCATGATCTGTCTCTCCACAATGGTGCTCTCAGAAAAATAAACTTGGTCACCAATGCTACTCTAGGGCCAAGTTTTATGTTTGTCCTTGACCACTACCCCTCCTCTTGCTACTATACCTACTTCTTCCTCTAGTGGGTAGTGACAACACTTTGACTTTCTTGCCTTCTCCAAGGTACCTCAAGGGTTGACGTGGAGGGGAGATTCATTTTTTTTAAATGGCCACCACACCCCCTCGAAGTTATTCTAACTCCTTCTACGCACCACAGTAGGGTTCTTCCCTAGTTGTTCTCATGCCATCCCATCATGCACAGGGACAAAAGCTCATCTAGTTTCTATAACCCCCATGGTGGGGACTACCTGGACACTGCTCTATTGAATATAACCGTAGGGATCTACCATGATCGTTTTCATGTTAGACTAACTGGTGGAGTTGTATAGTATCGAAAAAACCATTCTTATGAGCGAAAGGGGCCCTCCCTTGTTTGGGCCACTTGGCGCAACTTAATCACACCCCATGGATGAAGTCACCAACTCTTGTTCTACCATCCCAGGTTATCTTGATGTAGTCTTCTCTTCCATAGCCCTATTATCTTACAATCATCAACAACTTGGGCACTTTCTCTCAACATCTTCTCAACTCTTCTCAATTTTCCATCGACTCCCTCTATTACTCTCGTCACAACGTTCATTCCTTGTGCCATCTTTGCACTACTTCTCTATCTCCAATCAAGAACTACTCTAGTCTCCTCAAAGCTCTTAAGCTCTAATATCTTACCTAACAATTCTTTTACTATCCCTCCATCCCCTGGGTGGTGTCTTATAGTTCTTTGCGTCCCTTGCTCTTCTTCCTAGATAATTATGACCTTAATTTAGTCATTATGGTTTACAGATCTGAACCACTGTACCTCTTCATGGACTACACATAAAATATTCTTTCAATTTAGCTTAACAAGATGGTTTACACATGTTACTTCTCACATCCAAGCTACTCTCAGCTTACTTTATTCCTCTACTGAAGTATTATCCTTTTTTGGCCTCACTATCCCAATAATCCATGGATTTAATTAATTATTTGTGTGTTTCTTGTTGAAGCCACAATCGAATTTTACAATAATTATAGCCATTTTCTTTCACTTCAACTGTGATTACTATACTGAGGATGGTCATCTCGACACAATTCCCATCATGCGTTTCTGATTTGCACCTGAACGTCTGAGCTGCATCATGTTATTGTACATCATCTTTGGTGCATCCGAACTCCAAGAATGTGACTCCCCACTTCCTTTTCACTTTATTCACATGATTCTTTTCTTGCGAGCTATCCCCCAACATTGTTTGTTATTTATCTTAACACTACCCTTACACCTCGAATTATCTCCAACTCATACTCCTCCCCTTTAGCATGCAAGGTCAGTTTGGTCCATGTCCTCTTAAAGATTCTTATTAATAAATTCAATGCAAACTGATAACAACTAATGTAATCTTAACTTTAACCTATAAACTATATTTTTATTTATATACACTGCGGTAACACACCCCCTTCCATCATTTTATATTTGTGTTGGTCATCTTCCAGAAGGTGGCACAAAAATTGGTATCCACGCAACAGTTTTGCGACCTTCTTGATTGTATCATCATGCCAGTAGCCCCAATTGTAGCCATTTTGGGATTCTCCTCTGTTCCAATGTTCACCTTTCGGGTCTTGAGAATTTGTGCATATTCGGTGAACTGTAACAATGGTCCATCTCCTGCACGTTCCTCTTCAATCTCTGGAATTTGTATATTTCATGGATCATCCTCATTTTCTCCATGTTCTTCCACATTATAGCATTCCTGAAACTCTTTCACCCGCTATAGATGTTCATGTGCAGAACACAATAGTTCACTTTCCAACATTGGTGGTTCCCTCATAGAGAAGATCTTCTATTGTAGCACCTTTAATGCTTCATTTAGGGTTGGTTCATCTTCTTAAAATCTAAATGTGGCTCTAAAACTTTGTGCCATCTCATTCTAGTTTTATGTTCCTCTATGCACTTCTAGCTCAACATACCAATTGGCATGAATGGTGTCCAATGTGTCTATAAACCAAAGTACCTACTCTGGTTGCAGTATGCATCCTTTTGTCCATACTGTGACGCATCGTTTCAGGTGCATTCTTGGGCATTCCATGCCTAAGTACGTTTCCCCAGGGACCCCATAACTAGTCCTAAATCTAACACTTATCAATCGCCTACACTGTTTCCATCACGAGGTTTTCATTGGGGGAACAATGTCATACCTCATGCGTTCATATTGGGGGATATATATTGAGGGAAAAATGACATAATATATTGAGCATATAATAGGGGGTAAAGGTTTTTATATGTTGTGTATAAAAAATGGAGCTCAAAGTTAATAAAAAAATATAAAGGGGTATAAAAAAATGTTAATGAAAATTGGATACCTACAATATCTAGTGAAATTAGTTTTTTTAAATTAGGAAGGTGTATTGGATTCATATTGGTAGCAGTTTAAATAAAGTGATTTTTATGGGTATTTTCCAATATGTAGTCAAATTAGGGGTATTGTTTAGTATGCCACGAACACACGTGTTATGTCAGAGATTCATTGAGCGAAGCCCCCGTGGTTTCCATCCCACAATCTTGTCCTTATGCACATCCCACGATTGGCTTGGGTTGCATGCAATGCGACTTCCAATGAGGGAAACCTATGATTCTTTGATACATATGGTCTTCAAACTCCTATATAAAATTATTTACCTCGGATAATTCATCAAAGTGAGGAATGCACCATTCTAGTGATATGTGTGCACCTTTCTATACTAACCGCATGCAACCTATTCTACGAATTTTCTAGTGCTTCCTATGAATTAGAGGCACATGACCCAATGTTACACCAAATCAACACTCCATCAGCTGTGGTATTTATTTAATCCTCCCATCGATCTCTCACATTATAGATATTATACAGCTCCTCCTCACTCAACTAGTTGTTAACTAGCTCGACATACCAGTTTCCTTCGTGTGGGTCCAAAGGTGTTATTACTTGCACATCTCCACCTTCAAATATCATTTGACTTTTCTTTATATTAATGATTACTTGATTTTCAAACATCCAATAGAGTAGGGTATGGATTGGTGTCATCCATAACATCTATGAATTCAAATCAACAATGCTTGACACCCTATCAATATCCACCAGCACTCTCATCAGTATTCCAATAGGAAAGATATGATGTTGATTCACCAACCTCAGTTGAATTGGAGACCAAGTCAACTTTGGTTTTCCCATCATCTCCCAAGTATTTTTGGTAAAATATTTACGTATGACCCAAGTTCCAATATAATATTGTCCATCTTGTACTCCCCAATCTGCGTGCCAAATCATAATTCTATGTTGGTTCTTTTCGTGCGAGCTACTTTCTATTAGAGGAAATTCTAACTTAAAAGTAGTCACCTAAGAAAAAATTAAGAAATTAATAAAATAATGCCGTGTATAATATTTTTTAATATATCATTTTATTATTTTACTTTTATCAAAATTACTAAAATAAATGTCTCACACACACACACACACACACACATACAAGATTTAATAAATTTAAATTTAAAAAGTAAATTTAAAATTAATTTAAAAAAAAATCTAAAATTTTAATTTTAATTACCCAAATAAATGCATTTAAAAAAAAGCATATACACACACACACAAAATTTAATTAAATATAAATTAAAAATAAATCTAAATTAATAAATACAATTTAAATTAGTTACACGTCATTAAAACACACTCAACCCCTGACTTACACTTCTTTAAAAATATTCTCAGTATTATAACTTTTATAGAATAAGATATTACTTTTACTTTTAATATTAATGTAGTTCTGGGTCACTTTGGCACCATTCACGCTTAAGGTAGTTAAATTATGTTGTTAAAAAAATGGTCGATGTCTAGTCACATCGATATCTCTTTTGAATTTTAAAGGCTTTTGATTGGCTTACATGTTATGCTATTGTCTATCGGGAATGTCCCCCATCTATCTTAGGGGTTGTGCCTCAATCACTTGGCCCTGTACCGTATACCGTCCGTGTTGGGTGGATGTGACATGTGGTGATGTTGACTCAATCGTGGGGGCCATCTCTTTTCAGGTATTCATTGATGGGGGGCTTCTCATATCTCATGTAAGGTGGCTCGACGGGTCCTTCTCCTTCCTCTCCAGTGATGTGATTTCCTGAACATGCCTCTCGGCCATTTGCTATCACGACGTGAGGCAAGGCACATGAATATCACAACGACGCAGTGGATGAATATGTGCAACCATGGGACAGGGCTCTTTCAGTGAAACAAGGACCGGCAGGATGCATAAGCATGCTCGACTGGCCGCCATCGGCTCGACTGTTAAGGAGAGGACCGATAGGGGCTCACCATTCCGATGGTGAGGACCGGCAGGATGCGATGTTAACTTTTAAAAGTCAAATTCCTCTAATACATTCACTACGAGCACTAAGTCACATGTGGTGGTTGCTTCAAATCCTTTGGCACACTGCACCACCAACTTTCTAAATATTTCCAATGCCTAGGTGTCCTTCGCTAACTTTAAACAACTTTGAAGAAAATTCTGAACTAGATCCATTGTTGTCATTAGTTCGCTTTCTATGATATCATCATAGAAGTTTTGCATGGATGCTTCATGAATTTCCTCCGGCTTATCCCATTCTGAAGCAACCATCTCCCTCCATGCCTCTTTGTACATAGTCTTTTCCCAAACAAGGTCAACCTTTGGAGGGGGTTCATGTGCTCTGCATCGACTACAGTTGCGGTGTCCCTAACTTCACAACATTTGCCCCTATCTTGACACCTCCTTGAGTCACTACACCAATCAGTTGTTGGGTTCTACGACATTTGACAGCTATCATTTGCGCATTAGGTACCTTCTTCTCCTGTTATTTGGCAATTAATTTTTGACAATTCTCAATCGAGTGATCCAACACCCAACAATAAGTATAAGTGCAGCAGGGATTAGGGTTTGTTGCATGTTATTGATGATCAGAGTGTATTTTCTCAATCAGTTGTAAGCTTACTTCTCCTCAACAAAGACCTATTGCATACTGTCAAAAAATATCAATTCTGAAGCATTTTTATTATAGAAGTCTGATATTAAATTGTAGGGGTTAGATTTGAGGTTATAGTGGCATTGAAATTGGTTACTATACTAGAGGTATGGTTATTTTCATCTTGAGAATGATTTAAGAGTTGATCTCATCATTTAATTTACTGATATATACTTTTCAGTAAGCTACAATAGTCCATGTTTCATTGACAGTGGTACATTGAAGGACTAGTACTTTATTGAGTTAACATATTAGCATTGTTTTTCTCCCTAACCTAGTCAAGGATAGGATAGCCTTCTTGGATACTAACTACCTCATTGCCTCTCTCATTTGTGTCTTACTACTCAATGGTCCTCTAAAGCCTCTAGATTCTATCTTTTATAGATCTATAATCACAAAGGTTACTAAGTGTTATATCCTCGAAACTTGCTCAACCAATCTTGTTGACAATGGACTGATATCATTGTTATAGTAGTCTAATATTAAATTGTAGGGGTTAGATTTGAGGTTATAGTGGCATTGAAATTGGTTACTAAAATGGAAGGTATGGTTATTTTCATCTTGATAATGATTTAAGGGTTGATCTCATCATTTAATTAATTGATATATACTTGCCAATATGCTACATCAGTCCATGTTTCATTGGCAGTGGTACATTGAAGGAATAGTACTTTTTTGAGTTAGCATATTGGCATTGTTGTTGGCTTTTCTCCCTAACCTAGTCAAGGATATGATAGCCTTCTTGGATACTAACTACCTCATTGCATCTCTCATCTGCGTCTTACTGCTCAGTGGTACTCTAGAGTCTCTAGATGTTATCTCTTATAGGTCTGTAATCACAAAGGTTACTAATTGTTCTATCCTCAAATATTTCTCAACCGATATTGTTGACAATGGACTGATATCATTGTTATAGTAGTCTCATATTAAATTGCATGGGTCATATTTTAGGTTACATTGGAATTGAAATTGGTTACTAAACTGGAAGGTATGGTTATTTGCATCTTGAGAATGATTTAAGGGTTGATCTCATCATTTAATTGACTGATATATACTTGCCAGTAAGCTACAATAGTCCATGTTTCATTGAAAATGGTACATTGAAGGACTAGTACTTTCTTGAGTTAGCATATTGGCATTGTTGTTGGATTTTCTCCCTATCCTAGTCAAGGATATGATAGCCTTCTTGGATACTAACTACCTCATTGCATCTTTCATTGACATTTTACTGCTCAATAGTCCTCTAGAGTCTCTAGATGCTATCTTTTATAGATATGTAATCACAAAGGTTACTAAGTGTTCTATCCTCGAATCTTGCTCAACCAATCTTGTTGACAATGGACTGATATCATTGTTATAGTAGTCTGATATTAAATTGCAAGGGTCGGATTTGAGGTTACAGTGGCATTGAAATTGGTTACTAAACTAGAAGGTATGGTTATTTGCATCTTGAGAATGATTTAAGGGTTGATATCATCATTTAATTGACTGATATATACTTGCTAGTAAGCTACAACAGTCCATGTTTCATTGATAGTGGTACATTGAAGGACTAGTACTTTCTTGAGTTAGCATATTGGCATTGTTGTTGGCTTTTCTCCCTAGCCTAGTCAAGGATAGGATAACCTTCTTGGATACTAACTACCTCATTGCATCTCTCATCGGCGTCTTACTGCTCAGTGGTCCTCTAGAGTCTTTGGATGTTATCTTTTATATATTTGTAATCCAGCCTTAAAGAAAGTTCATATCTAATAGATAGAGACTGACACAAGGTTATTAGACTCTGAATGGATTGGGGTTCGAATAGACTCATTGTATTGAGTAACAATTTTAGGTTACAATGGCATTGAAATTGGTTAATAAATTGGAAGGTATGGTTATTTTCATCTTGAGAAAGATTTAAGTGGTCCTCTAGAGTCTCTGGATGATATCTTTAATATATCTATAATCCAGCCTTAAAGCAAGTTCATATCTAATAGATAGAGACTAAACACAAGGTTATTAGACTCTAAATGGATTGGGGTTTGAGCAGACTCATTGTATTGAGTAATGAGCCTGAACGAATGGTAGTCACAGCGGGACCATATCACCGAGGAAGGAATAGATCGCTTGACATAAGGAGAGCGAGGTGGGTTAAAATACAATATCTCGAGCCTTAAAGTTCATCCTGAGGAAAAAATGAAATAAACGATTCTCTGTTGCATCTCATTTGTCTAATTCCTTGTAGTTCTGCTCTTGCAATTTTGTAGTTATCTCGTCTTAATTTGATAATCTAATAATTAAAAGAGAATTTATAATAAGAATATAAAAGTGATAAATAGACATTGGTATCGTTATTCATTTAAAAATGCTTCTCTAATCAAATCTTGTGATCTATTTAACAAGTGATATTGGCTATAATGGCTTTAATTTACCCTTGTTTCTCAACAAAAATAATGATAAAATAATCAATATGATAACATTATTCAACAAAAACAAACATGTATGTCTCCAACAGCTAATGAATAGAATGAATGTAACATTGTGCACACACTCTGTTTGTATGTCTCCAGCAGCTGATGAATAGAATGAATGTAATAGTGTCTGAGCACTCTGATTGTATGTCTCCAGTAGCTGATGAGTAGAATGAATGTTTCAAATGAAAATCAATAAGGGTTGATGTTTTATAGTTTTTTGATCTAGAATTTAATTGGTAGGGAAGATTGGCATGGATTTTCATCTCCCAAATTCAAATGTGTGTTTTGGATTGATTTGTACATGATCAAATGGTTGATAATATTTCATGGTTGATCCTTGTGTTTTCCTGTGTTTAATTCTTGAATTAAAAAGGCTGGTGTGCTTAATACTTGAATTGAAAGGGTTGGTGTTATTTATTGCATCCTTTGAACTAATTCCTAAATTGAATGGTGTTCAATAGGTTGAATGGTTAAACACACATGTAGATATGGCTGTTCTTTGTTTTCTTTGTTTTTACCCATCCTTTGTTGTTGTTATTTGATTGAGGCTGATTTGTGGCCAGGGAGGCCAATTGAGGCTAATTTGTTGCTTGAGGAGGCCAATTATGAAGGCTGGGTGTTGTGAAGGCTAATTGAGGCTAATTGTGAAGGCTGGATTGGTGCTCAAAAGCTATGTGAAGTCTGATTCATGCTTAGTGGCCATGAGAAGGCCTGTTGTTGTGAAATTGGGCGTTGAGAAGAGCGCTGAAGTATTGCTCTGAAATAGGGCGTTGAGAAGAGCGTTGTCACTTCAAGAAAGAAGGTTGAGAGTCTTTTAGAACATTATATGTGCTCTCTTTGAGTCGACGACTGGATTATTGTTGGCATTGCAGGTTCCTGCAAGTTATGTGTGTTTATCCATCAGTCCCTGAAAGGTTGAGCTGATTGATTTTGCAACGTGTGCTTTTTTCCCACGACATGTAAGAACTCCAGTGCGGCTTGTGAAGTTTGTGTCGAGCTGCAGAAAAGGAGATCTCTGTATTAGAGACCACAAGTCGATTTAAGTCACTGTATTCCTGGGCATGTTTGTTCGTGGTATCATTCCCATGGTAAAATTCTTACAAATTTCTAGCATTAGATTTCGAATTTCGAGCTGGGAATTGTGTTCCAAAGTTTGAATTGGGGTTCTATGGAGGTTTTTAACATTAATTTATGCATTCTACCCATCCTTTGCCACAAATTCTCAGTGTTTGTGGGAAATTGAAGATGAAAAATCTCCTTTTCGGAGAAATTAAGGGTTTAAGGTCGAGAATTCTAAGAATTCACCATTTTAATGGAACCTGTGGCTCCTCTGGATGTCTTTTTGTTGGTCGTTTTGAAATTATTGTGAATTTGTTTTTTCGTGGTGGCTCCAATTTTGCTTCCCTTAGTTTAGAATTCAAAGAATTTTGCCATTGGTTGTCTTTTACATATAAAAGTTCACGATTCTAATATGCCAGGTCCGATTGTGATTTTTGTAGCGAATTGCTGGTGGAAATTTTCCCTTAATTAATCGCCGTGGAAAAAATGAGATGCAAGCATTTAAGGAGTCAATTTGATGTGAGAGGATCCATGGTTATCATTCTCCCCGTTCTCCAGCATGCTTCTTTCCTGAGAAACATGTTCTTCCATTTCTTGATTTCTAATAATAAGCACAAGCTGCAAGAGGTCGTGAGAATGATTCATCAGTCATCGTCAAATGATTCATCTCTTACCTTATTTCATCCAGATCTAATTTCTACATTCAGGAAAACCATGGATGAAATTTCCCTCAGGGATTCGACGAAGATCGTTTCAGAGGTATGTCAGGGTAGCACGGGAAGCAAGAGTGGAAAAGACAATAAGGGTTCAGATGATTTGGACGTTGGTGAAGGCTATGTTGGACGAGTTGCATTGAGGCTATAGAGTTGATGGAGGAGAGCTTGTAACTGGTTTTGCAAATTAAATCGACTGAATGTGGAGAGCCGATTGTGGCGCGCTAAGTGTTTCTTGTGTTTATATTATTTGGTATTGTATTTTTTCGTATGGGTATGGGTAAAGGTAAATAAGTCTTGGAAATTTGTATACATGTTAAGATTCACGAACTCAATATGAAGTCATTTTGTTAGAATTCGTGACTCTAATTGACGATAGGTAAAACATGGAGACCAAGATCAGTATCCCAAAGTTAAAATGAAGATGCCAAAGACCCAAAAGTACAAAGTTGATGATATTTAAGTGGGAAAAAAGTGGTGTATTCCATCATATGAATGGTATGGTGTATCCAAGATGAGTGACAAAGGATCCAAATGGGCTTGAAAGTTTGTTTGTGTTTGTGGAATAGACTCTATTATGTTGTAATGTGAATCACATATGTATTAGTAAGCAAGTCTATGTAATGTTTTATAGTGGTATTTGTAAAGTATGTACCTGGTAACTCCAAGAGTTGGAGTGTGTAATGTAACCCTAATGAGGCATGTGTGCCCCCATAAAGTTCGTGGTAATCTCAAAACCACTTTGTATGTGCAGTGTTGGTTTTTGGTAAGCTAGAAACCACGTGTGAGAGTGAAGTGGACATGGATTCCTGTAGGCATGGTTTAGGGTCAACTGACAAAACCGTTGGCATGGTTGAGGGTGAGTTGAGAAAACCATGGGCCTAGTTAAGTTGGGTTTGTGGTGAGCCTTGGTTGTTGAATTGAGTGCCTTGGTGGCTGTGTTGAGCCTTGGTGGTTGAGTTGAGCCTTGGTGGTTGTGTTGAGCCTTGGTAGATGAGAGCCCTTGTTGGCATGGTTGAGGGTAATCCGATAAAACCCAGAGCATGGTTGAGGGTAATCTAATAAAACCCAAAGCATGGTTATGGGTAATCCAATAAAACCATGATGATGATGGAGGGGGATTGGCAGGTACAGGTACATGTATGTAGTTATAATGGTTGACAGAACCATGTATTCGAAGGGCATCCTAGTAGACTAGCGGTTGCAGCGGTTAACACCCATGCATTATGGTGGATGGTTGCTCCTTTATATGGACATCGACATATTCTTTTGTTGCATTTGACCACAACTAGACTTTGCATATTGAGATCGAGACAAGTAGTCATTAACGGGGTGACTTGGAAATTGTAATTCCAACTTGTCTCAGTGGTGATTCATTCTATCTACAAGAGTCTGTTCCTATTCCTTAGGGTTGTTATATCTAGTCGATTCCTAGATTGGTATGTGGTTGAGATATTCTCTCAACAAAGTGATTGTGTATCCAAGATAGTCTACATATTTGTGACAACACTAAATGTATTTATATGTAACTTTATTTGATGTGAATATACAATATAGTGTGCAATGCTCAAATTTTAAATTATCCATATACTAACTAGATACATATAAGAAGGTCTATTGACCAAGACTTCCTTATGAAAAACATTATATCATAGTATTAATAAATTCCAAATAAAATAAAAAAACCATAAATTAACTAAAATCGTCAGAAAAAAAACATGGAAATATTAATAATACTTAAAATAGTTAAATAGAGATACAAAATTTAATTTACTGTAAAAATATTCCTCAATACAAACTAACTTACACTCCTAACAAAATATCTCCTATTAAACCATTTTTAATATCTTTTATTAAAATTACACATAAAAAGCATAAACACTCTCCATATTCTTACACTCCTAACAAAATATCTTCTATTAAACCATTTTTAATATCTTTTATTAAAATTACACATGAAAAACATAATAACAACATTACTCCTCACTATCATCTTTGAAATAGAAAAAAATGATAAGTTGCATTACATAATTCTATAATAAAATACTTGTTAAAAAAATAATTGTGTAAGAGTATACTAAAGTACTACAAACAAACTAAAGCACTAACTTATTCTAACCCCTGAAAAAAATCACTTTAATAACAAATTCCCATCCCTTACAGTGTAATTGATTTATAAAAATAAATTTGAAAAACGCGGTACGTTGTTTCCCACCTCCCACCTCCGAGTCAATCAGCTTGGCATCAGCCGCCCACTTTCTCTCGCTTTGATACGAAAATTTACGCACTTGACTATAACATGGCGACATTTCCACCGAGGGGAGCACTATGGAAAGGGGTTTCCCAACAAATATCCATTCCACGTGGCAGGTTAAAAAGGAAAATATGTGTTGAAGGGATTAATATGGCACACGTGACTGTTTTGATGGCACGCGTGGATGTATGCATCCAACTCATCTAATGTCACCCCATAAGAGCGCGCAACGAAATGGGTCATCTCTAACAACATTATAATGGTGTGGTCCATTTATCAAAAGAAGAATTGTTCAACATTTCGGCCTTCATACTTCTCAAACAACTTCATTAAAGTTAATGTATGAATTAACCGCAATAAAATTGAGTGGGTGTGATAATGGTTTGTTATTTTTTTCATTTAGTTAGTTTCAAATTTTAAAAGGATATGTTTTTCTATAATTATAAGACTTGAAGAGTAGGTGACATTTGGGATAAAGTTTTATTGTGAGTCTAGGATGTCTCACTATTTGTTAAGTCATAAATTATTAGTATATGTAGTTTGTTACTGGTTAGATATATTTTTAAGTTTTGGTATTCTACTAACAACTAGTGTTTTTGATTCTAGACCTGGCCTTAATTATTCCAATGAATCACTAATTCACTATGATTAAAAAAAGAGAAAAAAGAAATTAATTTGACTTAACCAAATTACAAGGGGAGTATGCATGCTAATTTCTCACTATGTCAAAAAGAAAGATAGATTTCATATGATCAACAATAGAGAAAAACATTGGTAATATTATTATTGAAAAAAAAATATCTTAGGAGATCATAATAATTTTCCTTTCTATTTACCTAATGGATGTGGGTTTTAGATTATGAATATAATTTTTTTGATGTTGGTTATACCAACAAAATTTGGCAATTTTAAAATTATTGTACTAAGGATAGTGAGATGCTTTACAACCCAATATAAGGTTGAAATTTTCATGAACAAATGAACAAACATAATGTTAAATTTTACAAAAAAAACAAATAAGCTCAATTTTAAATAATACAAAATTAAATTAAATAACTATATACATAAATATGTATGTGATCATAACATTTAAAAAAATTAAACCAATCTATATTCATCTTAAATTTGAATCTATCAAGCAACAAGAGGGTTCAAATAATGAGAGGCATCAAATTTGTTAATGTGAATATTTTTAATATGAAGGAATTAATTCATTGACATGGATTATTGTGTTTAAGTATATGCTCACTACTTTGAAGGAAATCAAGTCAAGAAGTATGCATGGTGATTGGAACAAATGAAAAATAACCGGCCAAAATGCATGGCTCGTTGCAAGGCTTAATATTTGCTACCATAGCACAAGTGCCCATCATTAAGATCCTAGGGGACTCACTTATCATTATACAACATCTGTGCAACTAACCTCGCTCAAATATAATCATCTAGATAACCTTTTGAACAAAATAAGAAAGTTGTTGGACAATATTCCACGCGGACATTACTATCATATTCTTAGACAACACAATGCAAAAGTTGATAATTGTGTCAACCATGCATGCCACCTCCACGAAAGGAAGCTAGAGATAAATGGAAAATTGGGGTGGGGGAATTTGCCATAATTTATATACATAAAAATAATAAAATAATAAAAAAGAGGAGGAATGCAGCTCTATATTAACAATATATATCAATATATATATATATATATATATATATATATATGATTGAAAGAGTCTCATTAGTGTTCAAACTAATTGCTCAAAGCACACGACCCTCAAACAAAAAGGTGTTTGGCAGTGCGAGCAAGGTACCAAGTGGTGGTGCAGACTTACATGTGAAATAGTATTAAAATACCCAAGGATTAGACTGCAAAACTAAACAATCCTTCTACCAAGAGATCACAAGATGAAGAACAAAGAGAAAACACACTTCATTACTTGAGAAAATGAGCTATACATGAACCTAATTTATAGGAACAATATAGGCTTCTAGCAATAGCTAGAAGATAAGATTGGTGACTCAATAGATAAGACTAACAATGCAAATGATAACATTGCTATGTAAGCTTACAAGTTTCAATATTTATTGGAACTCTAACACCCCCCATAAGCGAAACGTAGGGAGGAAAATAAAGAAAAAAGAACACAAAGAATGGGTCTCGACAACTAGGCCTTTTTAGGTACCCATGTACAACATTTCATAAGAGAGAGAAAGAAGGAAGGAAAATGAAGAGATAAAGGAAGGAAGACTCAAGATTACCCCCCAAAGACAACTTCCTTTACTCCAAGCATATGCCATAACTGAAGAAACCTTAGTGATGCCAAGGAATTTGTAAAAATATCTTCTATTTTTTCTTTAGTAGGTACATATTCCAGGTTGAGAACACCATCTTGAATAAGTTGGCAAATGAAGTGCATATGAATCTCAATGTGTTTTGTCCATTGATGCTCCATAGGATTTCTAGAAATTTGTATTGCACTTTGATTATCACACCATAAGAGAGTAGGTTGATCTTGTTGAATGCCAAACTCAAGCAATAATTGTCACAACCAAATAACTTCTTGACTTGTGAGAACTGCAGCTCTATACTCAACTTCTATCATAGATAATGCAATTGTTGACTGTTTCTTGCAAGACCAAGTAATAGGGGCAGATCCAAGATAGAAAACAAATTCAGAGAGGGTATCTGATCATCCACTGATCCAACCCAGTCAAAATTAGTGAAACCTACAAGCTCAGGAGAACCAACAGTATATTGAATGCTAAAATTGGAAGTTCCTTGAATATATCTGAGAATATGCTTTGCTTCTTTCCAATGACTAATGAGAATCATGAGCAAATCTAGAGACCAACCGACTACATAGGCAATGTCAAGTCGGGTGTGTGTCAAATAAAGTAGACTACCAACAAGTTGGCAATATAATGTAGGATCCACCCGGGGAGTGGTGCAACTAGTAGTAAGAATAACATCAAACTAAAAAGGAGTAGGTCAAGGCTTACAATTAGCCATTCCAAAACACTAGAGTAAATCAAGAACATATTTCTGTTGGAAGATGGTGATTCTTTTTAAATATTGTTGAACCTACAAGCTAAGAAAGTAGTGTAGAAGACCAAGATCTGTCATAACAAATTGTCCCATCAGTGCTTCTTTAACATTCAGAATTATAAGTGAAGAACTCCCTCGTGTATCCCTAATCACTCCATCCAAAATTAATAAAAAATATTGTTAATATAATTATAAATTTTAATAAAACTATATTATAATAATGGAAAAGCTCTAACATTAAAAATTTATGTTATATTATATATAAATGCACGGTGATTTATTCAAAATGATATTGACTCTCCACATAATGGTGTCCTTTCTTTAAACACATTTTCAAAATTTCCCAAATAAATTTTTATGTTTGATTTGATCCTATAGTTCTATTTATAACGGAATTTAAGAAAATATATAAGATAAGTTGAGAATTTATGGGATTTTTTTTTAAATTAATTATATATTTTAAAATAAATCTTATTTTTAATGATAATGGATGAATCAATGATTTTAAAAGAGTGTTTTTGGCGGAATTTAAGATTGAATCATAAAGATATTATTATTTACCTTAATATTAAGTTATTCAAATCTTTCTGTCTTTTGGAGCTTATAGGAATTACTCGTTATGATTTTCAATATGATCAAATTTGTTGGGTATGTGTTATATTCTTTCCACGACTAGCCTCATGCGCGGAGTCGGGGGGTAGAGCCCCCCCTTCGTTGCGCAGGGCACAATGGGGGGTGATAGGGGCAGTGGCAGACCCCCCTGTCGACGAGGTCCAGGGCAGTGCTCTGAGAAAAAGATTTTGGACCCTATGTTAGGTGGACAGACCTATCTATGGTTTTGTGCATGGATTTCACGCATTTGGACATGATGGTTTTATACTCGAGGTATTTTGTAGATTCGGTCAAGGGAACTACAATTATGCTATAATCCATGGTTAATGAATTGAGGTTTATGTATGCTTCAACATGTGTGTGTGTGTGTGTGTATATATATATATATATATATATATATATATATATTGTAACAATGGAAGGAATATAATGAAAAATCAATCTGGTAATCCCGGTTTTGGAATACAGGGGAAAATCTCTGTGTATATCTATTTTATGTTTTATGTTCTCGCCATTGTTTATTTTCTATTTTTAGAATTAATATGCAGGTAATTTATGTACATGGTTAAAACCTACAATTTTTTTGCCACACAGACTAACCTGTAAAACTCAGGGGGAGGTTTTGGCTACCACTCCACTCAAGCTTTTGTCCTTTGAATTAAATAAACATTATTTAATGTTTCTTATTAAACCTTTTTTTGGCAAATACATTTTTTTATTAAACTAATACCATATTACATAATATCAAAATCTTTTGTTGTGATCTATTAGAATAGAAATTAGACAATCAACAAAATTTAATGTCTTTTGTCTCAAATATCCATATACTAACCATATACATATAAAAAAATCTACTAACCAAGACTTCCTTATGCAAAACATTATGTCATAGTATTAGCAAATTTCAAATCAAATAAAAAAACCATAAATTAACTAAAACTATAAAAATGTGAAAATATCAATAATGCTTGAAATAATTAGATTGACTAGAAATGCAAGATTTAATTTGTTATAAAAACATTCCTCGATACAAACTAACTCTTCATATTTTTACACTCCTAACAAAATATCTCTTATTAAACATTATTTAATATCTTTAAAAAAAATAACTGCGTAAGAGTAAACTAAAGTACTAACTTATTCTAACCCCTGAAAAAAATCACTTTAATAACAAATTCTCATCCCTTGCATTGTATTTGATTTATAAAAATAAATTTGAAAAACGCGATACATTGTTTCCCATCTCCGAGTCAATCAACTTGATATGAGCCGCCCACTTTCTCTCCCTTTGATACGAAAATTTACGCATTTGACTATAAGATGGACCCAAACGTGGCCACATTTCCACCGATGGGAGCACTATTGAAAGGGTTTCCCAACAAATATCCATGTTCCACGTGGCAGGTAAAAAAGGAAAAATATCCGTTAAAGGGATTAATATGGCACACGTGGTTGATTTGATGGCACGCGGGGATGTATGCATCCAACTCATCTAGTGTCACCCCATAAGAGCACGCAACGAAATGGGTCATCTCTAACTCCATTATAATGGTGTGGTCCATTGAACATTTCGGCCTTCAGAGTTCTCAAACAACTTCATTAAAGTTAATGCATTAACTAACAGCAATAAAATTGAGTGGTTGCGATAATGGTTTGTTCATTATCTTTTTCACTTGGTTTAAATGGAAGAGTACCTGATTTTGGAGATAAAGTTTTATAGTGAGATTTAAGATGTGTTATCATTGGTTAAGTCATAAATTATTAGTATATTTGGTTTGTTAATTGTTATATATATTTTTAAGTTATTTTATTAGTAATTAGTAGACTTGATTTTGCATTTCGCTCCAATTATTCCAATAAATTACTAATTCACTATGATTAGAAAAGAGAAAAAAGAATTTAATTTGACCCAATCAAATTATAAGGGGAGTATGCATGCTAATTTCTCACCATGTCAAAAAGAAAGATAGATTTCATAGGATGGACAATAGAGAAAAACATTGGTAATATTATTATTGAAAAAAATAAAAAAAATCTTGGGAGATCATAATAGTCTTCCTTTCTATTTCCCTAATGGATGTGGGTTTTAGATTATGAATATAGTTTTTTGATGTTGGTTATACCAGCAAAATTTGACAATTTTAAGATTATTGTACTAAGGATAATGAGATGTTTTGCAACCCAATATAAAGGAGATATTGTCATGAATAAATGAATGGACATAATGTTACATTTTACAAAAAAAAAAAAAAACAAATAAGCTCAATTTTAAATAATACAAAATTAAATTCAATAACTACATATATAAATATGTATGTGATAACATTTAAAAAAATTAAACCAATCTATATTCATCTTAAATTTGAATCTATCAAGCAACAAGAGGGATCAATAAACGAGAGGCATCAAATTTGTTAATGTGAATATTTTTAATATGAAGGAATCAATACATTGACATGGATTTTGTGTTTAAGTATATGCTCACTACCTTGAAGGAAATCAAGTCAAGAAGTATGCATGGCGATTGGGACAAATGAAAAATAACCTAGCCAAAATGCATGGCTTGTTGCGAGGCTTAATATTTGCTACCAGAGCACAAGTGCCCATCATTAAGATAGTAGGGGACTCACTTATCATTATACAACATATGTGTAACTAATCATCTAGAGAACCTTTTGAACAAAATAAGAAAGTTGTTGGACAATATTCCACACAGAGAATATTATCATATTCTTAGCCAACACTATACAAAAGCTGATAATTGTGCCAACCATGCATGCCACCTCCAGGAAAGGAAGCTAGAGATAAATGGAAAATTGGGGTGGAGGAATTTTCCATAATTTATATACATAAAAATAATAAAATAAAAATAATAAAAAAGAGGAGGAATGCAACTCTATATTAACAAATTATATATGATTGAAAGAGTCTCATTAGTGGTCAAACTAATTGTTCAAAGCACACAACCCTCAAACAAAAAGGTGTTTGGCGGTGCAAGCAAGGTACCTAGTGGTGGTGCAGACTTACATGTGAAATAGTATTAAAATACCTAAGGATCAGATTGCAAAGAAAAACAATCATTCTACCGAGATATCACAAGATGAAGAAAAAAGAGAAAACACACTCCATTACTTGAGAAAATGAGCTATACATGAACCTAATTTATAGTAACAATATAGGCTCCTAACAATAGCTAGAAGATAAGACTAACAACACAAATGATAAGATTTCTATATAAGCTTACAAGTTTCAATATTTATTGGAACTCTAACACCCCCCCCCATAAGCGAAATGTAGGGAGGAAAATAAAGAAAAAATAACACAAAGAATGGGTCCCGACAACTAGGCCTTTTTAGGTACACATGTACAACATTTCATAAGAGAGAGAAAGAAGGAAGGAAAATGAAGAGATAAAGGAAGGAGGACTCAAGATGACCCCCCAAGGACAACTTACTTTACTCCAAGAGTATGTCATAACTGAAGAAACTTTAGTGATGCCAAAGAATTTGTAAAAATATATGCTATTTTTTCTTTAGTAGGTACATATTCCAGGTTCACAACACCATCTTGAATAAGTTGGAAAATGAAGTGTATATAAATCTTAATGTTTTTTGTCCATTGATGCTCCATGGGATTTCTATAAATTTGTATTTCACTTTGATTATCACACCATAAGAGAGTAGGTTGATCTCGCTGAATGCCAAACTCAAACAATAATTGTTGCAACCAAAGAACTTCTGGACTTTTGAGTACTGCAACTATATACTGAGCTTCTGC
Organism: Pinus tabuliformis; assembly: GCA_031772625.1. Taxonomy (NCBI): domain Eukaryota; kingdom Viridiplantae; phylum Streptophyta; class Pinopsida; order Pinales; family Pinaceae; genus Pinus; species Pinus tabuliformis. Next base: position 859,360,140 of record CM062817.1, on the reverse strand, counting down.
CATAAATAATGCAATTGTTGATTGTTTCTTGCAAGACCAAGAAATAGGGGCAGATCCAAGATAGAAAACAAATTTAGAGAGGATATATGATCATCCACTGATGCAACCCAGTGATAATTAGTGAAACCTACAAGCTTAGGAGAACCAACACTATATTGAATTCCAAAATTGAAAGTTCCTTGAATATATCGGAGAATATGTTTTACTTCTTTCCAATGACTCTAATGAGGATCCTGAGCAAATCTAGAGACCAACCCAACTGCATAGGTAATGTCAAGTCGGGTGTGTGTCAAATAAAGTATACTGCAAAGAAGTTGGCAATATAATGTAGGATCCACCCTGGGAGTGGTGCAACTAGCAGTAAGAATAACACCAGACTGAAAATGAGTATGTGAAGGCTTACAATTAGCCATTCCAAAACGCTAGAGTAAATCAAGAGCATATTTCTGTTGGAAGATGGTGATTCCTTTTGAAGATTAGTGAACTTGCAAGCCAAGAAAGTAGTGTAGAAGACCAAGATCTGTCATAGCAAATTGTCCCATCAATGCTTCCTTAACATTTTGAATCATAGATGAATAACTCCCTGTGAGGATCAGATCATCCACATACAAAACTAGAATCAATAAATCAGAGCCTTGTCTCTTAGTGTAGACTGTTGGATCAGAGTGACAATGATTGAACCCTGAGGAAAGCAGAAAATTATCCATCTTCTCATACCAAGATTTAGGAACTTTTTTGAGACCATACAAAGATCGCCTAAGCTTGTAGACAAGTGAGGGATCTTGAAAAAAAAACCACGAGGTTTCTCCATGTAAATCTCCTCATGTAGATCACCATGTAGGAAATCACTCTTAACATCCATCTGGTAAATTGAATAGCCTTGGAGGTTATAAGAGAAAGCACAAGAAGAATAGAATACATCTTGGTGACAGGAGCAAAAGTCTCAAAATAGTCAATTCCTCCAACCCGTGAAAATCCATTAGCCACAAGATATGCCTTATGTTTGTCTATAAATCCATCTGTTGCATATTTAGTTCTGTAGACCCACTTGCAATGGACCAACTTTCATCCCTTTGGAAGAGGAACAAGATCCCAAGTATGGTTCTTCATCAAAGAAGAATACTCTTCTGTCATGGCAGCTTCCCATTTTGGTTTTCCAATAACATCATAAAACTGTCGTGGATCCTCTGAAATGGCATGAATCAAAAGAGAGATCCCTTCAAACTATGGTTTATTTGAGGCTAGACAACTGAAATCAGCTACATCATAGCCAAATCTATCAAGATTCTTTCTCTTACGAAGACTCCTCCTCAAGGAATTATCCAGGACAAGCTTCTCCTATACGGGTTTTGCTGGTGCTGATGGAATATTTTCTTTTGGATGAGGAAATTCAGTAGAGTTTTCTTCTTCTTCCATATTTATAAAAGCATCATAATGATTAGAACCATAATGAACAATTGAAGATGAGGTAGTAGGGGAAGAAGACGATCATAGACTGATATTTTCTTCAAAATGAACATCTGTTTGGAACAAAACTTACTTAGAGTTAGGATCAAAGAGTCAATAAGCTTTCATGTCCTCACTGTAACCAAAAAATATCAATTGCTGACTTTTATTTTCCAAGGCTTTGCGTTTTTTATCTGGAATTGATGCCCAAGTAGGGCTACCAAATACCTTAAAAGAAGATACATCAGGCTTCTCATGTGTGGAAGCTTCCATTGGAGTCATATTTTGAACTGCCTTATGAGGCATCCTGTTTAGAATGTAATTAGCACAATTAACCGCTTCAGCCCAAAAAGGAGGTGTTGAGTTCTTGATGAATCATATAATTAGCCATCTCCTTAAGTGTTCTATTCTTCCATTCAACTACACCATTTTACTAAGGGGTGTAGGGAAAAAAATGTTAACGAAGAATGCCATATGGAGCATGAAGATTATTTCTCAACAAGAGATTTAAATGTCTTGAAGGTTGCAAAGAATTCACTCTTGTACTTGAGAAAATACACCTAAGTATTGTGAAAAATAATCAATAAAAGTTAATGCATATTTGGCCCCTGAAAAGGAAGGAGTTGAAAATGTCATTATATCAGTATGCACCAACTCAAGAGGTGTTTTTTTCCTTAAGGTTTTCCCTTTAGGAAAGGGATTTTGGTGTTGTTTGCCAAGGGCACAACCTGCACACACTCCATCAATACATGAAACCTTAGGAAGACCTAAAACCAAATTTTGATTGTACATTTTCTCCAAATATCTATAATTGAGATGATCAAATCTTTCATGCCAAAGCTTACTCAATGAATCAACACGAGCTATAGAACAAGAATCAGAGGAAGGCTCGAAGTAGACAAACTTATATAATCTAGAGCCATGATTAACCTATCCAAAAAAAACAACAACTGTAGGATCACGTAGTTTTGTAATGACTACTTCATTTGGAGAAAAACCTACAGTTTTCCCATTAACAGAATGATAGATCTCATAAATGGACAATAAATTTGCAGAAATTTTAGGGATTAGGAGCACATTCTTAATGCACCCATTTGTCTTTTGTACAATTCTTCATCCCAAGACTTCAAGTTGTGTAGAGTCACCAACTACAATTTATGAAATGTTGCTATGAGATGTAGAGGGAAGCAAGTCTTGACAAGGAGTCATATGATGTGAAGCTCCTAAACCAAGTATCCAATTGTCTGTACATTTACATATGGCTTGATCTGATAAAGCATGTCCCTTTCTTATTGAAATATTGTGCTTCTTCATGGCCTCTTCTAAGGCATTTAACTTTTTCCATCATCTTGCTTCAATATGCCCTTGTTTGCCACGAAAAGTACAAATTTCATCTATTTTGGTTTTCTTCTTTTCCCTCTTTGATTTATCTTTGAGGAGGATTCTTCATTCTCAGAAACTGGGGGAGAAGACTTAGTATTCTTTTTTTTTTTTCTAAAGCAAGAGACGGTCCTTCTATTGACTTAAGAAAGAAAATAATTTACATAGGTTACAGCAAGCACTCAAAAGCGCAAACCCCCTCCAGGAAGAGGGAGAATTAAACAATGTGCCCTAAAACCCGCTTTTTTTTAAAAGAACCATAAAGTCCACTCACAAGTTAGCCTCCGAAGATCTGTCCCCTTTAATCATATGGTCCACAAACAAATCGCGCGGAGTAGTGGCCCGTGAAAAACCCCCTAAACTGCTCGACCAATTATGGCCGTCGATCTTCCCATTCTAATCCGACGACTAGTAATCATATTGCACAGCTTAGAAGCAGGATGAATACCGCGCGATGAGGGCGGTATTCCTTCCTTGATCCCCGCCACGTGTTGCTCTCTGAGTGGCATCGCTAGCTTTTCCTAAAAACCATCTTTGGGTTTGAGGGCGCTCGATAAAGGTGGTAAACCGTAAGAGGTTTTGACCTTTCGGTCCCACAAACCTGCACGACCATCTGTGGCCGTTGATCTACCCCCTCCTGATCCTACGGCCCAAATCAATATCGTGCATCTCATAAGCTCAAGGAATACCATGCGATGAGGGCAGTATTCATTCTTCTTCCCCCGCCACGCGTCAATAGCTGAGTGGCATCGCATGCCATCCGGGAAAACAACTTCCTGGTCAAAGGGTACCCGATGTAGGTGGTATATCCCGAGCAGTTTTTGACTCCGGTATTCAACTCTCCTGGTTCCCAATGCACTGCCCAAGGAAGACATGCCCTGAAGGGTCGCCTTTTGCACGGAAAACACCAGGACTTGTGTTGGCATCCATTGTCGATCTTCTCGGTAGCCCATTTCCTCAGAGCTTTTCCTTTTGCGCAGATAGCTTCTGACCCTATGACTTCCTCCGTCCAAACTTTCAGTAGCACCCAGGCTAATGTAGACTTTGCTGAAATCCTGAGCAATCCTAAAGTGCACCTCCGCTGAGACTCTGCCTAAAGTGAACTTATTCCTCATTTGCATAAAGTGAAATGCTATCTCTCTGTCTGTTCTGATAGTGTTGTCTGTCTATGAGGGCCTGAGATGAGCATTCATCTCGCACTCTATCATCTGAAACCTCCTCCCACCAGCAACACCTGTCAGTAAGCTTGCTTCTAACCCCCTCATTGGCTAGCCAGTCTGCCACTTTGTTGGCTTCCCTGCGAACATGCACAAACCTGAGAGTTCTTAGAATTCTTAGGTGTGATTGGATTCTTTGGTAGACTTGCAGAAGCCGCCAGTGACCTGAAATTTTCTCTGGCGCTGCTCCTGCGCTTAGCCTCTTGACTGAATTAATGACTAACTCTGAGTCAGCCTCTATGATGACATTATGTGTGTTGTGCTTACGCAGTATTTCCAAGCATAGCTCCATCGCCATGAGCTCAGCCATGTTGTTGGTTGCCTTCCCTAGATAACTATGGAAAATTACCTGTATGTTTCCCTCCTCATCTCTCATGACCCCTCCATACCCTGCATCTCCAGGATTTCCTTTTGAGGCTCCATCTATGTTAAATTTTAAAAAACCTTGTGAAGGGGGTTGCCAGAAAGCCTTTCCTTCTGCGTTATGCTTGGTGATCTGCAAAGGACTCTGAGGGAGATGTACCTGAAGCTCCAGTTTTTCCAGGATGCTAGCCTCTCTGCTTCCTCTGGGATTCTTTGAGGAGACTCTCCCTAGGATGTGGACAGTCTCCTTGAGTTGCTTGAGGATTAGCTTTATGATGCTGCTCACTGGGCCCAATTTATCTTTGAAAATCCTGTTGTTGCGCTCCTTCCATACATTCCAGATCAAAAACCTTGGGATCAAAGCCCAGGTTGAGTTTATTGTTTCATTATCTGAAAAATATTTCCTCCAATTTTTCAGCGTAGAAATGATGTCATTTTCATGCCTGTTTGTCTGCTCGAAGACATCTCCAACCCAGTTCCATAGTGTGGTAGTGAAGGAGCAACTATTGAGGAGATGATTAGTGGTTTCTTCCTGTTGTCCACACAGGTGACATCTTGAGGGGCCAACAAAGCCTCTCTTTCTTAGATTATCCCAAGTCAAAATTTTGCCTTGTTGAACCAACCATTTAAACAGTTTGATCTTCATCCAGTGAGGGTTATCCTAGAGTTCTTTCCATGTCTTGTCAGTGCTTGGAGAGTTAAGCCCTGTAGCGATTCTTTTGGCCTCTTTAAGGGTGAAGAGACCCGCCTTATTCCTCCCCCATCGTAATTGATCATCCGAGGTTGAGGTTAAGATTTGCCTCTTTTCCAGAATACCTTGGAGGACCTTAGCTTGAGTATTCAGCATGTTCATCTCATTGTAGACTGGAAGCTTCCATATTCTCCATTTTTCATTGCTCCTTGACTGATCCCAATAGTCACTTACCCTTCTTAAGCCTTTATTGATGGTATCCATTTGGATACTTGCTAATTCCTCTCTACTGAGATTGCCCTCCTATTGCCAATTGTCCTCCCAGAACCAGGCCAAATTTCCATTTCTGATCTCCCAGAAACTGTGTTCTTGAACTAAGGCCCTATTCACCCAGGCTCTATTCCAAACTTGTGAACCTTTTACTTGCCCTATCATTCTTATGAGGTTCATATCCAGCCAATTCATTGCATACTTTTGTTTCCAGAGTTTTTCCCAGGGGGCTCGTATTTCCTTTAGCCATCTCCACCAGACTTTAGCTCCCAGAACTCTGTTCAGAATTCCTGGGTCATGGAGACCCAGGCCACCATGGGATTTAGGCATGCAAATCTTTTCCCAAGCCACCAGAGCCCATTTCTTCTTTTCTTCACCCTTCCCCCAGAGAAAGTCTCTTTGAATGTTTCTTATTTGAATACTGACTCCAGTTGGTGCCGGAATGGCTGATAGCATATAGATAGGGATGGTTTGGAGGATAGCCTTAGTGAGAGTTAGTCTCCCAGCTAGATTTAGGGCTCTGTTTGTCCATTTACTGACTTTGTCTTTCAATTTATTTAGAACAGGCTCCCAAATGTCCTTATGTAACGGTTTGTCAGTGAGGGGAACTCCCAGATACTTCAAGGGCAATGAATCTCTTTGAAAGCCCAAAATTCTGGAAAGATTTCTTTGAATCGAAATGTCAGTATTGAAAAAGAAGATCTTTGATTTAGTAAGACTTACCTCAGTGCCCGCTGCCATTGCAAATTCATACAGAATTTGCTTAAAAGCTTTGGCTTCCTTGACTGTGGGAGTGCCTTGAAGCATAGTATCATCCACAAATTGCTGGTGTGTCACCGTGTCTCCCCCTTGAGTGAGTCTCAAACCTTGAATTCTGCCTTCCCCCTTAGCAGCTCTTATTTCTCTACCCAACCCTTCCATCATGAGAATGAAAAGGAATGGGGAAAGAGGATCACCTTGCCTAAGACCTCTTGTAGGCTTGAAGGTTCTGGAGGGAGAGCCATTGAGAAGAATAGAACAACTAGCAGTAGTAACTAGAGCCATGACCCATCTAATCCAGTTGTAGTCAAAGCCATAAGCTTTAAGCATTGCTCTTATGTAAGTCCAGCTGAGTTTGTCATAGGCTTTCGCTATGTCCAGCTAAATTATCATTCCTGCCTGCTTGTTGGTAATGAGTGAATGAACCACTTCATGAGCTTGAATTATGTTATCAAGAATCTGTCTTCCTTCCACATAACCCGTTTGCTCCTCTGACACCAGGGTAGGGAGGAGTGGTTTGAGTCGGTTGGCAATTACCTTGGATATTATTTTGTACACCACATTGCATAAGGCTATAGGTTTGAATCTATTCGGAGAGGTGGCCTTTTCCTGTTTGGGGATTAAGGCTATGAAAGATTCATTAAGCACCCTCAAAACTGTTTTAGAACTGCGCGAGTCTTCCACCACCTCCAGAATATCATGCTTTACAATCCTCCAGCAAGTTTTGAAAAAGTCCACATTGAAGCCATCAGGGCCTGGAGCTTTCCCATTGTGCATCTCTGTGATGACTTCCTCAAGCTCTTCCTCTGTTACTGGTCTGTTGAGATTGTAATTGTCTTCTCTAGAGACCAATTTAGGAATGTATTGTGTAAATCTTTTCGTATACTGAGATCTATCTACAGTGGTCTCCTCAACAATTTTCTGGAAATGCTGGACTAGAACCTCTTCCATCTCCTCATGCGTGTTTCTTTCAACTCCATGATGGTCAGTGAGTTTCACAATTCTATTGTTGTTTCTGTGATCTATAGTGGATCTGTGAAAGAATTTGGTGTTCCTCTCTCCTTCCTTGATCCATTGGACCCTGGATTTCTGTCTCCAGAGTATTTCCTCTTGTAGACATCTATTCTCCCATTCCTGCTAAAGTGAATCTGCAAGCTCTTTCCTTTCCTCTGTGTGGCCTTCTGTGATAATAATTTGGTTTATTTCCTTTAGTTTTTGTTCCACTTCTCCTTTAGCTTTGAAGATGTTACCAAATTCATTTTTATTCCAGTCTTTGAGTCTGCCTTTAATGTGCTTGAGCCTACAATGAAGAAGGAACATCTTTGTGCCTTGAAAGGGTATCTCTTCTTTCCACCATATTTCAATGTTTTTGAGGAAATCAGAGTGTGTGAGCCATACATTCTCAAACCTGAAGGGGCTATTCCTAGGTTTTCCAATTAGAGAAGCTTCCAATTGGATGGGCCAATGGTCAGAACCACCAAAAGGTAGGATGAACGCTGCTAGACTTCTTCCCATGAGTAGAAGTTCCTCTGAAATAATGAATCTGTCTAACTTTGAGGCTACTTGGTTAGAGCCCCCCCTTTTGTTATTCCAAGTGAAAATTCCATTGCTAGTGTCCATATCCACCAGTTTCATATTGGTGAGGAAGTTCTGGAAGGCAACTGACTCCCGACCAAGTGTTCTAGTTCCCCCTTTTTTCTCCGTGAGAGATTTTATCATGTTAAAATCTCCCCCTAGAATCCAGGGTAAAGTTGGGTATCTCTTCTTCATATCCTCCAGTGTAGTAAGGAGCCAAAGTTTGTCCTCCGTTGGTTGGGGACCGTAGACATTGGTGATCATATAACACTGCCTGTCACCCACAGGTTGGATGATCAAAGAAAGGTGATGTCTGGACGCCTCCGCATCTTGTATACCAAATTTCTGAGGATCCCATAGAGTGAGAATGCCACCAGCCGATTTATTTGCCTTGACCTCAAGATATTCATATCTATTTAACCATTTGTTGTGTTTTTCTCTGATCTTCTCCACAGAGCATTTTGTTTCCTGTATGAACACTATGTCAGGTTTCTCCTCTCTGATCCTATTGCTTAGATTCCTCTGTTTCCTTCTGCTCCCTAGTCCTCTAATGTTCCAGGTTGTGATTTTCATTGAGGTGGGGTTTTGAAGGAGTAACTGGATAGGTCTTTCATCCTTCCTGAGTCAATCATGAGTTTGCCACATTCTAGTAGCAATTCTTTCTGTCTCTTTCTTCCTCTCTTTTTGCCTGGGTTTTTCGCTAATTTTCCCACTGTTAATCCTGGTGAGGAAACCCCTTTGTTTTTCTGATTGTCATGTCCTCTTTTTACTCCTACAGCTATTTGGTGTGACTTGTGATGAGCCCCAAATTTGGTAACTTGTTGGGCTCATTTGGCCTAATTATCCTTGTTCAATCCTTCATTTTTCATAGCTTATGCATTATATTTCAGTATGTTTATGTCATTTGTACGAATAAGGGTAGTCACTCTTCCTAGGTGGCTAACACGTGCTCATTTCAGGTTTTTTGACACATGTTGGAGCAAAACCGAGCAATCATGGGCTAGAAGACAGCCAAGCTTGGGGTGAGGATTCGTAGGGGGGTTGTCTATGGCATTAAATAGCCTTCCTCGGGATCTTCACCCCCAACTCCGAGCTCCAAAGGCCACCAAAACCGGATCTAGAAGGCAGCCAAGCAGATTTTGGAAGGAGCTGTCTACTCACAGTTTGGGCAGCCAAGTCCCACAGATTTAGGAGGCCAGCTAGGGCCCTCGTGGTGTATAAATGTTAAGGCCTCAGCCTTCGTGAGGGACTTTTTTGAAACCATTGCATATTTTGCACTACAGTGCTGTTAGCTCTACTTTGTTCTCTTGTAGCCATTTTTTGCATAACTCTTGACTTATGACTATTTTTTGATAATGAGAAGCAGTCCGCTTTTATATCAACTCTGAGTTTTCTATAGGAGCCATAGCTCTCAGGGTTGGGCCCAAACTGAGAGCCTAGGGCTTCCTTTTTGTACTATTACCTTTCCTTTATGCATCGTTGTTCTCCTTTTATGAATTTGAAACGTATTTCTATTGGGCAGATTTAGTTGTGTTGGTTAAATAGGTCACTGTTTATGAATAGAATTGCTTCAGATGTTTAAAATGGATTGGTAGGATAATAACAGGAAGAAGCTCCAAAAAAGGGTCAACAATAGTCTCTGTTTTGCCTCATCCTTATTGGATCAGGGGCTGGAACTAAAGAAACAGTGCTGCCCCAACAAAAACACTAGTTTGCTTGACCATGCAATCCTTAGTGTACTGTTTTCATTTGCAGAAGTTAGTTATGGGTTCAGATCTCTGAAATGTGTCTTTGCATGATTGATGTACATGGTTTTCTTTCTGAATAAAGCTGTTGTTCATTCGTTTTATTGACAGTTAGAATAGATTAGCTAGGACTTTGATTATTTGTAAGACGTTGTTGATTCGGTTAAATGTACATTGTGCAAGGCATCTCTACCACTCTCTCATCCGCCTAAGCTTCATCAGAGCCAGTTGTTCCATCTCCTAGCTAGGTTCCTTGTCTCACATCTGTCCTCTTACCCACGTAACCCTACCTTTTTTTGCAATCATTGTTTCAGCCTTCTTTGAGCCAATTTAGCCATCTACATTTTCTCACCACTCCATCCACCAGTCCCTGGGCCACTACCAGACCCCTATCCTACCTCCATATCCATTCATGCATCTTCCCTCACTCACCCATCCTCCAAAATCCAAGTTTTAAACATCCTGTAGAAATTTCTGAACATCCTGTAGAAATTCCAGAACATCCTGTAGAACCCCTGCAGACTTCATGTAGAAGCTCACAAATGAGGTTTCTTGAGAGCCAAACTTTTTGAAACTCTCTGGAAGGGTGTTAGGGACTCCTTAGACCCTCTCTGAACCTTCTTGACCTCTTCCAAGCATTTCTCCTCCTTGATCCACCCCTGCACAGTCAAAGAACAGTGAAAGCATATGCATGATGAAACTGACGACTTAATCAAAAATACAAAAAGATGTTTTCTTCAAATAGAGGTAGTCTAGGCACATGTATTTTACCTTCATAGAAGTAATGGCATCTCTTCCAGTAGTTTTCATTCTCTCCTTTGCATCAGTAGGACTAGCTGGTAAAATTAGGGTTTGCTAGGGTTTGCGTTACTTTTTGGCTTTCAGTTCTTTCTGCAAGTAGATTAGCCTCCTTTGAGTTAGCTTTCGTTCATCAGTTAAAAAGCTTCTTCTAAGAGCTCATAGAAGTTGGCTTAAGCCCCTAACAAACTTGTGCCAGCTGACCAAGTGACAGCTGCAGCAAGAGCTAGTACTTGTGCATACAGCACCATCGCTTCCATGTTTGTTACAAACTACCGGGTTGATAAAAGTAAAGAAGGGAGTCCTAGGAGTTGCAACATTATTGCTGCAATACTGGAGCCCACCATCTTGCTGAGGAATATTTGCTGAACCTTGTCAACTTCCTCCTGTGGTATGGAGTTAATACCCATGCTTCCTCCTTGTTCTAGAAACTTTTCTAACTCCAGGTTCTCCCTTTCCAGGATCTCCTGTAAGTCTTGGTCCTCTGTACCACTTTCGCTTTGAGTCATTTCATGGTCTTTTTCTATTTCCATGGTACTCAATGGGTCTGTTATGTGTTCATTTTGTTCCTGTGTGAACTCCATACTTGTCTCTTTTCCTTTCCCTCTTTCCGTCTGTTTCTCTGTTTGCATTTGATTTCCCTTATCTTCTTCTTGTTCTTCTAAGATCTCAAAACTATTGTGACTGCTTGGTTTGTTATCATTAGGGTTCTTTTGTGTCTTCCTTCCCCCTCCTTTACCTTTCCCTCCCACTTTAGTAAAACCCATATGATCTTTCCCTTTGCTGGTGTTTTGGTATTCCTCCCTTTTGTTAAGAGGGAAATCTCTGAATAGGTGTCCATGCTCATGACATTTGTGACATCTGAAAGGGATGTGCTCATAGTCAACTGCCTGAACCCATTCCTCATCATAGACTTCAAGAATGACCTCATCTGGAAGAGCTCCAGAAAGGTCCATTTCCACACATATACGGGCATAGGAGGTATACTTTCCTCATAGGGTTGCTTCTGAAATCTTTAAAAAATGACCTAATTTATTGCCTATTGCTTTTAAAGACTCTGGCATCCAATAATCTAAGGGTAAGGAGTAGAGTCTAATCCATACCGGTACCGATGTGAAAGTTTCTCGCTCTGGCACAAAGTTCATCGTCCATGGCCGCATATAGAGACTAGCTGTCGCATAGAAGTATGGTCCTCCTTCAAAAATCCTATCTCTGTCCTCCATGTTCGTGAACACCACTGTAAAAAAACCTTTGGAGCCAAGATGTATAGTTAACTCCCCTTTTGGTTTCCAGTTGTATTTTATCCAAGTATATAACGCTTTCTCTGTCAGCCAGATTCCCATAAACTTGCATATGATTGCATAGTTCGTCATATGATCCCTGTGCACTTGAAGAGCAGGATCATTCAATATAACCCGTGGTTTAGTGTTGGTCTTGGGTTTGCAGGGCCCCATCTTGGTTCTGTTTTCTGTTCCCTGACCACTGTCTTCCGCTTTATCCTCCTGTCGGTCTTCCTCGTGGGTCCCTTGCTCTGCATGGGTTTTGCTGCCTTCCTCCTTCTGGGTTTCAGGAATTCTTGTCTTGTCCTCCAAGGAGTGTGGAGGCTTGTTCCTATTCCCTGCTCTTCCTCTGTTTGAAACCACATTACTGTAGGAGGGAGTGGAGCTCCCTCCTCCCTGCGCTTCCATGGTTGCCTGTTAACCCCTGTCTCCTTTGTTGTCGAACCCTAGAACCTCTCTTCCGCCATCTCGCTAAACCATTACAGAGCGCCTTCCTCCACCATTACGAACAACTTATAAAAAAATTTGATTTTCACTTTAGGGACGCGGATGGTTGCCAGGTTCCGCAGACCTAAGCATACAGAGCCACGCCAATTATTAAGCCGGTCTGGAACGAAATACAGTCGTCTTCAATGACACAGTCGTCCCACGTTGTCATAACTAGTTTATTAGGAGACAAAAGCCGAAGCTTCACGAGCTCAACGGTATGCCTGCGGCCAAACTTTTGAATGGCGGAATTGCTTGTGCGTGGATAGAGCGGAAATATTGAACTTTCTTACTCTAATGTGCTAATTGTACATAGTCTTATCAAGATATGAAAGCTATGTGAATATGAGATCTCTAATGTTTTAGAGAAAATTTTAGCTCTAAATTTGGTCGGCTAACATAAATAATATTTAAATATTAAAATAAAATAAAATATGAGATATAAATTTTTAAGGAAAATAGATAAAATATTTTTTTTCCATTTTTTAAAAATAAGTTTTTTAGTGTAAACATGAATCCAACATTTGATTTAAGATAAAGATTAACACTTGATACAAATTCTTATCATTTAATTTTTTAATTCATTGTTATTCACTATAAAACCTTTTAAAAAAAATTTACAATTTTTTTAATACATGAAAATTAAAATAAAAATGAAAAAAAACACATAATTACAAATTATTCAAAAATAATTTAATGAAAATTATTAAAATGTTATTTTAAAATTTTGAATGTATATTGTAAATGAAAAGCAATGTTTGTAAACGAAAAACATAACTTACATTGAATCCCGAGATAAAAGTGAAGATTTTTCTCTTTTTCCTTGAAAAAGGAAAAAAAAAACAATGTTTTTTCCACTTTTTCTTTTATGTAAATCAAACTTGCAAGTGAACGTTATATACAAATATAAAAGTTTATGTTTATGTCTTTCTCATGGTTTAATTCTCTATACTTGAAGGTGATCAAGTGTATCGGTGGTGATTTTTAGTTTTTCCTTGATTTGACGTTGGAAAATTAGAATAATTATTGTGGTTTTTAATTTTTGATTTCGAACCTCAAATAATTTAGGATTATATATATATAATTGAATGTTTTTTTGCTTTCACTTTTTCATTTTTGGAACCTTGAAAAAAATCCAAATTATAATTAACAAACTTGACTTTTTAAGAATGGCTTTTCTATTAGTTTATTTAATGATTTCATTTGATAATATATTTGAAAACATTAAGATTTATTTATAGAACAATAATGCATTCATTATACATGGTATACATGTTGGCTACTTTTATTTGATCTAATTAATAAGAACCATCTTTTTTATTTAAGATTTTTTGTTTTTGTTTTTGGTTTTTTTTCATGTATAATTTTAAAATAATTATTAGAGACATCAAATAGAGTTGTGATGTACTTTTATAGATAATAAAAAAACATATGAAAACAAGAAAATACATATAAACAATAAACAACATAAAAATGTATAAAAAAATTATGAGGCAAGGTAGCACTATTAGTTATTTTTTATAGAAGGAATTACTCCACAAGTCACGATTGATAGAGTGTAATATTCAACACCTAAAATATATCAATACAATGATAAGCATGCATATGCATACATGTCTTATTGAATATTCCTTAGGGTCTATGCCAATTAACCTTTATTATTACCATTCATCTCCTTTAACTATTTAATTGGAATATATATTACCCACCAACTACCAAGTGGACCTTACTCTATGACTATGACCACATTACATAAATTATTCCCCTTGGGTAAGTCCATAGGTACCCTATATTATCCTTCCTAGGAACATTACATAGGGTTAACCCTACTTGAGTTAGAAAAACAACAACTTTGAAGTGAGTGAAGTTATGTTGAGGAAAAAATCAACATAATTTTTAGCTTACCCAAGGGTTGCGTCAACTACACATGTTTGTACGACATTTAAAGAGGTGGCATTGTTGTTAATGTAATGACCCATCTTGAATTACAACAAAAGATGATTATTAGCATGCATATGATAGCTACATATGCATGCATCGTATGCAATGCACTTATATATATATATATATATATATATATATATATATATATATATATATATATATATATATATATATATATATATATATATACACATGAAGTGGCTATGACAACTTCCTAATATAAACAAATGAATTAGTAGAATTACTAATTAAATAAACGTATTACATACTCAAATTTAAATCTCTAATTAAATAAACCCATTTAATTCATTAATTAAATAACCCTATTGAATAATTTTTTTTTAACAAAACCATTTCTTTCCAAAAATTGGTGAACCAATTCAACCAAATTCGATTTGGTCATAATTTTTTTTATATAAAACCATTTCTTTCAAAAATTAGTGAAGCGACTCAGCCAAATTCAATTCGATCATAAATATTGTTATATAAATATTAAAGGTTATATCACCTCTAAAATTCATTAAAATCGATTCATGATGGCAGGTGATCACAATAGAAAGGAAATAATATTATAATAAAAATCTATGATGCTAAGACGGTGGATGGATTTGGGTATATAAGGAGAACATATAGGGAGAAGTAGGGGGAGTTTTTGTTTTTTTCTTTCCGGGGAAGAGAGGACAAAAGACAAAATACAGAAACAACCATGACGAAGAAAGGATCTCTAGAGTGAATTTGTGGGGCGACCCTTGGGCTCCAATATTAACAAAGAGACTTGGAAACTTGAGCAATTGTTCTTGGATTTTTGGGCACGGGGACCAGTGGACTTCGATCTTGAATTCCTCTGTATCTAGGAAATAAAGAGGTTGATCCTAGATAGGCATGGAGGAATTTGTCGGTTTGGGAATGGAGGCATAGGACTTAGAGGAAATACAATCAGGGATCGACATCAGACGGGAGAAATGGGTATGTGCATGCATTTAATTTAGTAGATTTACGTAAAAATGTTGTTATTTGATTGAAATGTAAATTTTGGACTCTACAATTAATGATGAGTCAATTTTCCTAGAGTTAATAATTCATTTACAACACAATGACAACCATGAACTTATTGGAAAAAATGTTGCTAATTTAGTCTTCCCATTAAGAGACAACTCCACGCTCCTTCTTAAAAAAAGATCCACGTTGTTATATTGTAGGCAAGAACGGATAATGGACATTAACCCAATAGATCTCATTTGGAGACTCTATAAGACATGATTTTTTTTGTTAGAATTTCCTAAAGAGTATCAAGATTTAAAGATTCAATTACTTGACATGTCATATAGTCTAAATAGTTCTTTATTATTTTATCTTATGGTAGAGCATGTACCTAGGATAATTGGGTTCAATGGCTTCCCATGTGAACCGAGTTAGTTAACCTATAGAGAGGTATGTTCCATTAGATACTAGAAAAATAGAAAGGAAACCTTGCCCATGTCTAGAATCTTTCTCAACCAATCTTGTTGACAATGGATTGATATCATTGTTACAGTAGTCTCATATTAAATTGCATGGGTCAGATTTGAGGTTACATTGGAATTGAAATTGGTTACTAAACTGGAAGGTATGGTTATTTGCATCTTGAGAATGATTTAAGGGTTGATCTCATCATTTAATTGACTGATATATACTTTCCAGTAAGCTACAATAGCCCATGTTTCATTGGCATTGGTACATTGAAGGACTAGTACTTTCCTGAGTTAGCATACTGACATTGTTGTTGGATTTTCTCCCTATCCTAGTCAAGGATAAGATAGCCTTCTTAGATCCTAACTACCTCATTGCAGCTTCCATCAACGTTTTACTTCTCAATGGTCCTTTAGAGTATCTGGATGCTATCTTTTATAGATATGTAATCACAAAGGTTACTACGTGTTCTATCCTCAAATCTTGCTCAATCAATCTTGTTGATAATGGAACGATATCATTTTTATAGTAGTCTGATATTAAATTGCAGGGGTCAGATTTGAGGTTACAGTGGAATTGAAATTGGTTACTAAACTATAAGGTATGGTTATTTGCATCTTGAGAATGATCTAAGGGTTGATCTCATCATTTAATTGACTGATATATACTTGCTAGTAAGCTACAACATTCCATGTTGCAATGATAGTGGTACACTGAAGGACTAGTATTTTCTTGAGTTAGCATATTAACATTGTTGTTGGATTTTCTCCCTATCCTATTCAAGGATAGGATAACCTTCTTGGATACTAACTACCTCATTGCATCTCTCATCATCATCTTACTCCTCAGTGGTCCTCTAGAGTCTCTATATATTATCTTTTATATATTTGTAATCCAACCTTAAAGCAAGTTCATATCTAATAGATAGAGACTGAGACAAGGTTATTAGACTTTGAATGGATTGGGGTTCGAACAAACTCATTGTATTGAGTAACAATTTTAGGTTACAATGGCATTGAAATTGGTTAATAAACTGGAAGGTATGGTTATTTGCATCTTGAGAATGATTTAAGTGGTCCTCTAGAGTCTCTGGATGCTATCTTTTATATATCTGTAATCTAGCCTTAAAGAAAGTTCATATCTAATAGATAGAGACTGACACAAGGTTATTAGACTCTGAATGGATTGGGGTTTGAACATACTCATTGTATTGAGAAATGAGCCTGAATGAATGGTAGTCACAACGAGCTCATATCAACGAGGAAGGAATAGATCGCTTGCCATAAGGAGAGCGAGGTGGGTTAAAATACAATACCTCGAGCCTTAAAGTTCATCCTGAGGCAAAAACGAAATAAATGATTCTCTATTGCATCTCATTTGTCTAATTCCTTGTAGTTTTACGCTTACAATCTTGTAGTTATCTTGTCTTAATTTGATAATCTAATAATTAAAAGAGAATTTCTAATAAGCATATAAAAGTGATAAATAGACATTGGTATCGTTATTCATTTAAAAATGCTTCTCTAATTGGATCTTGTGATCTATTTAACAAGTGATATTGGCTATAATGGCTTTAATTTACCCTTGTTTATCAACAAAAATAATGATAAAATAATCAATATGATAAAATTATTCAACAAAAATAAACCTGTATGTCTCCAACATCTGATGAATAGAATGGATGTAACAATGTGCACACACTCTATTTGTATGTCTCCATCAACTGATGAATAGAATGAATGTAACAATGTTTGAACACTCTGATTGTATATCTCTAGTAGCTGATGAGTACAATGAATGTTTCAAATGAAAATCAGTAAGGGTTGATGTTTTATAGTTTTTTGATCTAGAATTTAATTGGTAGGGAAGATTGGCACGGATTGTCATTTCTCAAATTCAAATGTGTGTTCTGGATTGATTTGTACATGATAAAATGGTTGATAATATTTCATGGTTGATCCTTCTGCTTTCCTCTGTTTAATTCCTGAATTGAAAAGGTTGGTGTATTTAATACTTGAATTGAAAGGGTTGGTGTCATTTATTGCATCCTCTGAACTAATGTTGGAACTAAGGGTTGGTGTCATTTATTGTGCATGAGTGTTGGCACTGATGTCAACCAGACTGGAAATAATGTGTGCTGCAACAAATGCATGGCTTAGAAGGATTCCTATGGTAGCTACAAGTTTCATGTAGAGGATCATCATGGTGGGTGTGATTTCAACTATCCAAAAAAGTCAATGAGAAGAGAAGTTTTCTGTCATCTTCCACATAGCAGAAGGACTCAAAGCCTACATCAGACCCTCTCCATTGGAAAGTGCTATGAACAAGATTTCCAATGATATGTGGAAATCCAAAAGTGGACACCTAGATCAAAATATATGGTCTGATGAAGTTCAGAGGTTTGAAGCCTTAGGAAGGAAGAAATATCGGCATATCAGAGATCGGAATGTTGCAGGTCTAGCATATCGACACATTGGAGCATCGACACATCATAGCATTTTCACATCGGAACATCGACATATTGGAGTATCAGAACTTCTTAAAGTGAGGAACCTTTAAAAAGTTGCGATATCGATAAAGTGCAGATAGTATTAAAAGGTGCCAAGGAATGCTGATAAATTTTAACGAAGGATTTCACTGCAAAACCAAAGGTTGGTGGGCCCTCTTCTCTCTCCTCTAGCAGGACACATGGTAGCATATGATTGGCTTCGATAAGACACATGGAAGCATATGATTAGTTCCGATAAGCTACAGTGGCTTCTGATGTCAACACGATGTGGCAGTACGATAAGATACATGGCAGACATATTAAACCTTATTAAGTAGTCTAATGGGTCAGAACCAGGTGACACATGTCACCTCTAAGGAGTCGCCACATGGAGTGATGAAATCGTATCGAAGGTTGGCATATCGAACATTGAAGACGTCGGCACTTTAGAATAGTTGGAGTTTGGAAAAGTTCTGATAAAGGGGGATTCTGATATTAGGTTGGCACATGGTCGTGAGAGTTCAAAGAACCAAGGGTGAAAAGTAGTTAACAAAGGAAGAATGGCCCCCGATAGGAGTCTGAAGGCTTAGCACCTTAAGGCTAAGCGATAGGTCACATCTCTTGGTCCTATGATGAGAAATGCGGGGAGGGCTAAGCAGAAGGAGCCAAGATGAAATTAGAACTTCACAGAAGTTACGATACAAAGGGGGCTCTGATATGGCATTAAGCCAATGGTCATTGGCCCGGTCATATGAGAAAGAAAATGCCAAAGGAGCTAAGCACCAAGGGACTAAGGAGTATCGAAACATAGCACCACTGTGAAGCAATGATGTGGAATTTCTCTGATAAGACAATACAAAGAGTTAATCAAGTTTGAAAGGGAAGCTAACAAGTTTTGTGAAAACAACTTAAATCATTCCAAATTCCAAGGCAAAGGACCAACATAAACGAACCAATTTCTAGATTTGAAGGCTGAAGATTTTCCAGCGGTTCCAAATTTCCTACACTTTTCCAGTGATTGGTTTTATCTTTAGTTTATTGTTCAATTTTTATTTTTATTTTTATTTTCCTAGAAATATAGCCACAGTCAACAACAGATTTCCTTCAAAGATTCAACAGAACAACTAAATTTGTCCATAATTTCTATTATTTAGTTTTGTTTCATAAATATCTATATCTTTGTTAGATATTATTTTGTAATCAATTCCTTTTTCTAATATGAAGTTAGTTCAATAGGAAGTCCATAAATATTTTGTAATAAGACATAGAAAGGGTTGGATTATGTATGAAGGAAAGAACTATACCTTGATATAGGTTGTGGATTATACTCAAAGTAATCAATTTTTAGAAATACAGAGACAATTTTATTCCAGTATTCTTGTGTCAAACAAATGGTGATGTGTTCTCTCATGTTAAATTGTTCTTTTTTCTTAGTTTCCATATGAATTTCCCTCTTGACTATTGCAAGAATATTAAGAGTTGAATTTACTTAAGTGTACTTAGATTTGGCTTGTTTTAAATAGTCTTAATGTTTTCCTCCTGAGATTAAATATAAAATTCATTCAAATATGCTTTATATTTAATTGGTCATCTACTTTTTCATCTCAGCCACACCATAAATATCTGAAGATCCAAGAGTTTCCCTACCTTGCCCTATTAAAAACCTCTGTCAATTTGTAATTGATTACCCAAAAGTTCATGACTCCATGCCCAAATGGACTTTCCTAGCATCTTTTAGCCAAAATTTTGAAAAACCCACCTCAAACTTCAATATCTAGGCTAAAATATTGAAGGGCTAGATTCCATCTTTAAAAGTGGTTTGAGGTTACCTTTGTAGTTTTTTTCCTCATCCTAGGAAAATTACAAAGTGATAAAAAGGCAAAAGATTATTTGTTGAGAAAAAAAGTCCAAACCTTGTTGGACATATGATTCCAACAACTCCGACATTTCTATATTCTTTCCATTTTTACTGAGATTGTCATTATTTTATTTTATTATTAGATTTTTCTTTCATAAAATTTGTAACAGTTATGCTAAAATTAGTTTTATTTTATTAACGTTGTATCCTAAAGGCTAGCAATAGCTAGCAGATTATAATTTTCCTATATATTCTTGCATTTGTAATATAAAAGGGTTGGCTTTTGATTCCAAAAACCACGAAATATATTTGTAAGGTTCTTGTTATAGAGAGTTAATATTGAAGGTTTTTGGCTTCAGTTTTATGACATAACTTGTTCACATGTTTGTACTTCTAGTATTACATATCTTTTCTACATATGTTTGAGGTTGTATAGAACACTAGGTAGGGCTAGGTTGAGTATCAACCTCCCTGACAACCTACCACAATGTTATGCTCTTTCCTAAGTAGATGATGGTGACAATGTATCTCTGTTGATCCCTCTAAATCAATAGATTGTTGCTTTTATACAAATTCTTAAATGTATTATTGTTTGTTGTAAAGATCCTTATACACACTTCAGTTCTTGATTAGATAATTATATATTCAGGGAGGATATTTAATTCTCTAATTTCTCCTCCATTCCTCCATCAAAACCTTTCAAGATATGTTATTCTTCCATAGATGAACATTGGCACTTTGATAAGGCCTATACAAGAGAGGGCTTTGTTTAAGAGAAGGGATTTATGACTCATCACCAACTACCTATAAAATAAATGCTAGATTTGGTTTTGGTGCTTCATAGGCTACTGTCTAGTGATAATGAATAGAAAAAGGCCTTGTAACACTTGAGGGAACCCCCTTTGGTTCATGGGATAGATTGAACCTAAATATTGGCTGAGTTGGTTTCTCAACACAGTTTTGTAGCCAAGGATTGCCTTCGAGAAACGTTACAACATTTGGTGCCATTGTCGGGGAGCAAATTCATGAACATGTTTTTCGTTGGAGAATGATAATTGATTAGATCTATTATTTGCTAGTGAAAAAAGGCTAGACATCAAATATTGGTTGCATTTATTTCACCTAGCGGCTCCACTCTGTCTATATCGTGATTCCATTGGGTTATCGATTCCACTAGTTCAAAAAGACAATTTGTTGCTATGATTATGGTGCTCAACTATTTGTTTTACTCCTTCTTAGTAATGATCAAAGGTCTTAGACATAAAAAAAAGGATGCAGTCTTCAAAATTTTGTTATAAGTATAAGAAGCTCAAGGAATTTAATGTTCATATTGTATATTCTTGTCATATTTTCAATTGTTGGCAATATGGTTTGTTAATTAATCCAATGCTCACATTGTTGCCTTGGAATCATCACTATACTTGAATACGTACAGTTTCAGTTCAAAAGGGTAGGTGTGTGTATAATTGGATAAGTTTGTATTCAAAATCAATGTGCAGTACATTAGGTTATTTTGATTTTCTTCAGTTTACAAAACAATTTAAGTTTGCAGCAGTTTCAATTTACAGTTCATGGATTGTTCTATTTCAGCAGAGTAGTATTACAGTTTCAATTGGAATATGTGGATTCCTCTAGTTGAGTGGAATAATTTGCAAAATATTGGATGGAGAGAATTTATTGTTGTAAAATAACGACTCTACAACCCAAAGAATTACATTTATTGTCATTTCTTTTCAAATGGAACCATTATTCTTCAACTCCTGTTTGAAGTATGCCAAATTTTCATTTTGAACATAGTGTAGAGTGACAATTTGCAAGATTTTGAAAATCACACTGATTGATGGGAGTAGTATGGCTGCATAAGTATATAAATTAGAACATGTGTACTTGTTATATAGATATATGCATAGTTTTTATCCATTTTATGGGTCAAATAAATTGGATTCCAATTTCTTTTCTGAGATGCAGTTCAAGTTGCTATATGTGTTTTCATCTTTTACACTAGGATTACATTAGGCGGATCTTTGTAACGAAATTTTAGATTGGAAACAGGCTACAAGTTTTGATTAGGAGATTGCAAGATACAGGCGTTAAATGATTGATTGATTTGTGACAATGACTCCATGCCCAACCGATTATAGGCACATGGTCTACAAGTTATTTGCATCCCATAGGGGGAAGCAATCCATAGTCGGAGCTGATGTTGTAGCTTTTTCTTTCCCCAGGGATCCAATGAAAAGGCTACAAATTTTCTTTTGAAATTAACAAATTTGTTTCTCAGATAATACTCGGGCATATGCAAATTGTCATGGGAAAAATGGTTATTATACAAAATACAAATTTCTTTTAAATAATAATTATAATTTTTAATAAATTTAAAATTTTATAAAAATATTCTATATATTTTATAAAATTCTAAATTTTTTTGAAAAGTTATGAGTCAATTTTATTGAAAAGTTATTGGACTCATAGCTCAATCTCTATGTTTATTTTAACACCAAAGTTCACCAATGGTAGAAATTCACCGAAAGTCGACATGGGTATAACCTCAATTCAACATCAAGCATCAAAGTCAAAGCCATCGATCACAAGCCAAGTCAAGTCAAGAACCAAACCAAGGAAGGACCCATAAAAGGCATAGATTACGTAGTGTGTTGATTAGGTTCATTTGCACCTAAGTATATAAAGTGGGTTGGATGTTTTTTTGGAAACCATTTGGGAATATAAAATAAAAGTATCACAAGGGTAGCTCGGTGAATCAAGCCAACACATCAGTTGCTGACACCAAGAGATTACAAGAGGGGTATTATGTTTGCACCGTGCGTCGACTAACTATCACTTCACTGCCAGGTATCAAACTCCCACACCATTGTTACATTTAAAGTAATGATGGTCACATGCACCATTAAGGTAACACCAACAAACATCATTGAATCTCATGCATCCGAGGTGAATCAATGGTCACCAAGAACTGTTGGAAATGCAATAATCGAGAGTTCAATTTCTGTTTAATTCTTTGAATCAGAAAAGTTAATAGGTTATTTAGTCTGTATGTTTCAAGAGTTTTGATGCCATATGAGCATATCTACGGTCAAAAACAATTTCAGACCCTCTAGCACAAAATTTTATCAACAAAGGAAAAGGGTATGTGATGGGTTGGTTTGTGGAAACCACATTTTACACGTGGTAGTTCTGTATGAATTGAACCACCCCTAGCTCTAAAACCACTTACTATTTATCCCCCTCCCACAATCTATTTTAGATTTTGTGACAACGCACAGGAGGAAACACTGGAAAGCATCAAGTCGTTGCATCCATTCCCTGAAGGTCAACGTGATAATATCGATTCGAGAGCTAGTCTATTCATTCACTTTCCCTGGACTTACAACAGTATTTGCAATATGAAGACAACAATTAGGAATATTTTGTCACTCTCAAAAAGGTTCCAAACAATCAAACTTTTCAAAAATTGAGTGCAATGGTTTATGTGTTTTGAACTGAAAGAAAAGGTAAGGAACCCCATATGGGCAGTTAGAAAATTGAAAGAATTTTACAGTGTTATAGTATAAGAAGAAATGGAGATTTAATCATTTCATTTGTCTACTCTACTCCAAGTATAAAAAAAGTGGCGTTGTTGATGGGTCACTATCGTCATTGTTTTATTGTGATTCACTTTATTTTTCTTGGTTACAGTTGCAAAAAATTGGATGCATGTGATCGAGGAGAGGAGTATGGATTCAACATTTGATATTTATGGACAAATGTAACTCAACCTCCAACATTTGTTTCTCTTACATCTTTAAACATGAGAAAATGTACCATTGGATCTATTATTGATGGATTGGTTTCTAGCCTTCAAGCTCGAAATTAAACTTTTCTTGGTATGTCTGGATCATCACAGACAATGTATCTTTCCTTGTTGATATGAATAGGCTTGAGTGCCTAGATCTCCGTTGCACTGGAGTGAGAAATTATTCCATGAACTCAGTGTATGATAATTCCCCTGCATATTTGGGTCTCATTCTAGCACTGTGTAGTATCATATTGACCTTCACTAATATCAAAGGTTTCATTCATGTAGGAGAAAGTGAATCAATTCCACAATTTTCACTAGCTTCTCTGCAACAACTTCAACACTTGGAAATCTTAGACTTGGAAACCACTCAAATTTTTGATTCAGCCTGTCAACCCTTTGCTTTCATGTAGGAATTGTATCATCTTTCTCTCAGAAGTGACGTTCTTTCATGTAGGAATTGTATCATCTTTCTCTCAGAAGTGACGTTCTATCAGACTTTTCTCTTCACACGGTGTCTTCCCTTCCAAAGATAAAATATCTTAGTATCCAAGGTACTGTTTTGACAATAGCATAAAATTTAACATAAAACAAAGGCTAATCATAAAAATTCTCTTCTATGGTAGGTGGAAGAAAAGTATGATTGTAGAATTGAAAGCTAGAGATCACATATTTAAAGGAGACATTTTCCATTCAACTTTAAGGGAGTAGATTTATTTATAAAGATTTCGATGGACTGTTTGATAGTTATATCTCAAAAACAATTCTAAATTAAAATTAGCTATAAATTAAAATCAATTAAAATAAAAATAAAAACTTTTAAAATTTTATTTTTATTCTTAATAGATTTCAGAAAAATTAAAATTAATTAAAATCATTTTTATTCTTAATCTGAAATTAAATTAATTCCAACTAAATATTAAAATTATTAATTGTATTAATTACTAAGCATCATTAATAAATTATCATTAATCATGACAGGGTCGACTAATATCATTCCCACTCCATCTCATAACTCTATTTATTCATTCCAATGAGATCTGTCCTACACACTTACTGATCTATCCTGATGATGAGCCATGGTGGATGGCTCGAAACATCAATTCAAATAATTATGGATGCGAAAACTCTGGAAGAAAACTCTACACAAAGTACAAATCGCAGAAGCCTCAAAACAATAATATTTATATAGTTTTCAAACTATGGTTTTGATTAACTATTACAGCTAGTTGGCCTTGATTGATGGATACCATTTATGTATTATTCAACTAGCTAAGTTTTCCTGACAAAAAGGATGAGGGCTTGCATCTATCCCATATGGAACATTTTTAGTATTTGAATTACAAGTTATAGATGTTTAGAACAAATATCTTGAGTCATGCTTTTGGTTGAATGCAATTGTAGATGAATGTGAAGCAATGGTGGAAGTTTGAAAAGTTCAAAAGGATATCCTTGATGATCGTGTATTGATTTCAAATGGTGGGATTTCTTCATAGCGAGAGCCATTGTTTTTCTTTCTTTCTTATTAGCAACACTGAGGTAGGATGCTTAGTTAATGTACATGGTAAGATGTTCCTTATGTGGCTAATGGAAACATGGTAAAATATTTGCAAAATGTGGAAGCTCTTTAATTTCCAAAAAATATGTAAGGACCTAGAAGTTAAATTACAATACATAAAGGTTGAAAATGAAGAAAATATGATGCAAAGGAATTTCATTTTCAGGCTTTGAAAGAAGATATTGCAGCAATAAAAAATAATAAGTGAAGGAAACTTTCTCTAAAATAAAGGATAAAGACATTGTACAATTGGTTGTATAAGAACACGACAATGATGGCATCAATTTGAGGAAACAACACAACAGAATTCAATCAGTCAAATGCCTGTCACGTTTAAAAGGTAAACACATGACATTAGCAGAGAACATTTTGGGTATCAAGGAATAAAGGTAGATCCAAGCTCCCAAGCATAAATTCAATAAGCCAAAATTAGTTCTAGATTCTAAGGAGAAAAATCAACAATAAAAGGATCAACTACAATACTAAAGGTAGAATATCAACACCAGTGAACCAACTGTAGATCTCTTGGCAGTCAATGAGAAAACAACTCAAGGATCGAATTAGATATCCAAATCAACAAATGAAGATTTTTAGGAAAAATAATATTTGTAGAGAACAAATTCCAAAACTTGTTGGACATTTGATTCCAACAACTCCAACATTTCCGAATTCTTTCCGATTTTTCCGATATTGTCATTATTTTATTTTATTATTTGATTTTTTTTTTCATAAAATTTGTAACAGTTAGGCTAAAATTAGTTTTACTTTATTAATTTTTTATCCTAAAAGCTAGCAATAGATAACAAATTATGATTTTCCTATATATCCTTACATTTGTAATGTAAAAGGGTTGGCTTTTGATGCCAAAAACCCTGAAATATATTTGTAAAGTTTCATGTTACAGAGAGTTAATATTGAAGGTTTTTGGCTTCAGTTTTAAGATAGAACTTTTTCACGAGTTTGTACTTCTAGTATTACATATATTTTATGCATATGTTTGAGGTTATATAGGACACTAGGCAGGGATAGGTTGAGTATCAAACTCCCTGAAAACCTATTGCAGTGTTATGTTCTTTACTGAGTAGATCACAATGATAGTGTGTCACTATTGATTCCTCTAAATCGATATATTGTTCGTTTTATCAAATTCTTAAATGTATTGATGTTTGTTGTAGATACCCTTCTACATGCTTCAATTCTTGATTAGATATTAGATATTTAGGGAGGATATCTAGTTCTCTAATTTCTCCTCCATTCTTCCATCAGATTTCAAGATATGTTTTTCCTGTCATAGCTGAACATTGGCACTTTGATAAGGCCTCTGTAAGAGAGGGATTTGTTTGAGAGCAAGGACTTATGACTCATCAACAACCACCTATAAAAAACTCCTAGATCTGTTAGGATGTTGTCCAGTGACATAAAATAGAAAAAAAACTCGTAACACTTGAGGGAACCCCCTTTGGTTCGAGAGCCGGCTTGAACCTAGAGATTGGTCGAGTTCGTTTCTTGACACAGTTTTTCAACCAAGAACTACATTCGAGAAATGTTACAACAACAACATTCTATGTTTTTCTTCGACTTGTGTTATGTGAAAGTTGTGTAAAAGTGGTAAACATAATTATGTATGATATTTGTCAGACATGATGCAAGATTATGTCCTAAGGTTAGGAATTGCCCAATTATGGCCCATTTCAAATTTCATTACCAAGAGTGTAATTGGTTTGGCTTGGAAGTGCATATTTGTTTCGAATGTGATTATTGCTAGATATGATCAATTATTATTCCGACAGACTTGGATTTCAGTGTATCACATTTCCTTTATGAAAATGACTATGCTATGCTGCATAAAATGGTTTTATATTTAGGTTGGAATGATCATTATCGTGCATTCAATTAAGTACAGGTCCTAGTGTGCATCCATTAGAGGCACACAAACCTTGAATTTAACCCTACGAAATCAATCTAATTTGGCATATTCTTGCACAATAGAAATTTGTAGGTGAAAAATTAATGTTGATTATGCGTAAAATAGTAATCTCAAATTTGAATCATTCAATTTGGCCTTGAAATGAAGGTTGGGCGTGCATTTTTGTGAAACATGTCAATATTGCCTTGCTTCATTAAAATTCATGCCCAAACTTCTTTTTTTGGCCAATCTAATTGATTCAATTTGTAAACTATTTATATAATTGTTTTAAACACTTTTAAATTACTATATGTTTATTTTGACCCTTAAATAATTATGCTTTAGATTTCATACAACATTCCAATTTTTGCTTCAACATGCATTATTTGAAAGTTGTGTATAGGTTTTTCTTTAGCTTTCTTACACACTTTTCAATTTCTACATGTTTACTTTGACCCTTAAATAATTATGCTTTAGATTTCATACAACATTCCAAGTTTTGCTTCAACTTTCATTACGTGAAAGTTGTGTGTAGGTTTTTCTTCAGCTTGCTCTTAGGCAAAACAATTGTCTTTTTAATTAAAAGCAATAGTTCCAACTATTGACATTAATTGTCAATTCGAGAAAGTTTATTATTGCAATACTATTACACAAAATATATGCAAGGGAAAATGCTGATTAGTGCTAATGAATATCAAACTCAATCATTGAAATCACACACTCAACAAATCAACACTCTAGTTGTTACACCCTCAAACCTTGTTCACACTCTCAAGAAATAAAGACACATTGCAAAATAAAACCACTCTATCAGACTACCACTCTTATTCGGAAAAGAAGAGCACTCCTAGAAACAATTCTCTCAACAAATGTTGAAACACACATTCAAATGAAATATATAGACCATACAACTATAACATTAATTAAATAACTTTCACACTAACAAAGTGACCGGTCTAGGACCTATGTTGTTACACAATACAATGGTTAGAATTATGCAATCATTAAAGCATGAACAAGACTAATAATAACAGTAACACTACACAACACACAAGCTAGTCAACAGAAAGGTATGGTGCCACCAATGATTGAGATTTCATTAATGAAACATACATTATTACAATGTTGGTGCTCTCCCCCTCTATAACTATCTATTTGTTTCTATATATCTATCTCACATGGTTGAACAATACACTTCTTTATAATTTCATATTGTAATGATAAGATCATATTGAGAATATCTTGATTCTCATGTGATCTAATTTGAGAATACAAATTAACAATTTGATAATAATTTCCAAGGTTACGACAAAGTTGTAACAAAATTTCCAAATTACAATAATTATTAATAGAAAATCCTAACTGTTTTCGTTGCGATTTCCATAAACTTCTCCTTTGATAGTCAAACTATATTTTCACTAGATACTTTCCAACTTGATGTTCATAAGTAATTGAAGGAGTTCAATGCATGCAAAAATAGATCTTCATGTGTAACAACAATGCTTAGTGAGTCCTCATCTTGTCCTTGGCGAGGAAAAATTGGAAGGTGTAATCTTGCAACAACATCTCAACAAACCACAAACCCTGTAACATCCCAATTGTTAGTTTTACGAGAAAAATAGATTAAAACAATGGTCTCATGCCAAATTACAAGTAGAATTAGATGATAAGGATGAAATATAAAAAGAAACATATTGGATTTGATAATGGTTGTTACAGTGGCAGAGTATGGTCTCAAGAATAAAAAAAGGTAAAGAAAAGGTAGGAAAATGAGTGCAAAAAGATGCCAATTTCACATCCCAATATCTCCCCCCAACTTAAGTATTTGGATGTTCATATTTGACTAATTTCACGTCCCAATATCTCCATCCTTCTCTACTCCAATTGTTGGTTCTTGTGTAACGACAACATCTTCAATACGTTATTCATCTTGCTCTCCAACTTGAATTCCAACCAAAATAGTGGAGTGCTTTTCATAACCTACTTCCTCCAACACTTTTTTACATTCATCACAAAATACAACTGACATTACTTCTACCACGATTTCTAATCCATTTTGTTTACTAGATTGAAGCTTCCCTTTAACCATGGTAAGTTGTTTCCTTAAATTCTCATTTTCTTCCTTAAATTTATTAATTTTTTGAATAAGGAGGTAAGTTTTAGACTTACCTAGTAAATATATATCTTCTTGTTCATTTTTGATCTCCTCATCTTTCTATTCTTCGTTCAATTCCTTTGATTCAGGTGGAATTACATGAACTCCAAGTGTCAGGGTATGGCATTAACAATGTAAACTTTGAAACGGGAACTATAAACTCAAAACGGGAACTGTGGCCAAAAAACCCCAAAAAAACATCAAAAACAGTGCTAAAAGCGAAAAGTGTGTATACTGGAACGATGTTTTTTTTTTAGGTGTCAATTTTGAACGTGTTTTAAAAATGGCAGTGACTACGAAATTTACTACGAAATTTTCGTGCAAAATATAGCTTCAAAATGAAAGTGATGATACTGGAATAATGATTTTTTTTTTTAGGGTCAATTTTCAAACTTTTTAAAAAATGCTAATAAAACCAATTTTTTATGTCTCAAACAAAGTTAATTTTTAAGGAAAAAACACATTAATGTTTCTGGTAGAATATCATTTTTATTTCCTAAGTATAAATTTAACATGTTTTCAACCACACCATGCTAGATACAAAAGAAATTGAAATTTTTTCAACTATAAAATTAAAAAACCATGACATTATGAACAAGTTATATCAGTGAATGAAATCAAAAGTCTTTATTTGTATACTGAATAAAACAAACATTATATCTCTAATTTGATATTGCATTGTAGATATTTAAACAATAAAATTTATCATACTTAAGAGATAATCCAACAACATAAAAATGCTTCATAACTTCTCATTTAACAACATATGGAAAACATTAATTTTATTTGAAGATATGATGCATACATCAGTTATATAATCTGTCTTAAACAATTATTCAAAATCACTCATATTTTCTTGCACACCATCAGAATTCGCATCTTCAGATGAGTGACTAGATGCTGACGAAGATGTTCCATATTCTTCTCTTTCATCAACTAGTGCCCCATCTGAGTCTGCATGCATGCCCAACATTCCAGGTTTCAAAAGTCTTCTAGATCTACGTCTGGTTTCAGCAGACTCCCATGTCAACACTATTCCTTCTGGTAATAACCTTTTCAGAATCTCTGTCGTCTTGAAGCGAAGAGTTCCTCTCTTTGTTAAATTGAAGTCATAAACAAGTATGTCAACATCCTCCAATTGTAATATGTCTGTGCGGCGGCGATTTATATTTGTACCCTTTCTTTTTCTTTTTCCACCATTTTTTTTTTCAACTACCATCTCTGGCTTATACACACCATTGAATGGGTGTGTATTTGTGGCATACCAATGTACTTCAACACTTGTAACATCCTCATTTTCTGTAAAGACCTTTATAACTTTAGCAACCAAAAATAGATAGCCTTTGGGATCTCCATCTGCTAGCACTGCAATCATGCAACCCTCCTTAATATCATGTATTGAACCCCTATAAAGGTCTTCCATGGCTTCACGTTGTGCACGAGATCTTATGGAACCAATATACATCTCTCTTTCCATTGCCTGTGAAGAATTAATAATACCTTGAATTTGTTGTCGTTCAACAATGTTTACTTCCTCTTGTTCATTCGACACATTTTGTGGCCAAATAAATGGATGTGGGAGAAAACCTATCTAGAATGTGAGGCCTATGCTTTGCCACTTTTCCTTTAGTTATGTGAATGTAAATACAAAGAAAGAGACGCGCACCATGGTGTGAATAACAACTAAAGATTATTTTCCTCCTTTTTTATGCTCTCAAATACCATTTCTAGATGTTCTAGTCAACTATGGAAGGCTTAAAATGCTAAATAATGGAATCCCTTTCTTCCTATTGGCCCTATATTTAACATAGCTTAATAATATATTAAAATTAGGTTTTTTGCATGCTTCACCCTCAACTTTGATTTCCACACATGGCTAGCCATAAATGTGTGGCTAATGAGGCATAACACACCATCTAGTTACGTCATGGTTGTCAAAATGCTGGTGCTTTTTACATGGTTAGAAATGTCTTTATTTTCATAATAATGTTTAGGAGTTGTGAGCTATAATCAAAAAATATTAACCCAAAAAAGTGTTGGTTGATTGAAATGTCTAAATAACTATATAAAGTTCTAAACCCCAAATCTCACTCAAAATTTATAAATATAAATAAAAAAATATATAATAATTACTCCATTCCAAACCATACCATATACATATACAAAATAGTTAAAATTTATAAATATAAATAAAAAAATATATAATAATTACTCCATTCCAAACCATACCATATACATATACAAAATAGTTAATTTCATTTCATTGAAGGGATCTTTTTCATGGCTGGACATCCAATACAACTCATTTATAAACTTACCTCATGGTTTGGCTCCCTATTCTGCTTGGATTTTTGTATATACTCTAATTGGACAGATAATTAATATTAGTTTGCTCACATACACCAGTGACATTTATTATTATTTATTTATCTTCCTAACTTTAATTATTAAGGCCTTTAAAGAAGGAGAAACACTTTACCGAATATTTTTTAGATTATATATTCTGTAATAAAGCATCCAATGAGAGGAAGCATATAATAGAGCATAGGAGAAAAGCACCATAATATCATAGTTTTTCAATAAGCTTTATGGATTTAGATTTTAACAATCCACCATTATTTTATCAAGAAAAAGGGCATGAAACTGCATAAACTTACTTTATTTCCAACGAGGTGTTCTCCTTTGTCATTATCGTGTTTGCTTTTGACCTTATTGGTGCATTTCCAATCTTATATCATAGTAGCAGAACAATCTGTGGTGCGTGCTGCTGCTTTTTAAAAAATTTAAAAACAGAAATTTCGCAATCAAGCATAACCTGAATATCTAGAAGTAGTAGATCAAGATTGTGCAGTTATATATCTAGTTCTTTAAAGTTTTAAATATTTTTTTTAACAGTGGCCTGAAGCTTAGATTAATCAGTCTCAACAAGCTTCTTAATCAATAAAAAATTTATAATTTAAAAGGTTTATATATAAGGCATTTACATATACATTATTAATAACGTTAATTAACTTATATAAAAATTTACCAAAATACTAATAATTGGAACCGCAAAAGAGTCTTATAATCTTCATTTACATTTACATGGGAAAAGAAATAAAATTTGCACATGGTGAAACTGTCAGTCCTAATTTCCCATATTTTTTTTTTATGGAGGATTCAACTCAAATTGTGACATGGAGATTGCAATATTCTCAACTTTGCAATTTGGGTATTTCAAAACTGTATAGTGACTTATTTTTTTTTACGAAAATGTGACCGAATTATTGTTTCATGGTCTACGTAGTTAATCTTTCCATCATATTTTTTGAATATATCTATATATATACTAAAACCTCCCCATCATTTGAAAAGAAAAACAAGAATGTGGACACTCAAAACCTAGAACAAACTGAAAGTTGATGTTACTGCAATTCCAGAGCATGTCCACAACGTGGGATTATTAATAGTAAACTATATATCAAATTCATCTTTGTGTTATGAATGGGATTCCAGAGCAGGTCGAGTCCGGGAATCGACCTGCTCTGGAATTCATGAAAAGTAAACTATATATCAAATTCATCTTTGTGTTATGTTATGGTAAGTATTAATGTACTCGTTCATTAACGAATTATGGAACTAAACCTATAGCATTTCATTAATCCTCGTTTACCAATTATGGTTGTATCAATGCCAATTTTATATAGTTTTTTAAAGTTTTAAATATATTTTTTAACAGTGGCCTGAAGCTTAGATTAATCAGTCTCAACAAGCTTCTTAATCAATAAACTTCTTAATCAATAAAAAAGTTTATAATTTAAAAGGTTTATATATAAGGCATTTACATATACATTATTAATAACGTTAATTAACCTTATATAAAAATTTACCAAAAGACTAATAGTTGGAACGGGAAAAGAGTCTTATAATCTTCATTTACATTTACATGGGAAAAGAAATAAAATTTGCACATGGTGAAACTCTCAGTCCTAATTTCCCATATTTTTTTTATGGAGGATTCAACTCAAATTGTGACATGGAGATTGCAATATTATCAACTTTGCAATTTGGGTATTT
Organism: Pinus tabuliformis; assembly: GCA_031772625.1. Lineage (NCBI taxonomy): Eukaryota > Viridiplantae > Streptophyta > Pinopsida > Pinales > Pinaceae > Pinus > Pinus tabuliformis. The sequence goes on along the minus strand of CM062817.1, from coordinate 859,326,923 downwards.
CAAAACTGTATAGTGACTTTTTTTTTTTTTTTACGAAAATGTGACCGAATTATTGTTTCATGGTCTACGTAGTTAATCTTTCCATCATATTTTTTGAATATATCTATATATATACTAAAACCTCCCCATCCTTTGAAAAGAAAAACAAGAATGTGGACACTCAAAACCGAGAACAAATTGAAAGTTGATGTTACTGCAATTCCAGTGCATGTCCACAACGTGGGATTATTAATAGTAAACTATATATCAAATTCATCTTTGTGTTATGAATGGGATTCCAGAGCAGGTCGATTCCGGGAATCGACCTGCTTTGGAATTCATTAAAAGTAAACTATATATCAAATTCATCTTTGTGTTATGTTATGGTAAGTATTAATGTATTGGTTCATTAATGAATTATGGAACTAAACCTATAGCATTTCATTATTCCTCGTTTACCAATTATGGTTGTATCAATGCCAATTTTATATAGTTCTTCAAAGTTTTAAATATTTTTTTTAACAGTGGCCTAAAGCTTAGATTAATCAGTCTCAACAAGCTTCTTAATCAATAAAAAATTTATAATTTAAAAGGTTTATATATAAGGCATTTACATATACATTATTAATAACGTTAATTAACCTTATATAAAAATTTACCAAAAGACTAATAATTGGAAATGGAAAAGAGTCTTATAATCTTCATTTACATTTACATGGGAAAAGAAATAAAATTTGCACATGGTGAAACAGTCAGTCCTAATTACCCATATTTTTTTTCTGGAGGATTCAACTCAAATTGTGACATGGAGATTGCAATATTCTCAACTTTGCAATTTGGGTATTTCAAAACTGTATAGTGACTTATTTTTTTTTTACGAAAATGTGACCGAATTATTGTTTCATGGTCTACGTAGTTAATCTTTCCATCATATTTTTTGAATATATCTATATATATACTAAACTCTCCCCATCCTTTGAAAAGAAAAACAAGAATGTGAACACTCAAAACCGAGAACAAACTGAAAGTTGATGTTACTGCAATTCCAGAGCATGTCCACAACGTGAGATTATTAATAGTAAACTATATATCAAATTCATCTCTGTGTTATGAATGGGATTCCAGGTAGATTCCGGGAACTCTGGAATTCATGAAAAGTAAACTATATATCAAATTCATCTTTGTGTTATGTTATGGTAAGTATTAATGTACTCTTTCATTAATGAATTATGGAACTAAACCTATAGCATTTCATTAATCCTCGTTTCCCAATTATGGTTGTATCAATGCCAATTTTATATAGTTTTTTAAAGTTTTAAATATTTTTTTTAACAGTGGCCTGAGGCTTATAGATTAATCAGTCTCAACAAGCTTCTTAATCAATAAAAAATTTATAAGCCATTTACATATACATTATTAATAACGTTAATTAACCTTATATAAAAATTTACCAAAAGACTAATAATTGGAACCGGAAAAGAGTCTTATAATCTTCATTTACATTTACATGGGAAAAGAAATAAAATTTGTGCATGGTGAAACTGTCAGTCCTAATTTCCGATATTTTTTTTTTTATGGAGGATTCAACTCAAATTGTGACATGGAGATTGCAATATTCTCAACTTTGCAATTTGGGTATTTCAAAACTGTATAGTGACTTATTTTTTTTTACGAAAATGTGACCGAATTATTGTTTCATGGTCTACTTAGTTAATCTTTCCATCATATTTTTTGAATATATCTATATATAAACTAAAACCTCCCCATCCTTTGAAACGAAAAACAAGAATGTGGACACTCAAAACCGAGAACAAACTGAAAGTAGATGTTACTGAAATTCCAGAGCATGTCAACTCCAGAGCATGTCCACTACGTGGGATTATTAATAGTAAACTATATATCAAATTCATCTTTGTGTTATGAATGGGATTCCAGAGCAGGTCGATTCCGGGAATCGACCTGCTCCGGAATTCATGAAAAGTAAACTATATATCAAATTCATCTTTGTGTTATGTTATGGTAAGTATTAATGTACTCGTTCATTAATGAATTATGGAACTAAACCTATAGCATTTCATTAATCCTCGTTTACCAATTATGGTTGTATCAATGCCAATGCCAAGTTTATATAGTTTTTTAAAGTTTTAAATATTTTTCTTAACAGTGGCCTGAAGCTTAGATTAATGAGTCTCAACAAGCTTCTTAATCAATAAAAAAAATATAATTTAAAAGGTTTATATATAAGGCATTCACATATACATTATTAATAACGTTAATTAACCTTATATAAAAATTTACCAAAAGACTAATAATTGGAACCGGAAAAGAGTCTTATAATCTTCATTTACATTTACATGGGAAAAGAAATAAAATTTGCACATGGTGAAACTGTCAGTCCTAATTTCCCATATTTTTTTTATGGAGGATTCAACTCAAATTGTGACATGGAGATTGCAATATTCTCAACTTTGTAATTTGAGTATTTCAAAACTGTATAGTGACTTATTTTTTTTTACGAAAATGTGACCGAATTATTGATTCATGGTCTAAGTAGTTAATCTTTCCATCATATTTTTTGAATATATCTATATATATACTAAAACCTCCCCATCCTTTGAAAAGAAAAACAAGAATGTGGACACTCAAAACCGAGAACAAACTGAAAGTTGATGTTACTGCAATTCGAGAGCATGTCCACAACGTGGGATTATTAATAGTAAACTATATATCAAATTCATCTTTGTGTTATGAATGGGATTCCAGAGCAGGTCGATTCCGGGAATCGACCTGCTCTGGAATTCATGAAAAGTAAACAATATATCAAATTCATATTTGTGTTATGTTATGGTAAGTATTAATGTACTCGTTCATTAATGAATTATAGAACTAAACCTATAGCATTTCATTAATCCTCGTTTACCAATTATGGTTGTCTCAATGCCAATTTTATATAGTTCTTTAAAGTTTTAAATATTTTTTTTAACAATGGCCTGAAGCTTAGATTAATCAGTCTCAACAAGCTTCTTAATCAATAAAAAATTTATAATTTAAAAGGTTTATATATAAGGCATTTACATATACATTATTAATAACGTTAATTAACCTTATATAAAAATTTACCAAAAGACTAATAATTGGAACCGGAAAAGAGTCTTATAATCTTCATTTACATTTACATGGGAAAAGAAATAAAATTTGCACATGGTGAAACTCTCAGTCCTAATTTCCCATATTTTTTTTATGGAGGATTCAACTCAAATTGTGACATGGAGATTGCAATATTCTCAACTTTGCAATTTGGGTATTTCAAAACTGTATAGTGACTTATTTTTTTTTTACGAAAATGTGACCGAATTATTGTTTCATGGTCTACGTAGTTAATCTTTCCATCATATTTTTTTGAATATATCTATATATATACTAAAACCTCCCCATCCTTTGAAAATAAAAACAAGAATGTGGACACTCAAAACCGAGAACAAACTGAAAGTTGATGTTACTGCAATTCCAGAGCATGTCCACAACGTGGGATTATTAATAGTAAACTATATATCAAATTCATTTTTGTGTTATGAATGGGATTCCAGAGCAGTCGATTCCGGGAATCGACCTGCTCTGGAATTCATGAAAAGTAAACTATATATCAAATTCATCTTTGTGTTATGTTATGGTAAGTATTAATGTACTCGTTCATTAATGAATTATGGAACTAAACCTATACCATTTCATTAATCCTCGTTTACCAATTATGGTTGTATCAATGCCAATTTTATATAGTTTTTTAAAGTTTTAAATATATTTTTTAACAGTGGCCTGAAGCTTAGATTAATCAGTCTCAACAGGCTTCTTAATCAATAAAAAATTTATAATTTAAAAGGTTTATATATAAGGCATTTACATATACATTATTAATAACGCTAATTAACCTTATATAAAAATTTACCAAAAGACTAATAATTGGAACCGGAAAAGAGTCTTATAATCTTCATTTACATTTACATGGGAAAAGAAATAAAATTTTCACATGGTGAAACTGTCAGTCCTAATTTCCCATATTTTTTTTTATGGAGGATTCAACTCAAATTGTGACATGGAGATTGCAATATTCTCAACTTTGCAATTTGGGTATTTCAAAAATGTATAGTGACTTATTTTTTATTACGAAAATGTGACCGAATTATTGTTTCATAGTCTACGTAGTTAATCTTTCCATCATATTTTTTGAATATATCTATATATATACTAAAACCTCCCCATCCTTTGAAAAGAAAAACAAGAATGTGGACACCCAAAACCGAGAAAAAACTGAAAGTTGATGTTACTGCAATTCCAAAGCATATCCACAACGTGGGATTATTAATAGTAAACTATATATCAAATTCATCTTTGTGTTATGAATGGGATTCCAGAGCAGGTCGATTCCGGGAATCGACCTGCTCTGGAATTCATGAAAAGTAAACTATATATCAAATTCATCTTTGTGTTATGTTATGGTAAGTATTAATGTACTCGTTCATTAATGAATTATGGAACTAAACCTATAGCATTTCATTAATCCTCGTTTACCAATTATGGTTTTTTTTTGTTAGAGTGAGAGTCCTCGCATATGGCTGTGAGCACGGTATAACGTGATAAAAGCAAAATACTTTGAGCATGGTATAACATGATAAAAGCAAAATACTTTGAGCATGGTATAACGTGATAAAAGCAAAATACTTTGCCCATTTGGTCCACCTAAAACGATGAAATGACTTGAATATAGTTGTTTGTTACGTCAATTTATAATGATGAATTGAATAGAATGTATTCACATGATAATTGTTTTTGGTTATATATATGGGGTCAATTTAATTAACAATATGTCATAATAGAAATAGTAGGTTTTGTAAAATTAACTACAGTTTTTTGGTTGTGAAATAATATTTAAAAATGTTTTTAATTAGTTATGAATTTGTCTTTTTGAAATATAAGGAAATAGGTTAATGTATAAAATAATTAATATATTTATCAAATAGTTTGAGATTTTTTTTGTTATTGTAATAATAAGAGATTTTTTTGTTATTGTAATAATAAGAATTTTTGTGATGATTTGTATATTATTATTAATATTTTATTAGACAATTTGTCACAATAAATCTACTAAAATATATTAGAAAATCTGAAATCTACGCCATGATGGTTTGTTTCTCTTTAGATTTAGGAATATGTTAATTATTATTGATTGCATATGCATGGAAATTATAATTATGTGGAAAACAAATAATAGTAAAATTAAACTTGTATATCAAAAAATTAACAAAATATATACCTTGGGAAGCATTTTCGAGAGAGAACCCAACTGGAAGGCGAGACCACCATACACTCGTTCTTTGAATGGAAAAAGGATGAAAGTATGAAAAAGTGAGGCATGTGGCTTGTGGGCTACTATAGTGCACAAGTCCTCTATGTTTCCTTCCTTTTTATCCACTCTCAACTACTCTACTCATATATGGCACAAAATGCACTTGAATAGAATCAAACGTCTTTTCCTCCTAGTGATTCAATTATAACACATCTTGATAGCCTACTAGTGGTTAAGTCTGACTCATTGAACTCTTCACTTTCAATGAGTAGGGTGTAGGGTGGGGGGGGGGGGGCGGTAAGGGGGTAGGGCGCGGGTAGGGTGTAGAGGGGGGGGGGGGGGGGGGGGGGGTAGGGGTAGGGGCAGAAGGTGGGGGGTTGGGGTAGGGCGCGGGGATGGGGTAGGCCATGGGGGTAGGGGTGGGGAAGGGTAGGGGGGCGCTCGGTGTGGGGAGCGGTGGGCACAGTGGGGAGGGGCGGCCGGGGGGAGGGGTTGGGGGGATGGGGGGGCGGGGGTCACGGGGGGAGGGGGTTTGGGGGGCGGGGGACGAGGTGGGATGGGGCGCGGGAGTGTGGAGGGACGGTAGGGGGTAGGGTGAGGGAAGGGGATGGGGGACCGGGGAGGGGGTTGTCGGGGGCGCGTGGGTAGGGGCTCGCCCATACTTGCCTAAATGCCCACTTAGCCTCATTATCCCTCACCTGACCTTCCGCTCACCCATCGACCCGCCTGCCCGTTAGAGGTGGCAAAGACCCATTAGAAGAGGAAATTGCGCAAAAGGAAGCAGAAAATATTGTGGAAGATGACAATGATGAAACTCTAGAGGACGAAGAGTTTGGATTACGTGAAATTGTTGATTAAATTTAAGTTATACCTGGAAATCAAGCTTTGCAATGTTTTGACTCTGACATTTCATGAAAAGAATAATCAATGAATTAAATTTGTTATGTGTTCAATATTTGTAATTTGTGATTTTCGCATTAATTTTTAAGTTAATTATTATTTTCTGAAAAAAAAGTTGTTATTATTATTTTTTTGACATGAAATTCATAAAAAAAACTATTATTTGACCATTTTTAGTTAATATTTTTGTATAAAAATTGTGATTTTGACATGTTAATTCTAGCAAAAAATTATCAAAACGTTTAGTTTTTTTGTTATATTTATGTTAAAAATGGTTATTTTTATGTCCATTGTTAAAAAATGTTGTTTTTTAGAAACAATTATTTCATGTGGATTGAAAAATTAATTAAAGATGTATAAATATGTAGATTATCTAAAATTCAAACTATCGACTTTCTAATTTAAAAACACAAAACAATAAAAACCCCCCTAAAAAATTAATAAAAAAATAAGATAGAGAACAAGAAAATATGAGTAAAATGACGACTTCAAAAACTGTCAAATTTAGAAAATAATTTTTTACATTTCACACACTAAAAAATTAAAAGTCAAAAAATAGGTCTTTTAAAAAAAGGGTGTGATGCAGAATACTCACTTTTTAAAATCAGCATGAAAATCACTACGATTCTAAAACTTGATTTCATCCTTGAACATGAAAAAAAATTAAAGTTCCAAAAACCATGTTCTAAAAAAAGCATGTGTATTCTGCATCACCACTTTTGAAAATCGGGTCATTTTTTTGCTATCTCTACGAAACGGGTAACAGTATCAGTTCCCGTTTCAAAGTTTACATTGTTCATTTTACAAATTTTTCTTCTTTCTCTTCATTATGCTCTCCCTCGGACTCCTTTGATTATGTTATATCAGTACATTCCTTAGATATTAGGGTAGATGATGGTGTAAAAATAATTACCCACACTCTCTTCTTAGGATTATTTCCACCTAATCGCTTCTTCATTTTCCTCCTTTTCACCACAGTTTGTATATTTTTAGATTATTTCTTAGATTCCTTAGGTATTTATGTTTCAATAACCTCTACTTCAGTTGACATTGTTCCAGGTGCCCATGTTTCAATAATTTCTGCCTGAATCCCTTCTTCCTTAATTGGGCATCAATGATAACTATCCTCACGTTTTATACTGGATATATCCACTGGTTCTTTAATGCAAGTTATTTTTCCTTCAGCAGATGTACCAGTAGACGTTCTTATGGAATTACGTCTCTTAGGGTTTCTGCGAATGGGTCTAGGATTTGTAACCACTCTTGTTTTCTTAGGAAGTGTAGCCACTCTACTTTGTCTAGTAGGTGTAATTGCTCTATCTTCTAGTGTTTTTCCAACACTTACCTCCTATTCTTCACTTTCTGGCCTCTTCAATTGCCTCTTGTCCACCACAATTTGTACATGAGTAGATTTTTTATATACTTCCATATATTCCCTAGGAATTTCTGTTTCAGGAACCACCAATTCAACTGACATTGTTCCAGGTGCCCCTATTTCATTAGTCTCTACGTCAGACCCTTCTTCCTCAATAGGGGATCCATGATAAATATCCTCATATTGTCCATTGAATATATCCACGGGTTCTTTAGTGCATTCTTTTCATTCAGCAGATGTACCAACAGACGTTCTTATAGAACTTCATATCTTACTCTTTCTATGATGAGTTCTAGGAGGTGTAACCACTCTTGTCTTTCTAGGAAGTGCAGTTACTCTACTCTATATTAGAAGTGTAATTGCTCTATCTTCTGGTGTCGTTTCAACACTTATCGCCTATTTTTCACTTCCTGGCTTATTGAATTTCCTCTTTTTCGCTACAGTTTATATAGGAGTATATTTTTTATATACTTCCTTATATTCACTTGGCATTTCTATTTTAGGAATCCCTACTTCAGCTAATGCTAAATTCCAAGTGCCCCTTTTTCAATAGTCTCTACCTTAGGCCCTTCTTACTCAATAAGTAATTCATGATAACTATCCTTAAGTTGTCCACAGGTTCTTTAGTGCAGGCTCTTTTTCCTTAAATAGATGTACCAACAAACTTTCTTATGGAACTACGCCTCTTACTATTTTTTCGATGGGGTATAGGAGGTGTAACCGCTATTCTTTGTCTAGGAAGTGTAGTTGCTCTACTTTGTCTAGGAGGTGTAATTGCTCTATCTTCTGGTGTTGTTTCAACACTTACCTCCTATTCTTCACTTTCACTTTCCTTTGTTTTAGTGGTTGGTGCATGTGACTTTGCCAATAAACTAATCCATGTGCTTCCTTGTTGTTGCAGTGAATGAATTATGATTAACTTGATGAGCACATGGTTGGTTAAGAAACTCTTTGGATGTTTTGCTATATGCATTGCCTTTACCATATGTTGTAAATATTTTAGCAAATAATAGGGAAAATTTATCAGATGTCCATTACGAAGATGTGCCAATAACTTAAAATGATAATTGAATACTATCCAAAAATGTCCCTCACAAGTAATGAAATTTTGAATAAATAAAGCCACACCATCCCAAGGGTGAGGAAGGGATGTTCTATCAATTCCTCTCCCCTTGCTCCTTACTTTCTGTTAGTGTTAGTAAGTTATGCCTGTCACCAGTGATCAAATATGCTCTTACAAGGTCTTTTTAGGGGTCTCAAAGTCAAATTTTAATCATTTCATTAAGTTTCAGAATAAAATTTAGTCATTGGATAGTGTGCCTAGGTCTATTGTTGCTCCTTCAAAATTTTCATGTTCTCGACCCTGCCATCACTCAGTTGGATGTACCATCACTGAAATATCATCATCATCATCTCAGTCATATCACCATGGTCTTCATTCAGCTCAATGTTACCATTAAGTCATTATAGTTAGTCATCAAAATCTATCATGTCATTCATAAATCTAGAAAATGGAGTAGTAATAGGGTTTTTCTCAAAATGTTTTGTTCCAAAGTGTAATTTATTTCAAAATGATGTAATAAGTTTAATGTTCTAAAGCTGCATTTGAAAGTTCCAAAGTTACATAGTTTCCAAAAGAAAAGTGAAAACATATGGTGGGCCACCCTACCATTATGAAATTGACTTATACAAGCTATAAATACCATCTCATTTCATTTATCTCCCACATATTCATTGGTAGAGAGCTATCATTCGCCAAAAATTCATTTCCTCAACATTTTCGTAGGCAGAAATACTCCAAAAGGAAATCCAAACACCCACGCTGTGTTTTCCAGAACCCACGTTGTGTTTTCCAGAACCTACGCCCCATTTTCCAAAACCTACGCTCTATTTTCTCTCCCAAAGTCACAAAACCAATTTTAAATGGTTTCTAAAGGGAAATTAAGGTTTCATCGACATTTGACAAGTAAATTCAACTCTTTGTACACCTCCTATCAGTTCATTTCCCTATTTTCATGTTGAATAATCTCCAAAACTCCCTACTTTGCGTTTTTGGTAGTTCCTTCACTAGGACCATGTAAAAATTCTCTAGACCAGATCCTAGACCCATTTCATTCCATTTCACTTCCCAAGCATCCCTAAAACCCCCACCTACTTCCCTAAATTTTCCTACCCTCTTTTCCCTTCCCTAAACCCTTCATCATATCCCCTCATCCAATTCCCATGTTTCCCTAATTAGGGTTTTCTCTTGCACACTATCAAAATGGAGGAGGAAAGGAAATCCTATAATAAGGGAGGCCAAATTTCAAGGTTTGAACCACTAAACATTGATGAGATGATGTCTTCTCCACTTTCCAAACAATGCTTTCAAAATGTAAGGTGTTTAGGTTTTTGTGAGCTAGTTCAAAAGGTCAAATACCATGCCAAGTTGACCAGTCTATTTGCTACTCATATTAGGAGAGACAAGGTCACTATTGCAGGTGTAGTTTCACTATTTCAACTAAATCCATAGTAGCAACCACAGGGATACCTAATAGTGGAGAAAAATGGTTTAAGAGTTTGGACTTGGACCTGCAAAACTATCAACCTTTCATCAAAGGTCACTATAAACACAACATTAAGAAGGTTTTTCCTTTTGGAAAACTCCTTGAGAAATTTTGTCCACTGATGAGGGTTATTATGAAGTACTTTACATGTGAGGGCATATTTTCTAGATTGTACAAATACCATGTTAGACTGCTCATGCATTTCACAGGGGTAAAGCCACTAAACCTACCCTACTACCTCTACAAAATCTTGACTAAAATGGCAAAGAAGGTGCAACATAGACGGAGTGACCATAAAAACAACATTTTTCACCACGCCCTCATCAAAATTATTGTATTGCATTAGCTTTCTCAAAATAACATCACCTCGGAGACATTCATTCAATCAGATGTCTTGTTGTCTTCTGTTAGTCAATCTACAACCCGAAGTACACCAGCAACACCATCTAAGCATGTGAAGAGTGGCTCATCTAGCAGACCTGCAATTGAGAGGATACCTAGGCTTGAGGTGACTCAAACATATCAGAGAGGAAATAGGCTTGTGTTTACTACACATTTTGTGGAAGGGGCCAAGCTTACATCAACAACATCAACAAAGCAGGGATCACAATCACAACATGAGGCCCCTTTGCAGGATGACAAGCCATTCCATCTTGACACTGACATGGTTGACTTGAAGGTTAATCAGGAGCATAAGACAATAGAGCAGGTCATCATGGAGAAAAATGCTGAGATCAAAGAGCTTAAGGACAATTTATCAAAGGCCAATTTCATGATTTCATTCCTAAAGCAAGAAAATCAGCAATTGAAAGTAAAACAACTACTCTTGGAAAAGTATGAGGTTGATGTTGGCAAAGAGTATGTAAAGGGAAAATAATTGATTGATACTAAGGATTCATATGAGCATCAAGAGTAGGTGACAAGAAAAAGGCCAAGGACTATAGGCCTCAAAAGGGCACTTCAGCAACAAAGAGAGCAAATGACTTCATTTGACCTCATTGCAACATAAATCAATGAGAATAGGGAGTTTTGGCTTGACAAAGTGAATTGTCATTTGGAAAATATTCTTAAGAGAGATAACAGAGACAACAAGTTACAAAGACACATGGCCATGCATTACTATACAAAGAACAAGATATCCCAAGTCAGAATCAAGCAGTTGAAGGAAAAACTCAAGGAAACCCTAATCAAGAAAAAAGAGAATGATAAGTTGGATTTTCTTCTTGATGCCTCCCTCATAGCATAGATTAGCACTTTAGGAATTCATGAACCAATTTTGAAGAGATTTGGAGAAATTTTGGTTTTTGTGAATTTTTGGAAATTTTGACATAGTCATAGAGTAAAAAACGCAGTGTGCCCCACGTTGAGGTTTTGATGGAGAGATCCAAATGAATTTTTGTTTACATATTTAGATTCATCATGAATTTTATATCACATCTAGCCTTTGGGAGAATACATTCAAAAAGTTTTGATAGGTGGAAATAGCCAAAAACTACCTAAAATTCACCTTTCTACCCTCTTATTGAAGAGAACGCTGCGCTTTTGAGAGTACCTTTGGGAGAATGCATTTTGGGGGAGCTATAAGTGACCTTTTTTAGCTCTTGAAGATTCTGTCATGTAGCAAACATCCACAACTTTCCAATGAGCCATCAAGATCAAAATTTGGACTTCAAGAATGCCTCCAAAAATCAGTTCTTCCAAATTTATTGTGCTTTCTCCTAACATGTTGTGCTTTTGACTAATTTCACTAAGTTTTTGCCTGTAATAGCTTTTTCTCAATTTCATCAGTTAGATTCAAGTTTAATGATGTAATTACTTGATTTTGATGTAACTATGATGTAATTATGGGTAAATAGACTTGTTAAGTTATTTATATGTTAATTTAGGCCTCATTTATGAGAGTAGTTTGAGTCAAAGTTTAAATGAAGGAGTTTTTTTAACCTCCCTAGACATTAGGGTTTGGTTGGAACACCTCATGTATCAGTTCCTAGACTCATGGATTTGACCCCTGAGAGAAGGGAGATGTTGTTTTGGTTTATATGTTTCATTTTCTTAGTCATAGAACAGGTTGGATATCATAGAAGAGAACGCTTATAGCTTGTACTTGGACATTTTACTCAGGATATCAAAGGAGCAGTTTGCAGCTATTATCCAGGAATTCATGTTTTGTGAGTTTGTGATGATGTATTTTCTCTGTTTTAGTTTTATTTGAATGATATACATTTTTCCTTTCATTAGTGTTTTTCCTTAAAGTTTATAAACATAATTCTTTGCATAAAGCTCTGTTTTGATGGGAATATTACTTTGCATAATTTTCCTTCTTACTTAATGAATTCATGGTGCACATGCTCATTAATACCTTTTTCTTCTTCCAAACACCACACTACACTGACAAGCCCTAAAACCATCACAAAATCATTTCTACCTTGCTCCTCTATATCTTTGCTGTTGTAACCCTTTCATCCTTTGACCTGGCTACCTATTTTTCATCCCTTATCCAACATCAAAACCTAAAACTTTCAAAACCCTACCTGAGCCTAACATATCTAGCCTAAAATGTTTCCCATTTCAGTCATTAGTGGTTATGAATCCATAGAGAGATCCCTCTCTAGTTTAGCAGGGCTAGCTACTGAACCCTAAGTGGTTTGAGGTTACCTCCTTCAATTTCCCTTCTTAGACCGTGGAAATTATGGAGGATAACACTTCCTCTCCTCATAGTAAAAATGTTGCCCTAGCTGTTGGAACTGCTATTTTCCTAGAAAGCTAGCGAGCCCTTGTATGAGGTAAACCTATCACCCTAAAAATAATGTATTATGTAACAGCAATTCTAAATCTTCTAACCTCTAAATGTTGTTCCTACAGAGACTGTGTGAATTCCATATCAATTTTTTCACTGAAACCCCACAACTTCTCAAAGTAGACTAACCACTTGCATTCCTAAACATTTCTTAGGATTTTGGATGGTGTAGCAGCACACCAATGGAGTCTGGTTCATGACGGGCTACTGCTCTTCCCAGGGCTATTTAAGAGATTGTTACTACTCAGAACTGCTTAGAGACTGTTACACGACAACACTTGGATAGAGAATATCAGTTGAATTAAATTTTTCAATGGGTATGCAATAATTAAGGTTACCCTTTCAATGGTTTGAGGCTTTTAATGATAAATGACAACTACCGGGGAATTATTTCCAAGTAGTCACATTGATTTTCACCAATGACAATAGGAGAATGAGCGACAATGGGTAATTACTATAGGATACATGTATTGTGCATCTACCAAATGGTAATTACCAAATTTGGCTTATTGTACACAACTCCCCCCAACTTAACTACAAAAGACGTCCGCAACATGTGTAATGAAAAATTCATATCTAATGCCATAATGGGGAGAAAAATACGATGTTACAAAGGAAGCTACAAAGGAAGTTAAAATGGATGCTAAAATAATGCCATAACCAAGAGCTAAAAAGGATGTTACATAGAAAGCTATATACAGATCCATATCAGGAGCTAAAGACGAGGATAAATTGGGTGCTACAAACGATGCTAATGTCAGCAACAAATAACATCGACTATCTGTGATCGGCATAAAAAATGCCAAAATTAGTGCCATCCCGATAAATAGGGCCAATTTTTTCAAAATGGTGGAGAAAAATACACAAAAACAATCAATGGAAGCAAAATAGGGATCTAAAGAGGAAGCTAATCATAAGGAGTTATTATAGTGTCTTTATGATAATTCCTCCTTTGTACTCCTTTGTTTTGTTTGTCTTATTCGAAATTTTGTGGTTGTTGATATCCTCTTTCATGGTTATCTCTGGAGTCCCTTTGCATCCCGTAGAGGGAGAATTCTAGGTCTCACTCCTATCATGTTCTAGATCATTTTAGTGCATGTATGTGCTCTAGGGGTAACATCCTTTGGGTCCTCTCACTCTCCAGTCTTTCCCTTTGATTTCTCATTTTGTTTAGACCTAAGAATCTATCTCTCGCATCTACTTTTCATCACCCTCATTTCACTCATCTAGGAGATATGGCTTGAGGTAGAAGAGCCCATAATATAAGAAAATATCATAATGGAGTAGGTCCCCCCACTTTTCGTGTGAAAACTATTGTGGAGAATTCAACTAAGGTCTATTGGACTCATACTAATGCAACACTTTAACAGGAGATAGAAAATACGGAGAGAATTCAACAAGGATTGAATAAAGGTTCATCTCAACTGAAGAGCTATAAGAGAAAGTGGGAAGTTGGATCACAGACATATCAGGCACAACTAGGAACAAGAACACAAAATACATGCTAACAATGGACATAATGGAATATAAAGGAAATAATGGGAAAATTGTTGGTTAAGAGATCAGAGGAACAACAAGAGATTTTGCTTTGTTTGGATGAAACACAAAAACAAGACATGAAGCTAGATGGAAAGGTAAAAAAGATGGCAAAAACATTAGTAGACTTGGAATTTTTAGACTCAAATGAAAACATCAATCCACTTGTCACCATCCAAATGGATACCCTCCTTTGATTAGTTGTTATGTTGCAAAACCTTGGTATTTTACGTAGTAACATTTTGGGACTAAATATGGATAGGATAAATAGTGTAGCAAGCAATAAGAGTGATAGGAATTTGAGACACCAATATCTGAGAAGTTTTTACTTTTGTTTCGAACCTTTTTCATGTGATAAAATAAATTTGATATGTGACAAATCTGCCTCCGTAATGGCAGACCAATTCACATATGGGACATATATGGCGTGTCTTTTTTTTATTTGACCTAATATAAAATGAATATCCAACTTAGAAAAAAAAATTCTATATGTTATGTACTTCCATTAAAAAATAAATTTTGAATTAATAAATATTTCATTTTTTCATTATTATTTTTATTATTTAATATATATTATTTATTTTTATCATGTGTGTTTATTTTATTTTATTTATTTAGTATTGTATGGTTATTCTTTATTTGTACACAAGTCTACAATATTTATGATATAATCTTCTTGCATTAAGAAGCTATATTCATTTTAAGAAGCTACTATATTTGATAATTAAGTAATCATTAAATTATGAGACGACCATATTTCATTTCAAGTTACAAGATATCAAGTTAATACTTCCTAAACTTGTATCATTTGTCATAACGGTGTAAGTCGATGAGATGCACCAAACCTATCAAAGTTCACCTAGTGATATTATACAACCTTCCTAGGAAAATGCAAGTTAACCTACTAGAAGTTATGAAATGTCTTTGTGGAGTGCTTTAGAACAATTGATTCTCAAGTAATGGAGATTTAGTCAATCATATAAATTACATGGTGATCAATAGTGAGTGGTAGATAAAAGTATTTATTTATGGAATTGGTCCCTTGGTTCAAACTCAATTTTATCTGTGGAAAACCTCTACCTAGGGATAATGATAGATAGGTTATCTTGACAGGATCAGACTCAAAATTGATAAGAGAAATATTAACAGGGTTGGAGGAAGAAGGTTTGGAATGAACCAAATGCAATCAACATCCTCTTGAGTTTCTAGTATATCTTCAATACTCTTAAGTTGGTCAGAGGAACCAAACTTTTTCATAAGGGACCCTTAGTAGAGGTCAGACCCATAAGAGCCAAGGTCAATTTTATCAATACAAGGTAGAGACAGTTAGAAGTTCCTTGATGAGTAGAATGTTGAACATGTGGAGGGCCACACCTCTACAGAGACTATGTTGATGCTTAAACTAGGCTTGGTCAACAAGTGAGAAAAGTTAAACCCAACCAATCTTAGAGTATCCACGATATCCATGCAATTTTAAACAATCATTAGGATCATTTTATTTCTCCTTTAGCCTTAATAAAACATGGGTTTGCAACACATAACCATAACGCATTTTGTTATGTAGAGATGACTGTCACACGGAATCAGTCAAGGGTGCGGACACAGCTGACCTTCCTAGAAGTCTAAGACATTCTAATGACAAACAAAACAAACTGGAGCTATCCTTCTCTAAACATACATTATGATATGAGAAATCAAGTGTTTCGTTCTTACCTCTGTCCAAACGCTGTTGTAGAAGTCCAAGCTTTGTTGATCCGGATGAGCTCCTCCCTTTCTCCAAAACCTGCAATCACCAACAGTCAAACAATTAAATAGCACCTGATTATAACATAAAACAAAGCATATTCAACACATAGACCAAGGAGTACATGAAATAACCCATTAACAACAAGTTATTGAGAAGAATGGACCAATTTGCATTAAAGGTAATCAAAAGGAACCATTACAACCTGAGCCTTGGTGTTGTGCAAGCTCCTTCCAGGGTCCACAAGAGTCTTCCTCTACTTTGACAAAGCTCACCCACTTCCAAATAGAACAAGTAAAGATGACAATCTCTCCTCACAAGCTTCTAAATGGGAGTCCTAATTCCTGCAGCATTTACCCTTAGAAATCTATAGCTTTCAACCTTCTTCCTTCTGGCTCAATGCCTCTTTTTATAGTGCTCAAGAGGAAGTTAATCAGGTCCACCATCAATGGGATAGTCCCCTCTTTGGATGGGATCACTCCCTTATTGATGGGATAAGTTCCTCTTTGATAGGAGTGCATGAACCATCTGGAGGCGCTCAATACACATCAAACAACCTTCTAGAATGCTCTAGAAATGACCACAAGTAAGTTTTTGAAGATAAAACTTGCGCATTTTAACCTTTTCAGAGGGACGCACCTGCCCCTTTAGATACAGAGCGTCCTTGGACGCAGACCTTATGAACAAAAGGTGCGTACCCGCAGGCAAGGCTTGAGAGAACCTACGTACCCAGAGATAAACATATTTTATAAGGACTTTCTCTCTTTCTTGGAGTTTGACATGAATAGCTGAGGCATAAGACTTGCTCAAGAGAGTAGTTAGTTTGTTAGTTAAAGTTTTTATCTGAGTATGGGAATGCCTACCTCAGTGATGATATAATCTTATCCATGTATTTTGTGTTGAAAATTGCAGGTTCCAACCAGGTTCTCCACGAGATAAACCTTTCTCCTATACTGGGCTCGTTAAACATTTCACAGTAAAGGACCTGTTCAATTACAAACAGGAACGAACCACTCCTTCCTAGGGTTCGAATCAAAACTGGGTTGGACTCATCCGAAGGATGAGCTTATAATCAAGCATATGTTATCCTCCTCAAGCTTGTTAAAAATAAATAGGTACTTGCCAGAAATGGTGGGGGAAAAGAGAGAAGAATGAACCTATTTGTTACATTTTGTCTCAGAAGAAACTTTATTACCACTCTTGGACACGACACTTTTCATTCACCTGGGTTGGGAAATCTTTTACCTCACAGTCAATCAAACCACTTTTGAAAGTCTTCAACCAGGTTCCGGGGATTAACTTTGAGTTATTTAGCACCAAACCATCTGTCGTGTCGTTATGTGTCCAAGAGGTCCGCAAACAAAACTTTCATCTGCAAAATACTTGTCATCCATTTGACCATCCCTGAGTCAGCCCTTACAACAATATTTCTTCAACTTGAACAATGATTTCGTGTTGTGGGCTTGCCCGCAACGGGTCACTTTCTATCGACATCAGCACATTATCTAGAGAGATGACTTAGAAATCGTCAGTGCCTTGAAGTCTGCATGCATCAATGGCAGGTTTCTTGCCTTTGACGTCAGTTTACATCATTGACTTTCGATCGAAGGATTCCGTGAAATGTTCGACATCAACTCATTCATTCACATCTCATGGATTGTACTGGGTACTTTGAGAACCATTGACATTACTGGTGGTCTCTCTCATGCTTGTTAACAGTTCACATCATTGACTGGTAATCAAGTGGTTTCTACCATGTTCGACATCGACTCATTTATTCGCATGGCTAGAATCGTACCAATTCGAGAAGTAGGAATGAAGACCCTGGATCAAATCTTTACCATCCAGGCTGCGAGGAGTTTTGTATTCATTATCTAAGTAGACTAATCATAAACAGATGGCTGCGACCATACTGTGTCTACAAAAGTCTATGATTATGATATACTGCAAAATCATTCCTGTACTAGAGTAGTTAGTCTATTAGTTAAAGTTTTTATCTGAGTATGGGAATGCCTACCTCAGTGATGATATAATCTTATCCATGTATTTTGTGTTGAAAATTGCAGGTTCCAACCAGGTTCTCCACGAGATAATCCTCGAAATGATAAAGCGCTTCACCCTTCCTAGATAATACAAAACCCTAATCTATTCCAGGCTTCGCACTTTAGGGGGCAATCTGTTACACTAAAAAATGTCACCATGGCTATTTACAGTCAGTATGGCCCAATCAACAGTCATACTACCCTCTTGAGCAAGTCTTATGCCTCTGCTATTCATGTCAAACTCCAAGAAAGAGAGAAAGTCCTTATAAATATGTTTATCTCTGGGTACGCAGGTTCTCTCAAGCCTTGCCTGCGGGTACGCACCTTTTGTTCATAAGGTCTGCGTCCAAGGACGCTCTGTATCTAAAGGGGCAGGTGCGTCCCTCTGAAAAGGTTAAAATGCGCAAGTTTTATCTTCAAAAACTTACTTGTGGTCATTTCTAGATCATTCTAGAAGGTTGTTTGATGTGTATTGAGCGCCTCCAGATGGTTCATGCACTCCTATCAAAGAGGAACTTATCCCATCAATAAGGGAGTGATCCCATCCAAAGAGGGGGACTATCCCATTGATGGTGGACCTGATTAACTTCCTCTTGAGCACTATAAAAAGAGGCATTGAGCCAGAAGGAAGAAGGTTGAAAGCTATACAATTCTAAGGGTAAATGCTGCAGGAATTAGGACTCCCATTTAGAAGCTTGTGAGGAGAGATTGCCATCTTTACTTGTTCTATTTGGAAGTGGGTGAGCTTTGTCAAAGTAGAGGAAAACTCTTGTGGACCCTGGAAGGAGCTTGCACAACACCAAGGCTCAGGTTGTAATGGTTCCTTTTGATTACCTTTAATGCAAATTGGTCCATTCTTCTCAATAACTTGTTGTTTATGGGTTATTTCATGTACTCCTTGGTCTATGTGTTGAATATGCTTTGTTTTATGTTATAATCAGGTGCTATTTAATTGTTTGACTGTTGGTGATTGCAGGTTTTGGAGAAAAGGAGGAGCTCATCCAGATCAACAAAGCTTGGACTTCTACAACAGCGTTTGGACAAAGGTAAGAACGAAACACTTGATTTCTCATATCATAATGTATGTTTAGAGAAGGATAGCTCCAGTTTGTTTTGTTTGTCATTAGAATGTCTTAGACTTCTAGGAAGGTCGGTTGTGTCCGCACTCTTGACTGATTCCGTATTTTGCAGATGAAAGTTTTGTTTGCAGACCTCTTGGACACATAACGACACGACAGATGGTTTGGTGCTAAATAACTCAAAGTTAATCCCCGGAACCCGGTTGAAGACTTTCAAAAGTGGTTTGATTGACTGCGAGGTAAAAGATTTCCCAACCCAGGTGAATGAAAAGTGTCGTGTCCAAGAGTGGTAATAAAGTTTCTTCTGAGACAAAAGGTAACAAATAGGTTCATTCTTCTCTCTTTTCCCCCACCATTTCTGGCAAGTACCTCTTTATTTTTAACAAGCTTGAGGAGGATAACATATGCTTGATTATAAGCTCATCCTTCGGATGAGTCCAACCCAGTTTTGATTCGAACCCTAGGAAGGAGTGGTTCGTTCCTGTTTGTAATTGAACAGGTCCTTTACTGTGAAAGGTTGAAAGCTATAGATTTCACAAGCTTGAAACAGAGAGAAAACTGTGCTTGATGCCCCCTAAGCATAACTAGAGTGCATGCCCCCCAGCTTCATTTCATTCAACCAGTTGGATGAAATGAAGGTTGAGTTACGAGATCATTTGAAAGACTCGACCTAAAACTGTAAGAAAATTATGCAAAACACTGAAGTAACTATCCTAAATATACAACTTAACATTTACGAGATCGAGTCAAACTCTCGACTCAGGTAGAGGAGGATTTGTTTCATTTTTTAACGAGCTTGACACAGGAAAAGAACTATGCTCGGATTCGGTTTCATGTTTATGCAAGCTTGAAACGAAAAACTATGCTTGTTATAAGTTCACATGCCCCCAGCATAATGACACAAATCAAGGTACATGCCCCCCAAGCTTCATTGCATACAATGAGGTGGATGGAATGAAGCTTTACTTTAGAGAGTATAAAAAACTTAAGGAAACTCCAAGTTGAACTTTTTCGTAAATTTGTGTCCCTCAAGCCCGAAAAAGTATAAAATAATACCTGGGGGAACCGCTTGATCTTGCGACCAAGGAGTACTTTCATAATTAGTGTCACTGACCTGAAAAGTAAAAAGCGATCAAGGACACGTCGTTTTATTTCCGTATCGAGTTTGAAACGACAAAAACACGACAATCTTTTCCTGATTTTACGGTCAGAAAAGAGCTATAAGGGGACCGTCTTTTAATTCCGTTTTAACGAGTGTAAAAGAAACGCTCGGCAATCTTTTCATGTTTTAGGAGTCAGAAAAGGGCTTAAAAGATGACTCTGAGGTTTCACTTTTTCGTAAGTTTTAACGAGTTCGAAAAAGGGATAAAAATGTACTCATATGGCCGACTTTCAATTTAATTTACGAGCAGGAAAAGACGGAAAGAACTCGGCATTTTCATTTGTTTTACGAGAATGAAAGATAACAAAATAATCTCGGGATTTTCATGAGTTTAACGAGTCTTGAAAATAACGGAAATTGACTCGAGACAGGTTTCATTTTTACAAAAGCTTGAAACAGAGAAAAACTATGCTTCAAAGTAGTTTCATTTTTTCACAAGCTTGAAACAGAGAGAAAATTGTGCTTGATGCCCCCTAAGCATAACTAGAGCGCATGCCCCCCAGCTTCATTTCATTCAACCAGTTGGATGAAATGAAGGTTGAGTTACGAGATCATTTGAAAGACTCGACCTAAAACTGTAAGAAAATTATGCAAAACACTGAAGTAACTATCCTAAATATACAACTTAACATTTACGAGATCGAGTCAAACTCTCGACTCAGGTAGAGGAGGATTTGTTTCATTTTTTAACGAGCTTGACACAGGAAAAGAACTATGCTCGGATTCGGTTTCATGTTTATGCAAGCTTGAAACGAAAAACTATGCTTGTTATAAGTTCACATGCCCCCAGCATAATGACGCAAATCAAGGTACATGCCCCCCAAGCTTCATTGCATACAATGAGGTGGATGGAATGAAGCTTTACTTTCAAGATCTTGGAAAGACTTAAGGGAGTTGTTTCATGTTTTAGTGAGCTTGACACAAGAAAAGAACTATCCTCATACCTAATTCAGTTTTTAACGAGGTTGACTCGGTAACAGGAACTATCCTCAAAACCGTATTTTCTACAATCTTCCTACTTAACCTAAAATCTACCTGATTCATTTTTTAATGAGGTTGACCTAGTAAAAGAACTATCCTCATGCTAGCCTGTTTCATTTTTTAACGAGGTTGATACAGGAAAAAACTATCCTCGTACACTGATTCATTTTTTAACGAGGTTGACACAGTAAAAGGAACTTTCCTCACAACTCCTTGTTTCATTTTTTAATGAGGTTGATACAAGAAAAAATTATCCTCGCTACATTGATCATGGCTTCCAACTGGAAGAAAAACATGTCAATGGACACACCTTGATCATGGCTTCCAAGAGGTCTTCATCAGAATGAAGAATAGTTCTCTGGAAGGAACACATGTCAAGGGACTCAAAAGGGATAAGAACATCGTGTTCAAGTAATCCCATAGAGTTTTCCATTTCAATTACCGGATCTAAATCAAAGGAAGATGAGCAAACACTGAGAGGCTCACTTACAGGCTCACTTACATCGGTAACTGAAAACATGGGACCAGTTGCCACATAATTAACCCGTGGCAGGGTAGATACCACTTTAGAATCAGGAACATTTAGGGCTGTCATATTATCGGTAGTTGAAACAAGACTAGGGAATGAAAGTTGGTCTACAGTCACAATACTTCCATTGTGAGGGAAAGACATCACGCGAAAGAGTGTCAATACGACAACTTTCATTGCATAAACATAGTCTCGCCCAAGGAGTAAATTGAAATCCAAGGGACCTCGAACTACCATAAGATCAATACAGACAGTTTTACCTTCCAAGGTAATAGAAAACTTAGGAAGGATCCCTAAAGGTTCACTAATGGTTCTGTTAAAAGCTTTCAGATTCTGCGTAATAGGCGCAAGTTGAGGGGAACCCAAAGCTTTCCAAACAGTTGAGGATAAAATACTAACAGAAGCACCTTCATCTACCTGAGTACGATGTATGTCCCTACCACCAGCCTTGACAATGATTTGGAAAGGGATGGAGGAAGGAAGACGAGGTTCTATCAGTCTATTCCAATCAAAGGAAAAGACCTCAGTACTTGGAGGGGGTTCTGTAGAAACAGGTGAAATGCCCCTGGGCATAGAAGAATCTGATGTAACAAGAAGAACCTGAGCGGTATGAAGTTCACTCTCTAAATGGAAAGTGGGATCGACCGAATGTGAAATTGAATCGACCACTTGATCAACTAACGGATCATCAACCTGAGTGACATGAGTTTCACTCTCCAATGGGAGAGTGTGATCGACTATACTTGAATTTAGATCAATCACTCCGTCAGTTGACGGTAGGTTGGGAGAAAGTTTACGGTAACCAGTTGGAAATTCTTGCTGTGGAACAGGAAGGTTTTCCAACAATGTTGAGGCTTCATCCATGTGAGGGAAAATGTGAGTTTGATGAGTCCCTTTGCATAACTTACAAGGAAACCTAACTTTACCTTTTTTCCCAGGAACCTGACTATCACTGGTTGATGGATCAATGGAAAGTTGATGAGATTTTTCTGACCATACTTCCAAAACCTTTGGAATACCACGACAATTCACAAGGAAGTGGTCACCCTTACAAAGCCTGCAAGGGTATTTGGGTTTACGGTGCATGTCGGAATTTTCCTCAACACAACTAACACTTACAGCAATGGTTGGTTGGTTGACTTCTTTCTTATCTTGCTTCTTCTTCTTTTTCTTCTTCTTCCCTTTCTTCTTCTTCTTAACCTCCTGGTTACTAGCATCAAGGCTTTTACCAGGCGAAGAGGAAGAAATGGAGGAAGAAAAATTAGGCGAAGAAGGTAAAGGGTCAACAGAAAGTTGGTCATGTTGAGATGGTGAACTCTGTTGAGGTGAAGCATCCGGTTGAGGTGGAACAATTGGAGTATTTTGGGCCAACGAAGTTGAAAATAACCATATCGGTAAACCTATTGTAAATCCAGGTAATGACAAAGTAGCCATATAAGGAGGACCAACATTCCCAAAGTAAGGAAAAGTACTAGGATTCTCATTAGGAGGGGTTCCTAGGTTGATAAATTCCGGAACATTTTCCATTATATTCAACTTCAGTGAATTTTATTAACAATTTTAAACTAAAATTAACAATTCACAATTTACACCTAACAATTAAAATTCACAATTCACACCTATGGTCTCTAAAAGTAAAAACAAACAAATTAACACGCGCTATCAAATCTAGGAGTCAAACCACACACAAACAGTAAGCTCTCCGGACCGAAAACACTAGTTGGTGATTAAGCCCAACCTCGCAGAATCCAGTACAGAAATAGTGGGTGGAACAGTTACCCCGACAACCTGCTTAATGAATAGACTGGACCAAGTTCCTCCACTTTAACCGTCTCGAGTGAAGTGAACCCCCCAGAAAATCCAAGTGAGTATAGCCGACGTCTGCTCCAGGTACAGTGGGATCTTCCCTCCACCGTCACCTTGGGTAGAATCCTAAAGATTATGGTCACTAAGGTTACCAACGGCAACAAGTACACCTGGGGGAACAGTCTAAACTCCGACAGCACGCAAGGGCAGAGTAGCAAGCTAAATCCCCTTACCGGCTCCTTGACAATAATCCAAGGTTTACCGATAAGTGACCCCTGGCTCCTCGACAATGGTTAATCTGAGGTTTACCGTTTGTAATACGTACTGTCTGGCGTCGTTCCCAACGAGGGAGGATGGATCCCCTCACTGGTTCGGACACGAGCTCGTGCTTCTCCTTTAAGAGGAGCTTTCCCAGAGTGTAAATGTAACAATTGGATTTGATTCTATCACAAGATCAGCTACTTGTTTGGTTTTACTGTCTTGGAGAGTTAAGTACTCACCTACTCCAAGACACTAGCCTAAGCTATGTTGGTGCTTCAGAGCCCTAGAAATGTAAAAATTACTAGATGAATTTTAATTAAGCGCTGTGTTATTAAGGCTATTATTACTCAAGAGGTAAATGGATATGAAACCAATGGTGTTATGACCCGACTCAACTGAATGCAATCGAATATGATAATGTGATCTTTTCAATTCGATGAATCCTAATTAAAGTAAGGAGAGAGTTTCTATTCACTTCCAACAATGCAAAAAATTGATCACTAAGAGAAAATATAACAAATTCTCTAATGCACTAATTTCATCAAGACAAACTAATGCAAATCAATTCCAAACCCTTTTTTTATTTTTATTTTTGTGTAAATTCAAATCAAAGAAAGCTGATCTAAATCTACAATTGATTTTTCAGAATGTAAACTATGCAATTGTCATCTATGCACAATTCACTTGAAAAGTATGCAAATGTAATCTATGCACATTTTTCATTCATATTCCGAAAAGGAGAATTCTAATTACGCAAATGTGATCTATGCAAGAGAATTCTCAAACACAAGATGATTCTAATGTGATCTAAGAACCAATCTAGTGCAAATTGAGAAAATTGGGTGAGAGTTCCAAAGATCAAAAATAAAAACACTCAAAGGCGATTAACACTCATACACAATTTAGCCCCCCCCGGCGAATGAGGGGGAATTTTTTTGCAAAAACGAAAGCAAAAAGATGCAAAATTGTGAAAGGACTGAGAGAAACCTCCAAGTAATGACCAAAGGAAATCAAATCAAGAATTTCTCAAAAAAGAGACTCAAAACACCCAATTGATGAAAGCTTAAAGCAGGAATGCCAATGAAACAAGCCTAGGTGAAGATCTTTGACAAGGGACTAATGAATCTGGGCAGTAAAAACTAAGAAAAAACAAAATCTAAGAGCAAAAAATGCAAAAAATGGAATTTTCTCAAATTTTAGCAGGGGACGCAGGCAACTCGTTAGCACAGGTGCGGGCCCGCTATGTGCACAAAGCAAAAGTGCGTCCAAGGACGCACTGTGCAGCACTCAGAGGGTGCGTCCTACTGAAAAACTCAAGAAAAACCAAAATAAAACTAATCCTAAGCTAACCCACCCAGAGACAAGGTCACAGAGCCAAAACCAGAAAAATAAACCAATTTTCTCAAAGCAAAGTTCACACAAAAGAAAAGACTCTTCTCATCAATGGATCTGTCCCCAGCGGAGTCGCCAATTTGTCACACGAAATCAGTCAAGGGTGCGGACACCACTGACCTTCCTAGAAGTCTAAGACATTCTAATGACAAACAAAACAAACTGGAGCTATCCTTCTCTAAACATACATTATGATATGAGAAATCAAGTGTTTCGTTCTTACCTTTGTCCAAACGCTGTTGTAGAAGTCCAAGCTTTGTTGATCTGGATGAGCTCCTCCTTTTCTCCAAAACCTGCAATCACCAACAGTCAAACAATTAAATAGCACCTGATTATAACATAAAACAAAGCATATTCAACACATAGACCAAGGAGTACATGAAATAACCCATAAACAACAAGTTATTGAGAAGAATGGACCAATTTGCATTAAAGGTAATCAAAAGGAACCATTACAACCTGAGCCTTGGTGTTGTGCAAGCTCCTTCCAGGGTCCACAAGAGTTTTCCTCTACTTTGACAAAGCTCACCCACTTCCAAATAGAACAAGTAAAGATGGCAATCTCTCCTCACAAGCTTCTAAATGGGAGTCCTAATTCCTGCAGCATTTACCCTTAGAATTGTATAGCTTTCAACCTTCTTCCTTCTGGCTCAATGCCTCTTTTTATAGTGCTCAAGAGGAAGTTAATCAGGTCCACCATCAATGGGATAGTCCCCCTCTTTGGATGGGATCACTCCCTTATTGATGGGATAAGTTCCTCTTTGATAGGAGTGCATGAACCATCTGGAGGCGCTCAATACACATCAAACAACCTCCTAGAATGCTCTAGAAATGACCACAAGTAAGTTTTTGAAGATAAAACTTGCGCATTTTAACCTTTTCAGAGGGACGCACCTGCCCCTTTAGATACAGAGCGTCCTTGGACGCAGACCTTATGAACAAAAGGTGCGTACCCGCAGGCAAGGCTTGAGAGAACCTGCGTACCCAGAGATAAACATATTTATAAGGACTTTCTCTCTTTCTTGGAGTTTGACATGAATAGCAGAGGCATAAGACTTGCTCAAGAGGGTAGTATGACTGTTGATTGGGCCATACTGACTGTAAATAGCCATGGTGACATTTTTTAGTGTAACAATGACTTTTGAATTTATGTAATTTTTAGATCCTCATGTTGATAATTGTATTGTAGGCCCTAGAGCTTTTGCAAACCATATGAACCTTTATAGCACAACACTGGAATCTTGTGACTTTATTGTGGGCATGGATTGATTGTAAATCCCTTGAGCTTTATTTGATTGCTATAGTGAAAATGTTCATTACTTTAATGATATAAGGGAATCCATGGAGATTCAAGGAATCAAGCGCAAGGTTTCTCTTGATTTCATTTCAACCATGAAAATAAATAAGTGTTTAAGAAGAAGGTGTAATTTATACATAGTTAAAGCTATTGATAAGTACAATAATCTTGTATCATAACTTCATCCAATATTGTCTAAATTCTAGGATATTTTTTCTTCAAAATTTCCAATATCATTACCCCCTATTAGGAGATTGACTTCATGATAACTCTTAAACCAAGATCGAAACCTATGTCGAAGACTCCTTCCTAAATGATAGTCCTAGGACTCAATGAAATCAACATCTATTTAAAAGAGTTATTATCCAGGAATGATTTGACCTAACATGTCTCTATGGGGTGCATAAATAATTGTAGTAAAAAGGAAGGATGGAGCTCTTCAATTTAGCGTTGTTAATAAATATTTGAGTAAAGCTACCGGAAAGAACCAATAAAGTTGAAATATATAAAACTTATCTATAATTATAAATAATAAATCTAAACTGAAGCTCAAACTAAAGACAAACAATCACTTCCCTAAACGATAATGATCACGAGCACAAAAGACTTTGTCATAATAAAGTTGAAAACACTATTTTATTAAAATCCAAGGACACATATAACTTAAAATAAATTAATTTAGATAGATTTTTCTTTGGTAAATAGTGTATAATATATGTTAGTTATATGCTAATTGTTATCGCTATAACCATTATGTTGTTATTTATAACAATTATGTTATCATTTAATAGTGTAAAGATGTTATTGGAAGTAGTAACAGAAAATTAATATATATATTTAATAGTTATTAGATTTATAATAACTTATTTCATTGAAACTGCGATAATATCATTTACCTAATTAAATTTTGCATGAATATTAATATTAAAATTTAATTTTAAGTAAAGTTAAATAATATTTTGCACGTGAGTGCATAATGTGTTGGTTGGGGCGATTGGCTTTCGCACCCCCCAGCCGCGTTCGATCCCTGCGGGTGCTGCGCGTTACTGCAGCAATATGTTTCGGCGATGACGTACGCTACGACGTTATTTGGTCCTGTGATGACTTATATATTTCGGCGATGACGTACGCTACGGCGTTATTTGGTCCTATGATGACTTAAATCTGCTTTGGTCTTGTGATGACTTATATCTGCTCGCTTCGGCGATATGTAATATGTCTTGCTTCTTCAGCGGGGATTCATCTCCCCCACTGAAAAAGTTAAATAATATTTTGAAAATTATATATAATATTTTAAAAATTTTATATAATTTTCAATTGATTTAAATTATTTTAAAATTTAATTAAACTGTTAAATAAATTTAATTTCTAAATTTATATAATCATATTTTTTTTACATAATCACAACAATATATTTTGATTTTAATTGTTAATATAATTTAATAATAAAAAATCATTATAAAATTAATAATGGTGAAGAATGTATCTAATCAATATTATAAATAACACATTGAAGGTTTGAGATTTTAAACAAAACATATTCATTTATTAAAACAAATTAGATAGATTTATGATAAAAAATATTATTAGTATAATTTAACATTTTTATAACCAGTTTTTAATAAAAATGTTTATTATTATAATAATATTTTTATAAGGAAAAATATATATATATTTTTTTTTTGTAAGTTAAAGTTTGTGATTATCCAAAAATATTACATAATGTATAGTTTTTGAATATTTCTTTTATTGCTAGGAAAGTTAGATTATTGGGAGAACAAAGATCTTTTGTTTAGTGAAAAACTAAATTTCAATAAATAAATCAAAGAATTCAAGGCAACGATCTGGCAACTAGAGTATCCATAATGATAACTAAATATAAATTAATAGTCTTCACAAGTCCTAACAAGCTAAAAGACTAAACATACATTAAAATCTCCAAATATTCAAGGGATTAAGAAGACATGGAAGCATACACCCCAATGAGTGTCAAATCAGTTAGATTGTCTAGAGCAAGTCCCTTTTCATGCGTGACAACAACCTCCACTTGAGCTAAGCAATATTCCATACCTTTGAATCATAATTGGAGCCCATATAACATCAATAGGATCACATTCTTCACATCATTTCTTTCTATAAGGACCTTCTCCTGGATTGATTTAAGCTTCCAGTAAAGATCCATAGAGTGCAAGTATTTGATCAATTATTGCCTCGAATTACCTATGTCACATACCCAATCTATGATTGTATTGATGATACTCAAATTTAAGTGACAATCCCTCTCTATTATTATTTCCTACTTCATTTCCCATATTTCATATTGCATACCCTGTTAACACCCAGGTTGTTCCCTATGACTCCCAAGGGAATACGGCCGGGATAACCACTAACCAATCTTTGGATCACAGTTTCTAGCCAAACTGTAATCAGAGAGGGCTCTCTCTTTATGATTTGTCTCTATTATGATGGTGTTTTAGGCTAGGTATTATGCTCAGGTTTTGGTTTATGTTTTGGTTGAAGGATTTCTTTCAGGGCTTAAGATGTAGTGTTTAGAGAGTAATATATCATTGGGCAATGGAGTCTGGAGTTTGTGAAATGCTTTGAAATGCAGGATTGGTGGTGTTCAAACTGCAGGGCCTATTGTGTATCTCAGACAAACAAATTTAACTTGAATGGTGAGGCATGTCATCCAACAGAAAGCAATTAAGAATTCTCTATTAAGCTGGTGAGGTGAAAGTGAAATACGTTGCACATGAGCAAACTTGAATTCCTGAGGCAAAGGTCACAGTGAAAGATGTATTCTGAAAGTGCAGCAATTAAGAATTACACTTATCAAGATTACAGCTGAAGAAAACATTCATTAACAACACAGATTGAACTCAGGGTATTTCTTGAATAAATCCTGAAAGTTATTCTTTTTCTTTGTTGCTAAGTATTCAAAAATTAGAAACATATATGGATTTTAACAAATCAAAAATACATAACAGAGAGAGTTACAAAAACTTATTGTATTGTGTAATACACAGGAATCCAACAGTTTTCAACAGACACCAGAACGCATTCAACACTTCAGAAATCCGAGAAATTCCATCACTTTCTTTATTAAACTTCTGAAAGGATTACAGCATAAGAACTTCTTCAGGAGAAATCAACAACGACCCTTGCAAACTCATGCGAAGGGGACTTTATAGGAATGCTTATACAAAATATCTCAGGCATTGAGTCATCTAAGAGAGAAATATCTTCATTACTTCGTACAGAAAGTAGAAAAGAAGTTATTACAGCTTTGAATGCAGCATAACTACTCTTTAAGTCTGTCAGAGGATATTTTGACCCTTGGAGGTCAGTGAGTCGGTTGAACCGCTTTGCTTTAATGCTGGAAAATGTGCCTTTAAGTTTGATGCGCTGTATTTTCTCGGCTCTGCCACCAGTGGTTTCCTATTTTTGCTTCGTTGGCCGAAATTTCTGCTGAGTTGGCTCAGCTCTAATCTTTAATGCATGCTGATTTTGTTAAACTGTGCTTTACATAACAATTCATACTTTAAAAACAAAATTTGGTGAATGACTCACTGTTTATAAAATTTTCTGTATTGTATTTGTCCACCAGTCTTGTGTAGGGAGTTGATGCCTGAGAATTTCATCCATAGTCTCCTCTGCCTCTGTATACTTGTAAAAATTGGGAGCCACCTCAAACAGGTGATTGATCTCATTCATTATAAAAAATAGACTTTCTACCTTGTTGTAGATAGTCTGTCCTGTAGCTGGCCCTGTTTCTTCTGAGTTGCTGGGCTTCTCATTGATTTCGTTTGTGGCAAATGCATTCACTCTTTTGGCATACTGCTCATGAATGAGCAGTCTCCCTGCGATGTTCAGTAAGCTAGGGAGTCCTTTGTTTTGCAGCACCATGAATTTATCCATGAACCTTTTCACCTCGGTCTGCATGTCCTGGGTTCTTCTCTCCAATGTCTGCACCAAATTTCTCAATGTGAGAACCCTTTTGATCAACTGAATGGTCTCAGTTCTATTGGGAATTCCCATGTTTGCCAGCTGAGTACTTGTTCTATTATTCAGCACATTGATCATCCTGGTGGCAACTTCAGGCATGTTGCCTAGAGCAGCCCTTGACTTGTGAATTTCAGCTTGTGCTTTTGGGATGAGCTCTAGCTGCTCATGGATTGTCTCTATATACTGCCATTGGTCAGTAATAGACTGGCCAATGTTGGCCCATAGCATTGCCTTAAGCCCAGCTATAACTTTATCTAATTTGAGCTCATTTTCTAGCTCTTTTATCCTGTCTTTGAGGGCTTTCACCTCCCTGCCCTTCTCTGCCACCGCTTGCTTGGATTTATCATATCTGTCATTCACCTTGGCCAATTTATCCCTGGTCTCATTCAGCTCTGCCATTTGAGCTTCCAGGGCTTGAATCTCATTTTTTAGCTTTTGCATGTCCAAGCTAGGGGCCTGCTCTGTTGGTGGAGGTGCTGAAGTAGGTGGTGCAGCTTGATCAGTCTGTTGGGGGGGAGGAACAATAGTTGGGGCAGCTTCCTCAAGGTTTATGATTTGAGGAGGAGGCTGAGAGGTCTGCCCTTCTTCTCTTTGTTTTAAGGCTGCCTGTAGTGCTGTTTTTGCAGCCTCCGATTCTCCCAGCTTTTCCTGAGTTTGGATTAGCTGCTTATACAGAGATATCAACAAGGTTGTGGCCTATTGATCATGTCTTTGCTGGGCAACATCATCTGTTTGAGGGTCAATTGTGGCTGGGAGTTTGATCTTTCTCCTCAAGGCTGCCATGTTTGCATCCCTCAATTTTAATATCTCTTGTATGCCCTTGATATCTTTGGGATCATGCCCCATCTCTATGATGATGTCCTCTAAGGACCTTATTTTGTTGTCCTTTGCCTGGGATGATGCTCTCTCCAACTCTAGCTGAGAGGCTGTATTGTTAAGGCTATTTTGTAGCCTGTAGTTATCCAATGTTTGGTCTACCAAGGAAGCATAGACCATCTCACCCGTTTGCTTATGCAGTTCTATCTTATCCATTGGGTGGATATCCTTGGCAAGGACTTCCAGGTTAGTCCTCAAGTAGTCAGAGGCAGATTGGGGCTGCACTGCTGTTGGCATAAAATGACTCATGATCATTTTGCCTTCCTGCACATCATATGCAGACATGAGTCTTTGTTGATTTGTGGGAGCCATGTTCAACAGATGGTTATACAGCTGTATCTTGATGGGCTCATTTCTCCTCTTAATGTCGATGAACTGATGTTTAATGCTGGGTCCACCTTCTCTTTGCTGATTTGAGGAACTCACTTCACCTCCCATTGCTCTATCCTGCTCCTGTTGAAAGGAACTTGATGATGCTTCCCTGCTGGGTGGGACCATACCAAAAGACTGTCCTATTGGCATTTCTTCCTCTGAGAAGGGATTAATTCTCTGTCTTTTCTCCCCATGAGATGCTGATGTTGTAAGGGGAGTCTCTTTGTCCCTTTTCCTGCTTGTATCCTCCTTTTGTGGAGTTTGGAGGATTGATGCCTCAGCTGAAGTTTCTTGCCTTGGAGGCACAGTTTGTTCAGCGGATTTAGGGGCTTCCACTGTTTGCTCTTGTTGGACAGGCTGTTCCTGCCTTTGTTCTTCCTATTGTTGCTGTTCTTCTTGTTGCTGCCCTTCTCCCTGCTGCTCCATTTCTCCTTGTTGCTGCACTAGGGTTTCCATTTGCTCTTCAGTCATAGGAGGTGGCTGTTCCACCTGCTTTTCTTTGCCTTTGTTGGCTGTCTGTGGAGTATTCATGGCAGCTTGCTGATGTGTTGTTGAGGATGAGGCAGCTGCTCCAAGTTGTCTTTTGTATGAGAGGGGGACCTGTCCACAAGTTTCTAAGTCAGTTTCCTTTTGAATATTTCTGGCCTCTCTTTCTAGCAGCTCTTCACTAGTGATTTCCTCTTCTAGGGTGCCCTCTTCCCAACTCAATGCATTGGCATACTGCTCAATCTCAGGCTGCCTCACATGTGAATAGGTACCCAATTTGTATCTTATCCTCCTGAGGGAAACAAAATGATTAGGGTCATAGGGTATCCACTCAAAACTAGTTTGCAGTTTGAGGGCCTCTAGGATACTGTTTGCCTCTTTCCATCCCTCCTCTTTTTTGTTATATAGGAAAGGGCCCAGTTGGCTCCTTACCTTCAACTGTGCCTTCTTGTTCTTACTTTGGAAGTGGAGGTAGTCGGCATTCCCAAATTGCCTGAAGTATTCGATGGCAAAAAGCCTCATGGGGACATACCTTGGCAGCCTAAAAGGCTTCAACTCACATCCATATACTCTAATGGCTGTGTGGTCTTGGTAAAAGTACCAGTTACCAATGCTGTAAGTTTTGTTTAGATGGAGAATTCTCCTCATGTCATCAGTTAGCCTTGGAGGAGGAACACCATACAATAATGTCATAGCTGGATATATGAATAAGTCTATGAACTCACAGTATGTGTATGGTGACACAGAGGTGCAATGAAAAACAGAGGTCCAAAACACTACTGACCTTGGATTTCCCTGGGCATTAACTTGTTTCAGGGGAATGAGGAAGCTGCCTGGTTGATTAAACAAGAATAGATGATAAATGTAGGAAGTATATCTGAACAGTCTTTCCCTTTGCAGATTCATCAGCTGGTCATGGATCCTATCTGCAATATATGTGGCATAGTCATAATGTACAGCTGGAGGCTTTCCAGGAGAGAATATAGACAGCATTGCCATTATAATTTCATCCACATCCTCCATTCCCTTGAACCCTAGGACATAGCTGATCAAGTCCACTAGCATTCTGCCCAATTCATTTAAGTAAGCATATCCAATAGGAGGAGTTCTGATGGTTTCAGAGCCTGATTGTACAAACAGCTGGTTGATTTTGATGATCTGGTCATTTGAAAACTTATTCCCCTTCTTTATCAAGTTCTGCATGTAGAGGGGGGTCAATGGTTTTGTAGTGTGGAAATGCAGCATCTCATTTATGCTCTCTGGGGTGATATGGAACAGAATTGAGCCTGTAGGGCTGAGGACAGCTCTTTGGCATGGATCATAGCACTCCTGGCATCTGTGGATCAATTCATGCATAGGATTTACCTGGGGGAGGTTGTAGATGGGCAAGTTTGAGTCCCAAATCTCTAGGATATCAGCTCCACTGAGGTGCTGGGCTTTCAACTCATTTAGCATCTGAATATTATATTTAGAGCCTAATGGAAACCAGTCTAACATTTGATAATCCATATCTCCCAGAGCTTTCCATTCTAACTCCCTGTGAGGGGCATTGAGAGGCTTGATGTTCAGTGCAATTGGAGTTTCCATGGTTTATTGAGCTTCTGACTTGTAGGTGAACTGGTTGAAGTAGGCAGAACAACACAGCGGTGATTACTTGCAATGAAAGTGTGAATTTCAGGGACCAGAGGGTGAAGTGGGTACACAGCACTTGAAGTACTGTTTGAATTTACAAATAAGACCAATGTCTGGTCTCACTTTGTCTTCTGTGGCAGGTTTTTAATGGATTGACCAACTGTCTCACGATTGTGCGAGCAGTTTACAATTTTTGATAAGAACTCGGGAAATCAAGGCTCAGCTGGTGGTTTTCGAGCTTGCAGTTGGAAATAGAGGCTTTGCAGAGGGAATTTGCCAGTGAAATGATGAGTTTTAGTGTCCTTTGAGCCTTCTGAGTAATTTGCAGACAATTTAGGCGTATGGAGGATAAATGATGAGAAATACCTAGAAAACAGCGAGCAGTGGTCGTAAATGTGGGCGGAATTGGTGCTCTGGAGGTCTTCAGGTCGATTCCAGCGGGGTGGCGCAGTTTTGGACGTAAAAGACCATGCAGCGGAAACAATAGCGAATGAGAAAAAGGTATGCAAAACGTGATTTTTGGCCAAAATATGGACCTTTTGGCAATTTGGCGCTTTTTCTCGGATGACGTCAGCATGACGTCATAGGGTGGGGTCAAGCTCAGATGACGTCAGTATGATGTCATCGGGTGAGGTGGCGAGCTACTATTGGTCCATGGGGATGATGCGGTGGCAGACACGTTGGCACAAGGGCGGACAAGAGTATTGATGCGATGGCAGGGTGGCGATGACGTGGGTCTGACGTGGGACCAGCAAACCGGGCGGTAAGTGCCATAGCGGTTACGGTTAAGTGCCATAGCGGTTACGGTTTCTTGGAGCGCTTACGATACGGCCCTGGTTTTGTCAGAGGCCGCTCCGAGAGACCCGAGAGGGTGACGCGTGGCCGCGCAATGACGTATCCCTTCGTCATTTTCTCGGGCGCTAATTGTTTGTCGTGGGGGCCGCTCCGATATCAATGAGGGCCGTCAGATCCCACGGGTCCGATCTGACGGTGGACGGGAGGGCGATGTGATCGGTGGATATGGACGCGGGCGGAGGAATAAACAAATATTTCTTTTGGGACACGTGCTCAGCGGGAAAGGTTTAAATATGGTATTTTTCTAATGTTTTTTCAATATATTTCGAAAAATCAAATATATGCGCCAACTTTGGTTAAGCGGCAAAAGTGGGTTTTTTGGGTTTTTTCATAATTTCAAAGGGGTTATGGGTAGGAGGGGTTTTTATAGGGTTTTTCTTTGCAAATGAAGGTTTAATAAGTGGAATGACTTTAAACAAGGGAGAGATATGAGGTATAGGTTCATCAAAGTGACCAGATGTCATTTTGATTCCTGACAGAGGACCTATTGGCTATAATGCCAAGGGGAAGGATATTTATACAAAATTTGGGGTTTATACACCATGGTGTTAATACTAGTAGGGGAAGGGTAACTTAGGGGATTTACATAGTAGAGTTAGAGTTAATATGGATGAAAGAGTGAATGAGGGGGAAATCACTAAGTTTATTTGAAACTTACTTAGTTTAGGGAGTAGATCAAAATGAAAAGAACTTTAGACAAGAAATGTGGCTTCTAAAAGATTAAGAACCATTATGAAACCAGAATCTCTTCCATGAATCTCAGCTGATGAGGGAGTGTTAGTAATGAAATGGAGAGGGGAGGAAGGGAGGTTAGACATGCTTCCTGCTTGCTGCAACTTGATGAAGAATGACACCTTCTCAATTCATTGATTTTGCTTTGGTAAACAAAGTTAGCACACATGCAACTGATAAGAAATGGCCCTTCTGCAACCCCAACTGCCTACCCATCTATTTGCCTAGCATTTTCTATTTCTTCTTGGAGGGTGCACTTGGACTTGCAGACCCTTACTTGCCTTTTCTTTTCTTTGGCTTTTCTTTTGTTTTTTCTATCTACTTCTACCCTTATTTCTTCCAAGGTCCCAGATTAAGCTGTTGGGAGCCTTTTTTCTCTACCTAAACTACTTGTCTGCCAAGATTAAACAGTTTGGACAGACTCCTTTCTCTATTCTACAACTGAAAATTTAAAACATGACATGGTCCAGATTAGACTGTTGGACCATCCATCAAAATTTGAGTCCATACCAAGCTATAAGCACAGATTGGATTGTCTCGGAAATATGTGATCTTTGAATCATCAAAGCAGAGCATATTTGGTCCTTTTCACAGCCAATCATGAAATATGAAACCTATTGGTATAGGTGGCTAACATACCCAATGGATTTTGTAGGTGGAAGAGTCAAGCTAAAGAATGGGCACAAGTTTGGGATCATGATCCACCAGGGGAACCTCACCACTACCACCACGATGACAACAAGCCTCTATCTTGTCATTTTTCAACCCATTGAGAAAGAACCAAAACAATTGAGCTTGGTACATGCATGAAAGAAACATTGTTGGGGGTGAGGATGCCAATAAGGAAGGTCAAGGGTCCTACCTTGAGAATAAATTACTAGCCCCCAGCGTCCTCCAAAAAAATTATGGCAAATAAATAGGAGTGTTCCCCAACTTAATCTAAACCACCAACTAATACCATGAAACCAAAGACATAGAGATGGACCTTCAATTGTGAGGGAGGATTCAAGATAGGATGTCTTAGCCTAACCCCCAAGAAACTAGCTAGCAAGGCACGATGTAGCCAACCAAGCCACATGCTGATAAAAAGACAACCTCCCCTATCTAACTCAAAAATTCAAAATTCAAAACTAACCAAGAAGGAGGGGATTAGAAATAACATAGAAAATCCAAAGTACAGCCAACACTACGTTGAACTAGGACACAAGTACATTAGGAACCTACACACTAACGAATCCAACCCATTAGATCTACGATTGCATGTGGGAATTGATGGATTTGGTTTAGATTTCATTTAACACCTAAACAAGCATCACCACTAAACCAACCTATGTAGAAGACATGTTATGAAGGGTGGTGGAAAACTCTCCCTTGTCATAGCTTGAGGTGACAACAACCACACTCCTTTCATCCGCTTACACATCCCTAGTCAACCCATTCATGATTATTGAATTTTTTTATTTTTATTTTTACTCAAAGGCTGGAAACTTTTATTTATATACAAAAGAATATGACTAGAGCACATAGGTGAAGTACATCAACTAGGATACAAAAGTAGAGTGATTGTTAGAGCCAAATGACTTTTGTGACTAATATTCAAACTAACTGACTTCCAAAATCTCATAACATCTTTATATTTACAAAAAACCTTAAATAACTAGGAGAAACCATTCATAAAAACATTACCAAAAGAGTCAATTACTACTATAACCATAAAACCTATTATTTAGCTACTATTTCTAGATAAGTAAGGGTGAACTAGGTGATTGGAGGATTATTTGTTCCCAAAGGAATATGGTCAAGTTGAATGGTGGAGGAAAATTTGTCAATTAAGGGACCTAGAGGAGACAAGTCATAATTATGTGGATTACTCAAGTTTGAGTCAATTATCTTCAAAACCACATGTTCTAGCATGTCTACTTTATGCTTTAACCATACCTTCCAACCAAAACCAACCATGCTTTCAATTGACAAGACCCTTTTCACAATGTCACCCAAATTTTCTTGTGGGGATTTAAGCTCCTCCTTATGTTGATGCAGGGTATTGTGTGTAACAGAGAATTTCATGTAATTCATACCCTCTAAGTTTCCTTGACAATGAACAACAAGGATAATCCCCCTTCATCTAGTTCCTCTTTTTCATACACTTTATAACTGAACTTGTTGGTAACTAAATCCTTCATCAAGTTGGATACCATGAGCCTCTATAGATTTATCCCAGACATGCAACATGTGATGATACTATTGTAAGTATTTCCTAGGGTGGTGATTACTATTGACATGATGAGTGGAGAAGAGTACTTTTAGGATAAGCTATGTCCTGCATGTGTTGTTAACTCCTCCTTCATGCGTTCAATGAATTTCAAAAAAGTGAAAGTTGTTTTCATGATTGACTTACGGAATAGGATGATAGAAATGTTGATCATTTTATAATGAACACCCTTTTTTTTCAAGATCACAGGGGCTTGACTTGAGGATAAATACCATACCACATGCATTCATATTGGGGGATATATATTGAGGAAAAAATGACATAACATATTGAGCATATAATAGGGGGTAAAGGGTTTCTATATTGGTAGGTATAAAAAATGGAGATCAAAGTTAATAAAAATTATAAAGGGGTATACAAAATGTTAATGAAAAAATGGGTACCTACAATATCTAGGGAAAATAGGGGTTTTTTGAATTGGGAAGGAGCACTAGGTTCATATTGGTAGAGGGTTAAATAATGTGATTTTGAGAGGTATTTTCCAATATGTAGTGAGATTAAGGGTATTGTTTAGTATGCCACGAACGCACGTGATATGTTAGGTTTTCATTGAGTGAAGCCCCATTAGTCAAGATGAATTGCCCAAGTGGCTTATGCTTCATCTAATTGGTTGTTACACCATTTGACATGGAACTATTGAAATTGGCAATTCATGCTTTCAATTAGAGAATGAATTTTGCTAAGAGTTTCCTCTAGCCTTATATCCTTGGTCTGTGTTACTATAATCATGTGCCTTAGGATGATAAAAGAGTCTCCAATAATTGTAAGATGATTGAGGTGAAGGAAACACGAAACTAGAATAACTTGGAGAAGAGCATATGCCTCAATGAGTTTTTTTGTTAAAACCACAAACTTCCATGCAAAATTTGCCTTAATTGTTACTCCAAGGAAAAAAATCACCACACCCACTTCCCAACCAAAAAAACAAACACCTATCTCCCTTGGATTTCCTTTCAAGGAACCATCAAAGAAGATAATATGGGAATCCTTTGAAGTCAACAATTTACAACATTACTTTGGATCTACCTAAAGTTTCTGCCATGATTTGGATGGAATAATAGAAGGAACCATAGATGATAACAAATTATATAAGTTT
This sequence comes from Pinus tabuliformis, assembly GCA_031772625.1. NCBI lineage: Eukaryota > Viridiplantae > Streptophyta > Pinopsida > Pinales > Pinaceae > Pinus > Pinus tabuliformis. Next base: position 859,287,830 of record CM062817.1, on the reverse strand, counting down.
TATTTTGGCCACCATGCTTGCTCAAAATTTTCTAAAGATGAGTCATAAATGAGTGACTATGAGAGAAATATTCCATCTGCAAGAGCATAGGTTCATTGGCAACCCTTTTAGAGAGAGGGACAATTAGTTCGAATATTGCTTTATATATTATGAGTTATCCAAATCCACAAACTCAAATGATTTGGAGAATATAACCATAATTTATTGAAGTTTAGTTTTCCCTTAAACAAGCCATGATAGTTATGTTGCTAGTTTACAAGAACATCTCTCCAATTTCTTGGAGAAATAACTTGGTGATATAAATATTTAAAATAGAAAGGAAAAACTTCGTGGAAAAATTAACATTCTAAGAAAATATGATTTTTTTATTATGATTCTTTAAAACATAGCACACACCTTGAGGGTTCGTGTATACCTATTTTAATAATATTCCCTACCATTATAATTTTCCAATGGGCCAAGGTCCAATAAAATAAGTTGACCTTAGGAGGGTGTATTGAACTAGACTTTTTTTCCATAAAATATCTTTTGAGGAGGTATATATCTTAGAAAGATGCCAATTGTATCCTCTTTCTATTATATAAATCTGGGAACCCCAACACCAACTATCCAACATCATTTTGGATTTTAGAGCACAACTTGCTAAGTATGATTCCAATGAGGGTGATGTTACGATTATATTTTATAGGATCCGACTCATATTCTAGCCACCCCAAGTTCCATGAGAATCACAAATTGAAATGTTTGCTAGAGTTTTTTTTCCCTTTGATATCCAGACACTTTTGAGTGGTTCAAGGGAGTATTTTTCAACTATAGGGGAGATTCCCCATAATACTACCTTTCTAGATTTTCACCTTTCTACCATTCCCAAATTTCTAGGAGAGATTTACTTTGAGTATAGGAATAGTTTCCTTGAGGATCTTTCAAATTGGAGATCCATGATTAATAGAGATATAGTGGTCAATACATCTTTATCAAAAACCCTTGAAGTATTGTTTTCCAAAATTTTATTCCACCATTTGGTGTCATTAGAGACCATTCTGGATAAAAATTTATCCCTCATGGCTATATATACCAACTTTGGATCCTCTATTCCCAAACCCCTTGAAGTGGTAGAACTCTTACATGTGCCCAATTAATGAGATGGAATTTATTCTATGATGACTTTCCCCCTTCCCATAGGATTTTTTTTAAGGTTTTTAGAGATTGAGATTTAATTCCAAAAGGATCCTACAAGAAGGAGAATTGGAATATTAGAAGGACTAAAAGGTTGCATTCAAAAGAACCAGTATGCCTACTGGAGTAAGCCATTAAGAACCCCAAGAATTTACCTTGATTTTAATTTTGGAGATGAACTTTAGTTAAATAGAGGAGGAAAAAGAGTGCAAGCTTATTGGAACTTCTACATGTATAAATGAGCCCCATTCATATTTATAGGATGAGGAGAAAATTCTTGAAATGAAGCTTAAAGTTTGTTTACTTACATCCCATCTGTATATTTGGGACTTGATATTGTTGATTTTCCCTCATGATACTCTAAGAAATTAGCCAAGCACTTTCTTGAAATGAGTGGCCATGGTAATTGAAGCTCTCCTCTTGGAAAATCACAATATTATCCATAATTTTCCCATTTCATAGAATGCGACCTTGGTAATCTAAGATGATTTTGAAAAGAAAGTTTTTGAGGTGATTTAAAATCATTTTTGAAAGAATATTTTAAGAGACATGATATAAGGAAATCAGCTAGAATCTAGAAAAAGGGGAAGGATTTAATTCTTTGGGAATTGACGCCAAAATTTTAGAATTTATGCATTCTCCCATTTTGTTGGATACATGGACATACTTAAGCATTCTTATTAAGTCAATTTTTGTAAGATGCAAACATGCTCTATAGAAGTTAATGGTGAAACCATCTAGACTGGGATATTTGTCTAGATTTGGAGTCTAAATAGCTTTTCGAAATTCCTATTCCTTAATTTCCTTCATAAGAAGATTATTATCTTCAAATGTTATTAAGAGTGGGATATGATTAAGAATATTTTTTGTTTCTTATATATTTATATTTGGGGGGATGAGTAGATATCCTTGATATGCATAGGACCTGATGCCAGTGGCATTGTTTCTCCATTGGTGATCCTTTACTTGCTTATGAAAGAAGGAATTGTTCTTATCCATAGCTTCCAGCTATAAAAATTTTGATTTCACCCTCCACTAAATTCAATTTAATGGGTTGTTTTGGCCAACTTAGTCTTTATCTCCCAAATGAATGTTGGAGAGCCTTTGACCCAGATGGTCCAACTTGATTCAAGGCTTCCGTTTCTTCTTTTTCTTATAACTAGAGGGGATTAAACTTGAAGGGAATGGGTTGAAATTTTTAGTTTCCTTCATTTTCAAATTGATGGGGTGGTGGTTAGAGGCAATTCAACGAATTATTCTTGAGAAAAAGAACTATGGAATCAATTAGAAAAGAATGGTGAATGTGGAATATATTAAGTTTAACTACAATATACCCTTGACAGATTCTTTTGTTAGACCAAGTGTATTTACTTAAGCATGGTTTAATTTCCATTAAATCCCAAGATCAAATGAGGTCCTCCAATCATTCCCCAAAGGGGTATCGAACTCTAATTCTCCTCTTCCATTCTCAAATAAATCCCTTGTTGTGTTAAGGTCCCCCCTATAATTCTTCTATCAATGGAAAAACAATATTGAATGTTTTTCAATGATTCCCAACATAATTATTTTTATAGAATTAATAGGTATATATACATTGATAATAACAAATAAATCAAATGTGTGAATGTCCCTATTGTAGTGGCTACAACCACCCTCCAAAATTTTCCCTTCGATTTGTTTTGGAGCCTCCCTCCTCAAAATCTTAGCATCATGTCTTGTACTGCTCATGTACTTGTGTTTTATTTGAAGTTATCAAAGTTATCTTTCACTTCGTAGCTTGTGTTCGCTAACTTATTTCACTGACCAACCACAAGATGACTCCATGACTTGGTTCACATCCGGTTCTTGCACTATATTGGAAAATTATGCAATCCTAGAGGACAACTAGCCTCGCTCTTAGGAATTGCGTAGAGTAGCCCAACAATTTTCCTTTCCCTCAGAAACTGCGTAAAGCAGCCCGGCAGTTTGCCTTACCCTAAAAAAATGTGCAGAGAAGGCAGTCAACCTTGCTCTCAGGAATTGTGCAGAGAAACCCAGCAGTCATCCATGCTCTCTAGAAATGCGCAGAGTAGTAACGCAGACAATCTTACTTAGAGAAATTGCGTATAACATCCCCACACTGGGATTCGCCTCAGGAATTGCGTAGACCCGGCTAGCATCTTGTCTTCAGTTGGGAAATTGCATAGAGAATGAGAGGCAGTCATAGCCACTTAGCCCAATAATTGTGCAGAAAAATTCCATCAACTGTTGTCTCATGCATGTGCCGACAAGTTTCCCGGTTCCCTCCAGAACTACGAAATATTATGATGCATGCATCACAACCTTTCCTAGAAAAAGAAAAATGAAAAAAAGAAAGAAACATCCCTAAAAAATAGGGATCTATTTTTAGCACTAGGAGTTACATGCAAAGTTGGTTTTAGAAACTTCCCGCCATGTGTCTCCTTTTCCTAGATTTGTGGATGCGTATCATAAATCCTAAATCTACCAAATCTATTTAAACGATTCCCTAGAGCTCATTCTACAAATTCTATCTTGGAGCTCTAGCATTCCCAAAGCATCTAGGAACCTTCAGCATAGTCAGCACAACTTTTCCAGGTAAGTTTTTCTTTTCAAGTCTTTTTCTGTCGCTTTTATTTCCTTGGCTTGTGTGAGTGTTTTTTGCATGTTTTGTTGAATGATTGTTGGAATTTTAGTTTTTTTAACTTGTAGAAGTGTTGTTTCAAAATTTTCGTCGTCTTTCTTAAGTGTCGCATGCATAACATTGTTTTTGAACCAACGGTCGTCATTGCGGAGACCCTCTCCACCAGCTTCGTTGTTCATCTGTTTAACTGATTCCTGCATTGGTTTTGATAACATGCATGAGAATTCACTCATGTCTGCACCATCCTTTTATTTCTCTTTTGAATCATCTCGTTTTCAAGTCACCCTTGGGCAAATCTGGGCTACCTTGGGTCAGATCTTTCTTTCATCGGCATGCTCTACGTAGTCTTGAACTCTAGGCTCTACCTTGGCCCCAGTAAATTGCGTAGAGACTACCTGTTACTAGCCTCCAATTGTGCTCTGCATTTTTCTGGGAGTTAGTTCCCAGTATTACCCATTGGAATTGCGCAATGTGCAGTTCTAGCCAACAGTCAAGCTGGACTGAATTGCGCATTGCGTAGTTCGAGTCCACAGTCAACTTCATTGGACTACACTCTGTGTAGTTCCAAGCAATAGTAGGTCTCATCATCAGCTGAGACTACGCAATGCGCAATTCCAGTTGACAGTCCCTAGTCTCCCGAAGTCACCACTGCACAATACTACTCAAAAGTCACCTAGTTTGTTGCATGATCGATCCGAAAAGTGCATTGTGTTTTAAACAGACATTTTCTTGCCTTGAGTGTTTTCTCCGTCTCTAGGTATGTCAATTGTTGAGAAGTCTCTCAGTAGTACAGGCATCATGGTTTCCAAGAGATTTGGATGAAAGGACATAATAGAGAGAAACACTAGAGACGTGGTTAAACAGGTGCCAATAAACTTGCCCATCTATGCAGACACATAGTTGTTTGTAGAGAAGGACGTGAAGATCATATGGAAAGAATTAAAGGACATATATGTAGGAACTTTCAAGGAAGATCTGAAACATCGACAAGTCTATGTCAACATTCACAAGTCAGGCTTGTACAAGGTTTCATGTAGGAACCTCACCTTCCCGTGTGTGGATATCATTCATTGGGTTGTCTGACATACTGATAATGAGATGATGACACTGACCAGCACTAGTGGAACACACCTTCCCACCTTCAGGACAAAAAACTACCATCAGATGTATCACTTGCCACAGTTTGTGAACTACATGGATGCACTGTTCTTCACTCCCAAGAAAAATGTGAACACAAGAGATATCTTGAAGCGTTGGGTAAAAGAGTCATCGAAATTCAGGATGACACCCAACCAGTTCTACAAGATGAAGTCACTTAGGAAGGCTTACCAACTCTTGGTCATATTCGCATGCTACTTGTATGGTCAAGAGAGCACGAAGACCTTCCCGCAGAGTTAGGTTGTTAGGTTGGATCAGTTGGAAATTGAAGAAAGGCCTTTCAACTTGTCCAACACGTTGGATCTTTAGATCAAAATGTATGTGTCAAATTCTCGGAATCCTCGTACCTTCTTGATGAAATCTATGCCCAATAACAGTTCCCTAGCATGGGTTGGACATGGACACCATCAGAAGAAGTTGTGAATGTTTATTGCAAGTTTCTCTCTAAGTACAGCTACTGAGGAGTCATGACGAGGTTGTCTGACAACTTCATCACCCCGCTGTACAAGATGATATTTGAACTAGACCCACCTTGCATGTCCCAGGAAGCTATGCAGGCATTTCTCAACATTGCAGGTTGGTATACCTCACTCGATGGCACATTCATCAGGATGTTTGGCGTGGAGAAGCCTCTGCATGAGCTACTAAGGTTTTCCATGGACAAGTTAATCATGCAAGAGGTTGTGTACCACATCTCCATAAGGTTATTAGTAGCACTGCAGAGGAGGAGGAAGGAATTGTGGCCTATTCTTCCTTTGTGGATTGGGTCGTACGAGATTCATACCTTGAAAGATGCAGATGTCGAGATTAAGGACTTAAATAAGTTTGGGTTCGGCACCAAGAGTTTCAATCCGTATGATCTGCACTGCATATGCAACAACCAATGTGTGAAGGTGTACTTCCCATGGGTCAACGGGTCATGTCATTGGCCAGAGGAAGATCCTATGGTTTTCCATCTATACGGTTTTTAGCAGCAGTGTGTGCAGAGAGAAGAAACTCTCAAAGGCATTCACACTGCTATTGTGCACATGCAAGAATGGAAAATGAGGTACTAGGGAGCCCCACGTTACTTTCACAAGAAGATGAAGCCATAGATTGACCTAGACAAAGCATGGATTTAGATGCAGATCCGGAATTATGAGCATCTCCTTCCACTCATCACTAGCATTGAGACTTCCTATGCATGGTTGTTCAAGAATCTGGATGTCATAGTGCTAACACACAATATCCCTTCCATCAGAACCCTCACCCAGACCATGAGGAAGAACCAATTCATGATGGATGTCGAGAGGTACATTGGGCAGTTAATGCATGAAGCCACCAGCGATGACTTGCAGTTCAATGCAGAAAACATACAGAGGTACATTGGTGGTCCAACCACACTCAGGACAATGTTGTGCATGCTTCAGGATGAGTTGGGCAAAGGTTTCAAAAACATATGCCTGAAATCCATAGAGGCAAGGGTCCTCTTCGACAAAGATGCCATCAAATAGTACGGGGACACAATAGAGAAGTACCAAGCTTGGTATCAGTTCGTCACCAAAGATCACCATGAGGAGGTTACCAAGTTGGTCTTTCCCTAAGACCCTAAGTGATGTTGTTTGTCTTGTTAGGCTAACTCAAGCCTATTTTGTCCCACATGGGTATATGTGGAAATTGTATTATTGTAAATGTATTGTAAGTGAAATTCCAAGTGTCATTAGTGGAATGTGAACAATCACTATTGTAATGTGAAGAGTCATGAGGGTAGTCCAAGAGTCAAAGGGGAATCTCAAGGGTCACCCCACCCTTTGCTATATATAGAACCTCATAACTCATAGAACAGTCTTTTGGGAGCCAAGATTTTGGCTAGGAATTGCTTAGAGAAGGCTTGGAGAGTATTATGACGAGCCTTGGCATCTCCATGGTGTAGAGCGAGTACATCTCTTTGGAGGAGCAGGTGGTGTTGCCTGTAATGTTCCACTATTGGGGTTAGTGGTTGTCAATGGTGTATGTATGGATGGAACTTTCACTTTATATAATATAACAGAGCCAACACATTTTCATGCATATGTTGTTATTGTAGTTGGACTATTCTGGTTGCTTTAGCAATGTATGTTATTTAACTTATGCATTCATGTATGAACTATTTTGTATATGATTGTATGAATCTTGTTGAAATTGTGTTGTTGGTTTAACCCGTCACTTTGGATTGTGGACTATTCTTCTTTCCAACTTGTGATGTCATTCAGCTCGTGTGTTCCTTTCAGGCTGCGTACTATTACAAGCTTCTAAGGGACACACTTCCTTTTCCCCTCCGTGTGTTAGAACCCACATGCATCTCACTTGACTCGTTGCAAGGTCACACACTTTCTTTCGATAAAGATATCACACTTACCTTTGCATGATATCACAGTCAAGGCATTGCTTTACTACTCACTATTGGGGATCTTACTCCAAATGGTCTGAGGTCTAGTTAGGACTTATTACCTGGGAGATCCCCTGACATATTGGCGGGTCCAACACCGTCAACATTTTTGGTGCTAGAAGAAAGGCCAGAGGACAAGCTGAGTCCTCAAATTCTGTTTTGAATCTCTACACATATTTCATGGCTTACATTACAATCCAACCTCTGACATGTCTGTCTCACAGACATGATTTTGAAGTGTCAGAGGATCTCTATAATGACTTTTCATGTAACACATATGATGGTGAAGGTGGAGCAGCTTTGCTTAGACACAATATTTCCTTCATGGATTTTTGTGAAAGGAATGAAATCCATGAGGATAAGATTTCCTGCTCATTGTTCGCATTCATGTTTAGAGGGCATGCACTACAATGATGTGTCATATTCCCCGCAGCATGCATTCACTCTTATGATCAATTGATGAGAAATTTCACTTATGCTTTCTGTCACTATGATCGCAAAGCACTCAATAAAAAAATCCTACAATTACGAAAATCACCTGATGAATCCCTTTTAGAATTTTGGAAACACTTCCAAAATCTCACTTTTGAAATCTGAGAATATGAAATTGATTGGAAATTTCTCAATGAAAGATTTCAGTATCTTCTTCACATATTTGAAAATTATCATGTGTTATAATCTTTCAAACCCCTCCTAGCATACCTGGGTGTTAGACTATCGAATCTAAGATGAAAAAGGTAGTTGTCATAAGTGACCTTTCATCCTCTTCTCATCAAACATCTCTAGCTCCACAGCGCAAGGTGGGAGAAGTTGCGAACCCATCTGTTGAACTGTCACATCCTCCCACCCCACCTATTTTGAACATCTGTGCATATTTGGCTTGCAATCTTGTTGGTTGTTACACGAAATTGTTCTTTCAGCCTTCGTCCTCTCGTTCTATTGATCCTCTAAATTGTACTGTGTTCTGTTCTCCCGTTCCAAACTCCACATTTGTTTTTCATGAGGATCAAGTTGACGACGGAGTTGGTGTTGAGAAACAAACCTGCGCTGTCATTTATGATGAGTATGTGTGGGAATCTGAAGAAGAACCCACGACGAAGGATGATCTCCTTCTGTCCGCACCTCATCCGCTATTTCCTAACATCTTTTGTGATTCTGACATTTCTTATTTGTCTTGTGAAAATTCATTCCCAGACGTTTCTACTTATGATCATTCGCAAAACACATCGAATGTCAGTTCGTCATTCCATTGTGGAGAGGACACATATTTCTTTGTAAATCCTCCCCATCTATCATATTTTCTTTTTGGAAACTCATAGGGTGAACATTCTTCTTTCTCATCAACCCTTTATATGATTCGTCAGATCGTGAGGATGCCGAAGAGCATTTCGATTTTTTTTATCATGGTTGTTGTAATCTATTTACTCCTTCATTCGATCACGATGCTGATTCATTCGGCGTTGATATTTCTAAGCCATCGGTATTTTATGATCTACCTGATGATAAAGTAGAAACCCCTCAAGTTGTCCAAGCACTTCAGCCTGAGCTGATGGTTATGCCAGGTCCTCGTTGTCTTAAGGTTAGTTGCACTTCGTATCCGAAATCTATTGAAACACCCCAGGCTCCTCATCACTCTCATGTTTTCATTGAAGGTCAAATGGATCTACAAATTTCACATCCTCCACCTGAATCACACGATCCCATCACTCATGCATAGGAGGAATCATACACAACAAGCACTCTTGCTAAAAAAGTTTTGTCTTACTTTTTCATGTTTGCTCGTCTACCTAGATCAAAATAGTGTGCATTTCTGTCATCTATGCACAGTGTGTTTCATCACCATGATATGTTTGTAGAATGTTTGTTTTGCGCATTTACTCTTTTCTTTTTTGTGGACACATTTAAACTTCGGGTGTGTTTGTCTTCAATGTTTTATCCTTTTTGTGCACTGGTTTACTTGAATATGTTTTTGGTTGACTATTGTTGGGTCCTTATAATACTAGTGATTACCCCATTACTATTGTAGTTATACCCCTTATTAATATGGTTGTGCCCCTATTTCCCCCATATTGTTATTATTGTGCCCCATAGAATCCCTCTATTGTTATTTTTGTGGCTTTATATTATTATTGTTAGGTTGGCTGGATTATATAATGACTCCTTAGACTCCTATATATAGAAAGGAGGTTTTGTCATTTGAATCATCCAAGAATTGTTCATTTATGTAATGTAAAAGAGGTTTCCCCCTCAAAGAGGCTGAATTATAATGCGTTGATCTATCTTTTCTATCTTTTCTTGAGCTGGTTTCATAACATTTGGTATCAGAGCCTTGGATTCTAGGGTTTCGCTGCTCCAAACAGGTCATCGTGGCATTTTCGCTATAACATTTTTTCTGTGACGTTTCAGAAGTCACAAAAAAAACCCATTTGAGAAGCAATCGCGCTGAACCTTGGGTCCGAATTTCAGAGATTTTCGCGCGATATTTGTGGAGATTTGATCTGAGGAATTTGGTATTTTTGCAGACTCCTGAATTACATTCAAAACAGGTGACCTGGGGAAAATCGTCATAACTTTCTCTCTGCAGATCGGATTGAAATTTTGTAAGAAGGTACAGAAAGAGGACGGACTGTAGTTTCGGGTATGCATTTTTCAGATCCAAAGGTTGAAACAGTGACTCGTGGCACGTCATACAAGTTCGCTCTACTGAACTAGTATATAAGCAAGTCACTGTGGGAGATTTCACATAACTCTTCCTTGGAGAATCCAATTTGGGTCAAACTTGTGGCTTTGGAAAGAGGACACAGAGGGCTACTACAGCTCACAAATTCAGAACTAGATGATTGGAAAGTACAGAGATACATCAGAGGCAATATCGAGCTCCTACAAAGTGAAAGAAGGTGTGTAGATTTTCTTAAATTTTTGCTTAAGCTTGGTTTGAAAATTTATTTTGAAGGAATTCAAAGGGCATAGTAGAGCATTATTATTGGTAACTGATGCCCCAAGGAAAGAAAATGCAAACACCTAGTAAGGAACCTGAAAGCTCTAGCATGACTCATGAAGAAGAGGAAGAAATGCAACATGATATATCAAAATTACAAGACCAAGTGCAACAACTGTCACTTGCACAAAAAGGAACAAAATCTAAGATGGATGGTTTAAAGAAAGATGTAGAAGCTAAGATGGATGGTTTAAAGAAAGGTGTAGAAGCTAAGATGGACTGTTTAAAAAAAGGGGTAGAAGCTAAGATGATTGACGTGGAAGCTAAGATGGATGATTTGAAGATAGATTTGAAGACAGAAATGGACGAATTGAAGATAAATATGAATAAGTTGCTACAAGAAATGGTCCCTAAGGGTGAAAGGGTACTAAAGGAAACTCATGATGAGAACAAAAGAAATGTTAATCATGATTCCATAGACGCTAATGTTGGATCGAAGACTCACCATATTCCAAAAATCGATATGAGGAAGTTTGATGGCAAGGATCCTGCCACATGGATATTACAGATGGAGCAATTCTTTGATCTCAATAATGTGCAAAACACACAAAAGGTACGTATGGAAACTTTATATTTGGAACCAAATCAGTTTGTATGGTATCAATGGCTTTGCTCTCGTAAACCATTTATCACTTGGGCAATTTTTACGGAAGAATTGGTAGCACATTATGAGGATAAAAGGGTTCAATAATGGAGCACATTGAGGAGTTCCAAAAATTGAACATAAGGGTAAAAGATATTCCAGAGGAGCATAGGATTGATGTGTTCATAGGGTCTTTAAAGGATAATATCCAACATGATGTTTGCCTTTGGGAACCTGATTCATTAGAGAAGGCATTCAGGTTAGCAAGAAAAATGGAAAGCAAAATTATGGCAACCAGGAAGCATACCTCTCACAACTATAAAGACGGAAGTGTTGTTGCCTCTAGTCTTCCACAACCTATAAGGTTGACACCACAACAATTGGAAGAAAAAAGAGCAAAAGGGCTTTGTTACAGTTGTGATAGCAAATACACTAAAGGTCATAAGTGTGCTGAGAAGAAATTATTCTACATAGATTGTGAAGAGGAAGAAGAAAAGGAGCAAGAAAGGTCAAAAGAAGAGGATATACTCCAAGAACAAAGCCTAGATGAAGAAAAAATAAATCCGACCATATCTTGTAATGCATTGGCGGGAATTACCACTCCTCAAACCATCAAGATAGAAGGACAAATCAAGAAGAAAAAGGTAATAGTGTTGATTGATTCAGGAAGCACCCACAATTTTATTCATTGTAAGGTAGCAAAAGAATTGAATTGCTTCCTATATCCAGCACCAGAGTGTCAAGTGATGATTGCAAATGGAGGAACAATAAATTGCTCTGGAAAGTGCCATAATATCAAGCTATCCATGGGAGAATATGTATTGACTAGCCCAATGCTTTCCATTCCAATGGGAGGTGTTGATGTTGTATTAGGAGTCCAATGGCTACAATCCCTGGGTACAATAGCTTTTAATTTTCAAGAACTTTTCATCAAATTTTCTACGGAAGGAAAGGAAGTTGAATTAAGGGGTATTGCAGGGAAACCAGGAAAGATAATCAGCTCTAATGGTATGACAAAGCTTCTAAAAAAGGAGCAAAGAGGTGTAATTGCACAATTATGCTCGCTAGATGTTTCCACATCGGAATCATCTATTTCTCCAGATCTCCAAAAAGTCTTGGACAATCATTCCAAGGTATTTGAGACTCCCAAAGGTCTCCCACCTATGCGTGATCATGATCATGCTATTCATCTGATTCCAGGAAGTGTTCCTCCAAACATCAGGCCGTACAGATATCCCTATGTCCAAAAGAGTGAAATTGAACGTATGGTTGCAGAAATGCTAGAGGCTGGTATAATTCAACCGAGTCAAAGTTCTTTCTCTGCTCCAGTAGTATTGGTGCACAAGAAGGATGGATCATGGCGCATGTGTCCGGATTATAGGGAGCTCAACAAGCTCACTATTAAAGATAAGTTCCCCATTCCTGTCATTGATGAATTACTGGATGAATTGCATGGATCAATTTACTTCACCAAGTTGGATCTTCATTTAGGATATCATCAAATCAGAATGAAGACTGAAGACATTCAGAAAATAGCATTTAGAACTCATGAGGGTCATTATGAATTTTTGGTCATGCCTTTTGGCCTTACCAATGCACCTTCAACATTTCAAGGTTTGATGAATTCAATTTTCAAACCATTCCTTAGAAAATTTGTGTTAGTATTTTTTGATGATATACTAATCTACAACAAGTCTTGGAAGGATCATGTTGAACATGTTGACAAGGTGCTACAACTATTGAAGGAGAAACAATTATATGCAAAAAGATCCAAATGTTTCTTTGGAGTCCAGGAGGTGGAATATTTGGGTCATATTGTATCTCATGAAGGAGTTAAGGTAGACCCTAGCAAAATTAAAGCCATTAAGGAATGGAAAATCCCCACATCCATAAAGCATCTGCGAGGATTTCTCGGGTTGACAGGGTATTATCGCAAGTTTGTTAAGAATTATGGGAGAATAGCAGCACCTCTAACAACATTATTGAAGAAAGATGCATTTTCATGGACTCCGGAAGCAACAAAGGCCTTTGAACATCTTAAAGAGGCAATGTGCCAAGCACCGGTCTTAGCTACACCGGACTTCACAAAAACCTTTATTGTGGAATGTGATGCTTCAGGAAATGGAATTGGTGCTGTTCTAATGCAAGATGAAAGACCCATTGCTTTTGAAAGTCGTCCAATCAAGGGAAAGTTTTTAAGAAAAGCTATTTATGAGAAGGAAATGTTGGCAATACTCCATGCACTTAAGAAATGGCGACCCTACCTAATGGGAAGACACTTCAAGGTAAAAACGGATCATGATAGCCTTAAATACTTTTTAGAACAAAGATTATCCTCTGAAGAGCAACAAAAGTGGGTCACAAAGATGTTGGGTTATGACTTTGAAATCATCTACAAAAAGGGAAGCAAAATGTGGTGGCAGATGCACTCTCAAGAAAGGATGAGGATGTGGAAGCATTGTTGTGCGCCATTTCTATTATCCAACCAGATTGGATAAACGAAGCAAGGGAGGAATGGAAGAATGACGAAGAAGTGTGGGCACTTATTCGAAAGTTACAACAAGATTTCAGTACGTCTGATACATTTAGCTGGCAAAATGATTCGTTATGGTACAAAGATCGCTTATACCTCTGTAAGAATTCCCAGCTAAAACAAAAGATTCTTATGGAATTGCACACTTCTCCCTTAGGAGGGCACTCAGGATTTTTAAAAACTTACCACAGGGTTAAGAAGGAATTTTTTTGGGATGGCCTTAAATCAGATATTCAAAAGTTTGTGGCTGAATGTTTGGTTTGCCAACAAAATAAAGTTGAAACAATTAAGAAACCGGGTCTATTACAACCTTTATCCATTCCAAGCCAACGTTGGGAGGAGGTTTCAATGGATTTTATCACAGGTTTACCCAAGTCTGAGGGAAAGAGTGTCATCATGGTGGTAGTTGACAGACTTACCAAGTATGCACACTTTTGTGCATTATCACATCCATTTAAAGCCAGTACAGTTTCTACTGCATTTATGGAAATAATTCAAAAGCTACATGGAAACCCAAAGATTATTGTAAGTGACAGAGATCCCATTTTCACTGGAAATTTTTGGACATAATTATTTTCTTGTCTTGGTACTCAGTTAGCTCATAGCTCATCTTATCATCCTCAATCTGATGGGAAAACTGAGATAGTAAACAAATGTTTGGAAGGATATCTTCGTTGCTTTGTATCTGATAAACAGACACAATGGGTCAAATGGTTGCCTCTGGCTGAATGGTGGTATAACACTTCCTTCCATACAGCAACAAAAATGACCCCATTTGTGGCACTTTATGGGTATCAACCACCATCCATCACATCATATTTAAGAGAAAATTCTAAGGTTCAGGCAGTGGAACATCACATCGAACATCAACAACAAGTCCTCCAACTCTTAAAGGATAACCTCGTGTTGGCACAGAATAGAATGAAACAACAGGCAGATCAACATCACAGTGAAAGAAGTTTTGATGTAGGTGATTGGGTATTCCTACGGCTACAACCATATAAGAAAATGTCCCTCAAGCAAGCTAAGAAGGATAATAAATTATCACCAAAGTATTATGGTCCATACAAGGTGTTGCAAAAGATTGGTACTATGGCATACAAATTGGAGCTTCCTGCAGCTTCTCGATTGCACCCAGTTTTCCATGTTTCATGTTTAAAGAAGGTTATAGGCGACAAGCTCCCAGTTCAAACAATATTTCCAGAACTTGACGAGGAAGGAAAAATTATATTGGAACCGGAAGCAGTCACAGAAACAAGAACTCGACGGCTACGAAATCATTCAGTTTCAGAGTATCTTATTGATCTGAAAATGGAATGTACTTGTTTAAGGGTGCAAGGTATCCATTTCCAATAATTTCAACTGTGAGCTAGACACTCCAAATGACCTCTAAAAATGTATAAACTTCTTATTTATTATACAGAGATAGACTGTAGGGGCATTCACCGGACATGTCACCTCTAAAAAGAGGATGAGTTCCAGAGGTTAATTGGCCCTCTATAGGCTCTGCCTAAAGAAATAACAAAGTAAACACTTAGAAGTCTTTGACATACACATACTTGAAGGTTAAGGTCTTGCGGAATAAGACAAGTAACTTTTTGTAGCTGAATAAGTGATTATGTGTGTATGCAAGTTATATTTATTTGCTGTTTAATACTTTATATCAGTTTTGTTTAGCATATCATCTTCAGCAAATAAATACATCAAAATGATAAAGCAGTTCACCCCCTCCTGGGCTACATCTGCTGGACCAAGCCTCTCCAACTAGGCTTGTCCTCTTGTATTAAAATTGCTACAAAGGCTAATAAAAGAATATGGGTGTCTCAAAGGATAGATCTGACTGTAAATACAAAATCAGAATATAGGAATTAGCCAAACATGCTCTTTCCCAAACACTAAACAGTGAATTTTGTACCTTATACAGTACTTTCCCCAATTGGCCCTGGTGGCCCTTTACACTTGAATGGAGAATTTCGAGGTGAAGATGACCTCAATTGGTTCTGAAACCTCTGCCATTAGACTCATAAGGCAAAAAATAGCAGACATAGGCTTTTGAATCACCAAAAATGGATGAACAGAGCCCCCAAACAGCTCAATCCCTGAAATGGCCCTAGTGGCCCTGAAAGCTTCCCTGAAACTAAACAGTGAGAAGAATGCCTCAGAAGGAAAAACAAGCTATAGAAATGGATTCAGAAGGTCGGAAAACTTTAGGAATGACCTTCGTTCCACATTCACTGGCTGCACAATTCCCAATGCAGCTCCCAAACTGATTTGGCCCTAGTGGCTCCTGGAACTTCCACGAAGCAAAAACACCTGCAAATGACCTCAGATGGCTGTGAAACCTATGCCAATGGCTTCAGAAGGTCGAAAATACCCAAAATCAAAAACAAATTCGTCCAAAACCAACTTTCCTAGCCAAAGTTATGGCCATTTAATGTTTCTCCAGTCTGTCCCTAGAAAAACTCCAGCTAACTGTAGTGGAGGTCCAGATAAGTCCGCCAATTATGGCGGGTCTGCCAAGAATCCTGCCAACTTAACTGCAGTTATATTAAATGCTGGCCTCGGATTTCGTGCTGACCGTTTGGGCTGGCGGTTGGGGCTTAAGCCCGTGGTTCTGGGTCGTGGTCATATGGAAGGCGGGGCTGGCCCCCTTTGTTTCCCGCCCAAACTAGTTTCAAAATTTAAAAACACTTCGTGCTGCCCACATAACAAGTCTGCATGCATTGGCGCAATGGTAAGGCTCTGTAGTGGCAAAGCATAGGTCGCGGGTTCAAACCTGGCCAATGCCAAAACTTTTAAAATGCGCCCAAAAAGGTTTGTTGACGTCATCTGTGGGCCACGTGGCGGCCTCCGGGCCTGCCACATGGCGGTTTTTGATTGGCTGCCAAAAAGGAATATTTCCCGAAATATTCCAAGGAATATTCTGTGGAATATTCCTTTTTTAATTTTTTTTTAAAATTCAAATTTCTAATGTTATGGACAGATTCTTCTTTTTGCCATAACTTCCTCATACGGCGACCGTTTTTCGAACCGTTTGCGGCGCCGGAATCGGGAGGACGAGAAATTTCTGGTCATTCAGGTTCCAATCAGTTCTGAGCACTTTCATTTTGACCATTTTACGACACTTGGTCCTAAGCTCCTGATCACGCCTCCCAAATGAGAAGGCTTTTGGTCCCCAAAAGCTCACTGAATTTCTGAACTGAACTGTACAACACTTGAGGAACAAAAATATCCTCTTCCATTCAGCCAATAGAGCATACTGATGCCAAAATGTCCTGCCTTATCAACTGTCGTCATGGCGAATGTTGTTGCATAAACCAAGTACTTGTTGAATCCCGGCCAAGCTTGTTTTTCCAAACAAACTGAAAGTTTGCAGGAACCAGCAATGAAACTTTCTGATATATGAGCTGAAATATTCCGCTAAACATGTGCCCTTGCCAGCTGTCACGATGCCCATCCATAGCACCTTCGCTCCAGAAGAAGAGCTGCCTCCCAAATGAGAAGGCTTTTACAAAGATGAAACACCTCATCATTTCTCCTCTTTACAATCTTGGAGATCAAATTAACTTTTTCCAAGTCAATATTACATTACATGCATGGTTAAAAATAAAGTAATCAACCCTTCAAGTTAATCACACATACATGTTTAAAATACAAGGAAATCATCATGATCCCTGTGCTCATGCATATCATTCTCATGCATGCAGTTTATCCTTCAATTTTTCCTTAAGTACAATCATAAGTACAAGATCCTCGATTACATGTACTTTCAAAGCTGAAATGAATATAAATTTCGCTGCAATAGAGTGAGTCTCATACTCAGCTTTTCCATCCTGCAACTTGCATTCCCTTAACAAAGAAATGCATTCAATCAAAGACATGCAACTTTAATTGGATAAGAATTCTAACCATTTCTTACCAATCCATTTCAAAGGCGCTTCCTTTAACTGCACATCGATATCAACATGTGTATCATCCTCACACATATCAATGATGGAAACTTCCTTCCCATTCTTGCCATACTCTTTCTCCAATTTCTTCAACTTTCGTGGAAGCATTGTTGGATTCAGAGTCCAACACCTTTCAGCAGTATGTCCATGCTTATGGCAATAAGTGCAACACATGTTCATCTTCTTGACAGCATGATTTGCATTGTTCATTGGAACTTTGGCTTCTTGCCTCCTTTCCTTCAAAATTTTCCTGCATGTTGCCATTCTTTTCCAACATCTAGAAACACTATGGTTAAACAAACCACAAAAAGAACATGCAATTCTTTTCCAATGCTTGTGTGGAAATTCTCCATGCTTTACATGATCAAAGGAAATATGATTGAAATCAGATTTATACCTTTGTCTTTCACCTTCATTACCTTCATGAGGAGGTGAATCAAATGAAGAAGAATCTCCTTTTGGAACACCATCAATCCCTTCAATGGTTTTAGAGCTTTCACCACTCCCTTGTTCAAGTGCATGCTTATGCACACCTTCTTCTTGCAAAGCATGTTTCAAACTATTGCATTCCTCAAGAATACAACCTTTACAACCTTGAGATAAAGAACCTGAAATGAAACTCCTTCTAGGAACTGTTTCAATTGCCTTCATTGCTGCTTTGGAACATTCTCCATAAGATTGTCCATAGCCAAGACCCAAATTCTTAGGCCTTACCTCAACCATTATTGGCTCAACTATACCCTGTGCATGTTTGCCCAATCCTTGTCCTTCATATCCCATTTTGGACATCAACCTGGACCTTATGCCTC
This sequence comes from Pinus tabuliformis, assembly GCA_031772625.1. Taxonomy (NCBI): domain Eukaryota; kingdom Viridiplantae; phylum Streptophyta; class Pinopsida; order Pinales; family Pinaceae; genus Pinus; species Pinus tabuliformis. The sequence continues at coordinate 859,269,575 of CM062817.1, read as the reverse complement.
TGGTATGTTTCTCAAAAGAGCCAACATAAACATTCTTATCAGAATTTGAAGACAAACTAGAATTGTTTACCTCTTCTTCAAGCTGATACTTGGCTAAGGCTTCTTTGGCAACAAGAAGTTGTGTCTCCAACTCATGCATCCTTTCCAGCTTCATGTTTGCAATATGAAGTTGGCCTTCCATTTCCTGCAATTAGTTAGAAAGCAACTGCTTCTCTTCCCTCATGGAATTCAACTGCTCTTGAAGTCTAGAGCTCTTTCTTTCATCCTCATACATTTTTCTCACCATATTCATCATGATGAAAAATTCTTGCTTCAAGCCTTCATCAAAGAATCTTGTGAAGGAGGACGATTTTGAGAACTCACTTATGGAAGTTGTCATTATAAAAATGAACAAAAGAGCTTCAACAAACTCAAACAACAAGTACTTTACAGAATAATAAAGCAGTTAATCTCCAACACTGCTTAAGACACCTTTCAAGCTACACAATCAAGCTAGTGATGTCAGTCAAGCAACCTAGTGCTCTGATACCGTCTGCTCTGAAAATGGAATGTACTTGTTTAAGGGTGCAAGGTATCCATTTCCAATCATTTCAACTGTGAGCTAGACACTCCAAATGACCTCTAAAAATGTATAAACTTCTTATTTCTTATACAGAGATAGACTGTAGGGGCATTCACCAGACATGTCACCTCTAAAAAGAGGATGAGTTCCAGAGGCTACCTGGCCCTCTACAGGTTCTGCCTAAAGAAATAACAAAGTAAACACTTAGAAGTCTTTGACATACACATACTTGAAGGTTAAGGTCTTGCGGAATAAGACAAGTAACTTTCTGTAGCTGAATAAGTGATTATCTGTGTATGCAAGTTATATTTATTTGATGTTTAATACTTTATATCAGTTTTTTTTAGCATATCATCTTCAACAAATAAAGACATCAAAATGATAAAGCAATTCACCCCCTCCTGGGCTACATCTACTGGACCAAGCCTCTCCAACTAGGCTTGTCCTCTTGTATTAAAATTGCTACAAAGGCTAATACAAGAATATGGGTGTCTCAAATGACAGATCTAACTATAAATACAAAATTAGAATATAGGAATTAGCCAAATATGCTCTTTCCCAAACACTAAACAGTGAATTTTGTACCTTATACAATACTTTCCCCAATTGGCCCTGGTGGCCCTTTACACTTGAATGGAGAATTTCGAGGTGAATATGACCTCAATTGGTTCTGAAACCTCTGCCATTAGACTCAGAAGGTCAAAAATAGCAGACATAGGCTTTTGAATCACCAAAAATGGATGAACAGAGCCCCCAAACAACTCAATCCCTGAAATGGCCCTAGTGGCCCTGAAAGCTTCCCTGAAGCTAAACAGTGAGAAGAATGCCTCAGAAGGCAAAACTAGATGTAGAAATGGATTCACAAGGTTGGAAAACTTCAGGAATGACCTTCGTTCCACATTCACTGGCTGCACAATTCCCAATGCAGCTCCCAAACTGATTTGGCCCTAGTGGCTCCTGGAACTTCCACGAAGCAAAAACACCTGAAAATGACCTCAGATGGCTGTGAAACCTATGCAAATGGCTTCAGAAGGTCGAAAATATCCAAAATCAAAAAAAAATTCGTCCAAAACCGACTTTCCTAGCCAAAGTTATGGCCATTTAATGTTTCTCGAGTCTGTCCCTAGAAAAACTCCAGCTAACTGTAGTGGAGGTCCAGATAAGTCCGCCAATTATGGCGGGTCCGCCAATTATGGCGGGTCCGCCAAGAATCCCGCCAAATTAACTGCAGTTATATTAAATGCTGGCCTCGGATTTCGTGCTGACCGTTTGGGCTGGCGGTTGGGGCTTAAGCCCGTGGTTCTGGGTCGTGGTCATATGGAAGGCGGGGTTGGCCCTTAGGGGCTGGCCCCCTTTGTTTCCCGCCCAAACTAGTTTCAAAATTTAAAAACACTTCGTGCTGCCTACATAACAAGTCTTCATGCATTGTCACAATGGTAAGGCTCTGTAGTGGCAAAGCATAGGTTGTTGGTTCAAACCTGGCCAATGCCAAAACTTTTAAAATGCGCCCAAAAAGGTTTGCTGACGTCATATGTGGGCCACGTGGTAGCCTCTGGGCCTGCCACGTGGCGGTTTTTGATTGGCTGCCAAAAAGGAATATTCCCCAGAATATTCCAAGGAATATTCCATGGAATATTCTTTTTTAAATTTTTTTAAAAAATTCAAATTTCTAATGTTATGGACAAATTCTTCTTTTTGCCATAACTTCCTCATACGGCGACCGTTTTTCGAACCGTTTGCGGCGCCGGAATCGGGAGGACGAGCACTTTCCGGTCGTTCAAGTTCCAATCAGTTCTGAGCACTTTCATTTTTGACCATTTTACGACACTTGGTCCTGAGCTCCTGATCACTTATCAAGTGGAAGAACTTATCCGCTGAAGATTCCACATGGGAGGATGAGAATTTTATGCAGAAGTATCCAGAACTACTCAAGCGTTGAGTACAACACTTTTTTGAAGGAGAGGGGCATGTTGGGTCCCTATAATACTAGTGATTACCCCATTACTATTGTAGTTATACCCCTTATTAATATTGTTGTGCCCCTATTGCCCCCATATTGTTATTACTATGCCCCATAGAATCCCTCTATTTTTATTTTTGTGGCTTTATATTATTATTGTTAGGTCGGCTGGATTATATTATGACTCCTTAGACTCCTATATATAGAAAGGAGGTTTTGTAATTTGAATCATCCAAGAATTGTTCATTTATGTAATGTAAAGGAGGTTGCCCCCTCGAAGAGGCTGAATTCTAAGGCGTTGATCTATCTTTTCTATCTTTTCTTGAGCTGGTTTCATAACAACTATGCCTTCACCAACATGGGCCAAACAATGCATCGGTGGCTACATTGGAAATATCACTTCACGTGAGTAGGCCCGTGCACTGTTTAGTGTAGGAGTAGGAGTAGTGTTTTCTTCTTGTTTTCTTTTCTTTCCTTTTTACTTTGCTTGCATGTTTGATTGGCTCTCATGTTTTAATTTCATTTACTTTTGTTCTTTGCTTTTTGTTTTGTTTTCTTGTTATGCGTCATTAGGTTTAGCTTCACGTGAAGCCGTGTTTGGCTCTTGAGACAAGCAAGGTGAAGTACAAGAGGAATTGTACAACTATCAACAATTGGTTATCTATTGTCCTCTCTCTTTATCTTCAATAGATGATACCCCGATGGAAAATGCATTCTATTTAGAGTGAGTCTTGGTGAAAACACAATGCTTGCACTTTTCACTAGTACTGCCTACTCTAATTGGTTTTCTAATTCGGTTAACCCTTGTCAGGTCATTCAAGAAGAGTAAGGTGAGGGGAAAAACCTTAACAAGTATGTCAGAAGTATATATAACATACTTATCTGAAGGGAAAACCTCTTCTGCTCTCTATTAGTGTCAGTTAGTTCAGCCTGTCACCAGTGATCAAATATGCTCTTACAAGGTGTTTTTTTTCCCAGGGAGAAAATATCGTAATTTCTATTAATTTGTTTAAAATTACATGTTGTAAATTCCATAGGCATATGAAAATACTGTGACCGTAGTCAGCTATTTGAAGTTATGAACTGTAATTTCTACAAAAAAACCATGTTGGGTGTGCTAGTGTTTGTTGTACATATATAATAATTACATGTTGAAAAATTTCACCATTGGTGATCACTATTCTGTTGCCAAAATATGATAATTACATAATAGAAAAACTATGAAAAAGACAAAAAAGACTACTGATATTAGGGCATGTCCACCCTCCGAAGTTCCTGGTCCATAAATGGTCTGTGGAAGAACTAGTAGGTCTGCTCAGGTGTGTACTCTGTGATCATCAATTCTCCTCGAGGACGATGCATTTCCTCTTTCGATAGCTTGTTCGCACTTCATTACGCTCCTTATAAATATGAGTGCATGAAATGTGATCAAAATGTGTTTTGAGGAAAACAATATCATCCAAAATAGTTCTGAGAGTATATGCATGGCAAATTGTTGTGTTGTTGAACCAGTTTATGACTATTTTGGAATCTCCAAAAATTTGTATGTGTCTGCACTGTTTGAGGATGGTAAAACGCAAAAGATGTTGGAGAGTAATCAGCTCTGCATAATTATTTGTACCCTCTCCCAACACCATGCAAATGTGAAAGTAATAAGTGTCTGATAGATGAAGTATAATGCCTCCTTCACATCCCTGTACTTGTGCATCCCCATCAAAAAATGCCCAAGGGTGTGCTTTGTCAATCTATTCCTGTGTGATGTTTCGAGTTGATCTAAAGACTTGTTCCTCTACCAGGACATCCCCATAGCTCGAACATATTTTTTGGGGAATCAGGGACCAGATTATATTTCGGCCCCTAAAAATGATATTATTGCAGCACATCCATATGTGCCAATTGACCATAAGCGGAAAATTCCTAGATCTCGGCTCGGTTGCAGCTTCCCACCATCTATCCCAGGCATTTGGGATATTGACCCCACTCTAGGAATGCTTGATATTTAGTGTGTGTAGGGCTTGAGACCGAAGTAGTTGGGAGGTGGGACAAGTGAGGGATAAATGATGCTTTGATTCCTCCTCGACATGGCATAAAACACACCAAGTCAAACCTGGGAAAGCCCGTTTTCTGAGGTTTTCTCCTGTAGGTGTTTTATCCATTATGATGTTCCACATCAGTAATTTTGTGTGCGAAGGGGCTTTCAACTTCCAAAGATGACTCCAGAAGCTCATCATTCTATCCGGTTTGTGCTCGGCATGTATTATATCATACCCTTGCTTGGAGGAGGAGTGCCCATTCTTAGTAAATCTCCAGATCAATTCATCCTCCTCTTCTTTTAGGCGCACATGGGATACTGATAAAGTCTGCAAAAAAAATTTCCACTGCCTTTTCCATTGGTTTGGGATATTCCATGCCTCTCCTATGTGCCATGCTTGCTAGAATATTGTAGAATTACGGGGGTCTCCGAGATGTGATATGAACTGGACACCATTTTTGTTTGGAAGTGTGATTAGTTCCTGTGGGAGTTGGTAGGCGTTCCCACTGCCAATCCAGGGATCAATCCCAATTCAAACTAACTCTCCATTCCTAATCCTCCAGATGAGACCCCTTTTAATGGTGGGAAGGGTGTTGGTTACTGCCCTCCAAATAATTGAAATACAAGGTGTTGTTAGGGTCTGAAGTCAAATTTTTGTCATTTCAGTGAATCTTCGAATAAAAATTTGGTCACTAGTTGTTGTGTCTAGGTCACTGCTGCTCCCTTCACTTACTCATGGTCTTCATCACTCATTATGGTCATTTTCTTCTTCAAGGTATCATATCTTCATTTAAATGTCGTGGGTCATGAAATGGTTAAATTCCTCATTTTAGGTCATGGTCTAGGGTTTCACTCCATGTGTCATCATGATACCATATGTCAAAACAAAAACATGTCCATCATGTAATTCATTGGGTAAAGGGATTTGGCATCTTAGGGAACTAAAAATAAAGGTAAACGTAATGTTTTATTTCAAGTAATACAATGCTGCAGTACACTACCTCCTCTCATCATTTCTCATAGGGACGGTTTTGCTTCAAAATATGTTTCTGACCAAATGGAGAAGAATTTTACAAAATTAAAAGAGGGTTTTGTCAATGATAGTTCAAGGAACAAAAAAATCCTTCAGTTTATGCACATGTATTATGATTGGAGAGAAATGTTGAAAATACACTTGCAATGGGAGAGTTGTTACACTTCTGGACAACTTGAATTCAAGATAGTTTTCAGGGATTTGGAGAAGGTGTTGGCAGTGCTTAAGGACTCTATTGTGTAGAAGACATCATAATATTTCCAACCATACCACTTTCAGCCCAAAAATCCTCCAGGAAGGCAATCAAAAGTGCTCTGCAAGTTGGCATTGCGATTTTGTCAGAAGCACGTTGTGTTTTTGGCGTGACCTTGGGAAAACTCATTTTTCTCAGTCTTGGAGATGCCATTTTACATCTTTAAATACTATATGGACAGCTAGAAATCCTAATATTTCCAATGGTACCTTCATATCATGATTTGGATTAGTGGAAGGCATCCAAAAGTTCTCTACAAGTTGGCAATGCTCTTTTGTGAGAGACACCCTGTGTTTTTGGAGTGACCTTGGGAAAATCAAATTTTCTCCTTGCTAGAGTGTCCAAATTACATTATTGAGGAGTCCATCTTTTATCAGACTTCAAGATATTTCCAAGGATATATCATGTTCGAAATTTGGAGTAGTTTAAGGCCTCCAAATGTGGGTTGCAAGTTAGCGTTGCGCTTATGTGAACTGCGCTATGTTTCTGGGAGAGGCGCTGCGTTTCTGTGAACTGCACTGCGTTTCTGGGAGAGGCGCTGCGTTTCTGTGAATTGCGCTGCGCACAGGGAAGAGTATCCCAAAAATCCTAGAAAATTGCCCAAATTCAAAATTTAAGCTTGCATTCTAGTTTATTTTTATCTAAGCTATTTAGCAAGTACAATCATTTCACTCCATCTTTTATTTTGGCAAAACGAATGAATGATGGTGAGTTTAGTCATCTAGGGTTTGTACGAACTTCATGTTTTAAAGCTTGCAAATGATTAGCTGGAACATTAAAAACCTAGAAATTGTTGTCCCTACCTTTTCTTGCATACAAATCACTATCCCATCCACCACACAAATCATTTCCCTTCAGTTTACCTCACCTTCTTACAAACCCTAGCTCTTACCTATCAATTTGAGCAGTTTCCCTAGCTAGAACTGTTTTTAAATCCTCTTACTCATTTCCCTCCATTTAACTTCCTAAGGATTCCTAAAACCCCTGTCCATCTCCCAAAATTTACCTACTTCCATCTCCCTTATCTAACTCCCTCATTTCACCAATTCAAACACTTTTCACTGTTTTTTCCCCTTTCCAATCATCCAGGGTTTCAAAAAGGTAAGGAGACTCTTAACCATCAAAGAAAAGAAAACATTATAAATGGGGGAATATTATGAGGTATGAGCCCAAAAATTGCAATGAGATAAATTCTTCACCATTCATAAGACAATTCTTTGAAGATATCAAATGCCTAGGGTTTTGTCAAAGAGTGGGAGAGGTAAGTTTTCATGAGCAGCTCACTGATTTGATTGCCACCAATATGAAAGGAGAAAAGGCCACCATTGCAGGGATTGATTTCACATTCTCAGTTGATGCCATCTCTCTTGCCACAGGGATACCAAATCATGGGGAGTATTGGTTCAAAGGCATGAACCTAGACCTAGAAGAGAACAAAAGCCACCAATGGAAGAATTGACCTTTGAGGAGAGGATTGCCATGGAAATAAATGAAGACAGGGAGTTTTGGCTTGACAAGATCAATTTCCACCTTGAGAAGCTCCTTGAAAAGGTTAACATGGATAACAAGCTGCAAAGGAAGATGGTCATCCATTATTACACAAGGAATCAGGTTGCCAAGGTCAGAATCAAGCAGTTGAAGGCCAAACTCAATGAAAACCCTAAAAAGTAAAAATGAGAAGGAAATATTGGATATGCTTGCTGAGGCATCCATGATAGCATAATGTACCTCATTTGGCACTTATGGACCAATTTTGGGAGTTTTCTGAGCATTTTTGGGTTTTTGTGAAATTTGGTGCAGAGTTCATAAATTACACTAGTTACAGAAATGCAGTGCCTTGGCATTGTGCTTTTTCCTTAGAGATCCAAATGACAAGTGGCTTACATTTTTGGAAAGATGGTGGCATCCTCTCAAAACTCATTTCATAATATTTCTCAAACAGGGCTCATATTTTGAGAAAAATGAGAAGGGTCAAAAATCAACATTCAGCCCCTCTTTTTGACACGTGTTGCGCTTTTTGAGACACCTTGGGAGAATCAGTTTTTAAAGACCTTCCCATGGGTAATTTTAAAAAATCAAGATTTTCTGGAAACTATACAAGAAAGGATAGTTTACCATTCTCTCAGATTTCAAATTTGACTTCAGAAAGGTACCTAAAGTGGCCACAAAGTTGGCACTATGCTACTGGAATTTTCTGCATTTTTAATTAAAAATTCAATTGTGTAATTTCTTAGATTTCTAGTTTGACTTGGTCAAAGGAAACTTGATGATGTAACTTTAGTAGTTTGAAGTCCAGATGATGTAATCATAAATAAATTAGCATGATAGGTTGCTTTTATGGTTAATTAGGCCTCATAAATGAAGCAAAACTCAAATCAAAGTCTAAGAGAAGAGTTTGTTTTTTACCCTCTCACTCTCATTTGTTGGTTGAGAGATTCTTGGAAACTGTTCCACAACTTAGGGATTCGACCCCTGAAGGTGGGGAAACTATTTTTTTGAGTCTATATGTATCATTTCTCATTTAGAGAGAATGTTTGGACTTCAACGGAAAGAACTTGTATCTTATGCTTTCACATGTCAGTTAGCCAAAGGAGCAATTGCAACTATTTTTCAGGAATACATGTGCAGTGAGTTTGTGATGTTGTTTTTTTTCTATGTCAGTTTCTTATGAATGAATCCATATTTCTTAACATGTTTTTCTTTTCCTTAGTGATTTTCCTTACAGTTATATAGGCATAATTCTTTATATTCAAAGCTCTGTTTATGTGGAAAATCATGTCTGTGTATTTCCTCATCTAGATTAATTAATTCATGGTAACATACTCATTATGAATTTATAAGATTTTCAAACCCTGCACTACATCGACCAAATTCTCATATTCATCACAAGATGTTGTTATCTTGCTCTTCTTTATACCTGTGACTACAACCCTTTGAGACCTTGACCTAATTTCTTTTTCTCGTCCCTAGTCCAGCAACCCAAAAACCCTAATTTTTCAAAAAATCATCTAAAACTATTACATCTAGCCTAAAATCCATTTCTCTTGTAGTCATTGAATGAGAAATACTTGGAGAGATCCCTCTCTGGTTGAGCAGGGCTAGCTGTTGAACTGAAAGTGGTTTGAAGTTACCTATTTCGATCTCCTCCTTAGCGTGGGACATTGTAGAGGATAACATTTTGGCGTCGTTGTGGAGGAACAAGTTATATATCTTCCCTAGGAAAGAACGACAATGATCAGATCTAATCGCTGATGGTGAACAATTATCAGACACAAGAAAGGTTGTGCATCTTTCACTTGGTGACTCCAATGTCGAAGAATCCAAAGGTTAAGAATTTTCATGGTGACCCCATTGTTCAAAAACCGGTAGTTTATAGAACTTCTTGGTGACTTAATTGTTTTCAATATGGATTCAACTGCTCGAAGGTATGCTCCTATGAATCGAACTAATATTCTTGGTTTTCCGAGTCGAATTCATTGTATAGATTGGCAAACAGGGCTGCCAAAGTTTAAAGGTCGGGATGGAGAAGATGCTAGTTTGCATTTGGTCAAATTTCATTTTCATATTCATAGATTAAAGACTAAGTTTCCTGAAGATTGTCTGATGAAGATATTCATGGCTACCTTGGAGGAAATAATGAGGAAATGGTATGAGAGTCTACCATCTGCTAGTTTATATTCTCTAAAGGATTTTCATTCAGTTTTCTTTCAACATTATCAAAGCTGCAATTTTTCCTTATCAATGATGGATAGATGTTGTGAGATTTCTAAAAATTTTATTAAATTTCTTGAAAATTCGTATGGGGATGAAGAATGTATGGAAGAAGATATATTAGAAGCCCTTTATGATTTTTCCTCCCAACAAGAATTAGCAACTTCCTCCTTGGATGAAGTAGACTGGGATCAAAATAGAGAAAGGCTTATTCCTGATCTTGAAAATGAAAATCACCAAGCCAATGTTGATTTCTATAAAACTCAATGTTCTCCTCTATCTAAAGATGAAATAGATCAACTCTTGAAAAGCCATGTTACAACCCAAGTTAAGGCAGGTTTGCAGTACTCACACAATGAAGAATGTGTAAGTGAAATTTCTTCCATTATTGAAAATGAAAATCTGGGTTTAAATGATGACAGTCATGAGACTGATGAAACTATATACGAAGTTGTTGTGAGTAAGCCAATTTGTGATGTAGATTTCTTGCAAGGATATCAGCTAATAGGGACTTTTTTCTTTCTTGAAGAGGATAGGGCTGACATTTTTAATAATCTTGAAGAGTGTGTTTTGTTAAAAGACGATTTAGACTATGAATTGGAAGAATATGAGTTTGAGATAGATAGTATGCTAGAGATAGAATCAGAGTTGCTCATGCTTGAACAATTTGCAGCCAACACTCAGGTAGCAGAAAGTCATACTTCCCTATGCCTTCTTATGGATCAACAACCAAATATTCTTTCAAATCAAAATGAAAGGAGTACTTGTATTTTTGCTAGATTCCAAGACAAGGTAAAATTTCAGATTTTTAAGGATCCTTACACTGATTTTCTACAGTCAACAGGGAAGATGGATTTTATTATATTTATGGACCACATACATATGTTCAGTGGACACTTGGAGTGGCCTATCTTTTGTTTTTTCTGCTTTCTCAAAGAAAGTACAAGCATGATTCAAATAAGTAGCCATTTTTTGGATTGGTTACACTGGAGGGATCATTACACATGATTGTATATATATCCTCAGTAGGTAGGTGGTTATCATCAGGATTTGAATCTCGAGGTGAAGGCCCTAAGATCTCGATGGTCTCCTGCCATAAATAAGTTTAGTCAGTTTATATTTTTATCAAGGTCAATTACTCAGCCAGTTTTTAGTTTGAATTTAGTCTTTGCAATTTGACTCCATGCCCAATGGATAAGGCTACTAGGTCTACGGTTTTCTTGACACCTCCAAGGAGCTGTCCTTCCCAGCTGGAGCCAATGTTAGTGTCAGTCAGTTCATGTTATGAAACCAGATCACAAAAAGATAGATCACACCCTAGAAATCAGCCTCTTCAAGGGAGCAACCTCCTTTACATTACATAAATGAAAAATTCTTGGATGATACAAATGACAAGACCTCCTTTCTATATATAGGAGTCTAAGGGGTCATAATATAATCAGAGCCGACATAACAATAATAACGTAAGGGCACAACAATAACAACAGTGGGCTTCTATGGGGCACAATAATAACAATATGGGGACTATATGAGCACAACAATATAATAAGGGGGTTGCACTAATAACAATAAGGGGTTACACTAGTAGTATAGGGACCTAACATGCCCCTCTCCTTCAAAAAGTGTTGTCCTCAACAGTTGAGCAGTTATGGATGCTTTTGTATAAAATTCTCGTCCTCCCATGTGGAATCTTCAGTGGGTAAGTTCCTCCACTTTATGAGATGATCTGAAATTGATCGATTTCATAGCTGTCAGGTTCTTGTTTCTGCGACTGCTTTAGGTTCCAATATTATTTTTCCTTACTCGTCAAGTTCTAGCAATATTGTTTGAATCGAGATCTTCTCATTAGGTAAGGTCGCCATATCTTAGTGCATGTATTTTTTCCAACATTTCCTTCTCATAAATAGCTTTGTGTAAATACTTTCCTTTGATTGGATGTCTTTCGAAAGTAATGGGTATTTATTCTTGCGTTAAAACATCATCAATTCCATCTCTTGAGGCATCACATTCCAGAATAAAGGTTTTTGTGAAGTCTAACGTAGCTAAGACCAGTGCTTGGCACATTGCCTCTTTAAGATGTTCAAAGGCCTTCGTTGCTTCTAGAGTCCATGAAAATGCATCGTTCTTCAATAATATTGTTTTCAGAATGTCTTCAGTATTCTTTTAGATTTGAGGATATCTTCAACGAAGATCCAACCTGGTGAAGTAAATTAATCCATGCAGTTCATCAAATAATTCATCAACAAGAGGAATGGGAAATTTATCTTTAATAGTGAGCTTTTTCAGCTCCCCACAATCCGAACACATGCACCATCACCCATGTTTCTTCTGCACCAATACTAGTGGAGCAGAGAAAGAAATTTGGCTAGGTTGAATTATACCAGCCTCTAGCATTTCTGCAACCATACGTTCAATTTCACTCTTTTGGTCATAGGGATATTGGTAAGGCCTGATGTTTGGAGGAACACTTCCTAGAATCAAATGAATAGCATGATCATGATCATGAATAGGTGGGAGGCCTTTGGGAGTTTCAAATAACTTGGAATGATTTTCCAAAACGTTTTGGAGATGTGGAGAAATAGACGATTTCAATGTGGGAACCTCTAGCGAACATAATTGTGCAATTACACCCCATTGTTCTTTGTTTAGAAGATTTGTCATGATGTTATAGCTTATTATCTTTCCCGGTTTCCCTTCGATACCCCTTAGTTCAACTTCCTTTCCTTCCCAAAAAAAATTCAACAAAAGTTCTTGAAAATTAAAAGCTATCATACCCAAAGATTTTAGCCATTGGACTCCTAGTACAACATCTTCACCACCCATTGGAATGGAAAGAATTGGACTATTCAAGACATATTCTCCCATGGATAGCTTGATATTATGGCACTTTCCAGATCAATTTATGGTTCCTCCATTTGCAACCATTACTTGATAGTCTAGTGCTGGATATAGGAAGCAATTCAATTCCTTGGATATCATACAATGAATAAAATTATGGGTACTACTCAAATCAATCAACACTATTACCTTTTTCTTCTTGATATGCACTTTTATCTTAAGAGTTTGAGGAGTGGTAATTCCTACCAATGCATTACAAGGTATGGTCGGATACATTTCTTGTTTCTTTGAGGTTGGTTCATGGTTTATATCCTCTTCTTTTGACATTTCTTGATCCTTTTCTTCCTCCTCTTCACAATCAATGTAAAATGATTTCTTCTCAACACACTTATGACCTTTAGTGTATTTTCTATGACAATTATAACAAAGGTCATTTTCTCCTTTTTCTTCCAATTGTTGTGGTGTCAACCTTGTAGGTTGTGGAAGGCTAGGAGAAACAACACTTCCATCTTTATAACTGTGAGTGGTAGGATTTCTTGTTGCCATAATTTTTCTTTCAATTTTTCTTGCCAACCTGAATGCCTTCTCCAATGAATCGGGTTCCCAAAGATGAACCTCATGTTGAATGTTACCCTTTAAATTCCCTATGAAGACATCAATCCTCTGCTTCTCTGGAATATCATTTACCCTTATATTCAATTTTTGGAAGTCCTCAATGTGCTCTGCCATTGAACCATTTTGTTTGAGATATATCAATTGGATAAAGAAGGTGTTTCTCTTTGTATCCTCATAATGTGCTATCATTTCCTTCGTGAAAATTGACCAAGTGACAAGAGGTTTATGAGAAAAAATCTCTTTATACCATAAAAATTGATTCGGTTCTAAATATAAAGATGAAATAAGTACCTTTTGTAACAATTGTACATCATGTAGATTGAAATATTGCTCCATCTGTAGTATCCAATTTGTCGGATCCTTGCCATCAGACTTCCTCATATTGTTTTTTCTTGATTTTAGGAGCTTGAGCTTGAATCCGTTATATCTCTAAAATGTAAAATCTCCAAATTATGAAATTACAGCCTGAGGTAGCCCTCTATACCCTCTTTCTAATGCCACCAGTCTAATCGAAATTGGATTCTCCAAGAAAGAGTTATGCCTAATCTCCCAAGATGACCTGATTATATATGTTTTCAGTAGACCTAACTTGTACAAAGTTCCACATGTCACTGTTTCAACCCCTGCAACTGATACAAAAAAAAACCAAAATCTGTCCTCTTTTTGTAACTTCTTACGAAATTTCAATTTGATTCTTAGAGAGAAATTTATGACAATTTTACCAAGGTCACCTGTTTGGAATGTAATTCGGCAGTCTAAAAAAACCCTAACTTCCTCATATCATATCTCTGAAACTATAGCGAGACAAGATTTGAAATTCTTACCCGATCTTCAACATGATTTCAGCTCAATTGGGTTTTAATTTCAGAGTCTGCAACTTCATGGAACAAAAAGTATAGTGAAAATTCCATGATAGCCTGTTTGAGATGGAATTCTAGAGCTTGCGAAAATCCTAACTCCCTCAGATCATATCTCCGAATCTATAGCAGACAAGATTTGAAATTTGGACCCAAGGTTCATAATGATTTCACCTCAAATGGGTTTTTTTAGCTTCTGAAACTTCATAAAAAAACAATTATATCAAAAATTCCACAATGACCTGTTTAGACCAGCGAAACCTTAGAATCCAAAGCTCTGATACGAAATGTTATGAAACCAACTCACAAAAAGATAGAAAATATAGATCAACGCCTTAGAAATCAACATCTTCGAGGGGGAAACCTCCTTTAAATTACACAAATGAACAATTCTTATATGATGCAAATGACAACACCTCCTTTCTATATATAGGAGTATAAGGGGTCATAATATAATCAGATCCGACATAACAATAATAATGTAAGGGTAAAACAATAACAATAGTGGGCTTCTATGGGGCACAATAATAACAATATGGAGACTACATGAGCACAACAATATAATCATGGGGTTTCACTAATAACAATAAGGAGTTACACTAGTAGTATAGGGACCTAACAGTTCAGCCTGTCACCATTGATCAAATATGATCTTACAAGGTGTTGTTAGGGTCTCAAGTCAAATTTTTGTCATTTCAATGAATCTTCGAATAAAAATTTGGTCACTGGCTGTTGTGTCTAGGTCATTGCTGCTCCCTTCACTTACTCATGGTATTCATCACTCATCATGGTCATTGTCTTCTTTGAGGTATCATATCTTCATTTAAATGTCTTGGGCCATGAAATGGTTAAATTCCTCATTTTAGGTCATGGTCTAGGGTTTCACTCCATGTGTCATCATGATACCATATGTCAATTCAAAAAAAAATCCATCATGTAATTAAGTGGGTAAAGGGATTTAGCAGCTTAGGGAAAGAAAATAAAGGTAAAGGTAATGTTTTATTTCAAATTAGACAATGCTGCATTACACTACCTCATCTCATCATTTCTCATAGAGACGGTTTTGCTTCAAAATATGTTTCTGACCAAATGGAGAAGAATTTTACAAACTTGAAATAGTTTTTTGTCAATAATACGTCAAGTCATAAAAACCTCCTTCATTTTATGCACAGGTATTATGATTTGAGATAAATGTCCAAACTACATTTGCAATGGGAGAGTCATTACATTAATGGACATATTGAATACAAGATAGTTTTTCAGGGATTTGGAGCAGGTGTTAGTAGTTCTTAAGGACTCTATTGTGTATAATACATCATAATATTTCCAACCATACCACTTTCAGCCAAAAAATCCTCTAGGAAGGCAGTCAAAAGTGCTCTGCAAGTTGGCTCTGCACTTTTGTAAGAAGCACGTTTTGTTTTTGGCGTGACCTTGGGAAAACTCATTTTTCTTGGTCTTGGAGAGGCCATTCTACATGCTTAAATACTCTATGGAAAACTAGATATCCTAATATTTCCAATGGTACCTTTAGATCATGATTTCGATTAGTGGAAGACATCCAAAAGTGCTCTGCAAGTTGGCGTTGTGCTTTTGTCATAGACACCCTGTGTTTTTGGAGTGACCTTGGGAAAATCAAATTTTCTCCCTTCTGGAGTGTCCCAATGACATTCTTGAGGATTCCATATTGTATAAGACTTCAAGAGATTTCCAACACACTATCAAGTTCGCAATTTGGAGTAGTTTAAGGCCTCCAAAAATGGGTTGCAAGTTGGCGTTGTGCTTCTGTGAACTGCGCTACGTAAATGGGAGAGGCACTGCGCTTCTGTGAACTGCATTGCGCACAGGGTAGAGTATCCTAAAACTCATAGAAAATTGCCCAAATTCAAAATTTAAGATTGCATTCCAGTTTATTTTTTTATCTAGGCTATTTAGCAAGTAAGTACAATCATTTCACTCCCTCTTTTCTTTTGGCAAAACAAATGAATGATGGTGAGTTTAGTCATCTAGGGTTTGTATGAATTTCATGTTTTAAAGCTTGCAAATGATCAGCTAGAACATTAAAACCCTAGAAATTGCTATCCCTACCTCTGTTTGCATACAAATCACCATCCCATCCACCAAACAAATCATTTCCCTTCAGTTTACCTCATCTTCTTACAAACCCTAGCTCTTACCTATCAATTTGAGCAGTTTCCCTAGCTAGGATTGTTTTTAAATTCTCTTACTCATTTCCCTCATTCATTTCCCTCCATTTAACTTCCTAAGGATTCCTAAAACCCCTGTCCATCTCCCAAAATTTCCCTACTCCCATCTCCCTTCCCTAACTCCCTCATTTCACCACTTCAATCACTTTTCACTATTTTTTTCCCCTTTCCTATCATCTAGGGTTTCAAAAATGGAAGGAGACTCTTCACCATTAAAGAAAAGAAAAAATCATAAAGGGGGGAATATTCTGATGTATGAGCCCAAAAATTGCAATGAGATCAATTCTTCACCATTCATAAGACAATGCTTTGAAGATGTCAATTGCCTAGGGTTTTGTCAAAGAGTGGGAGAGGTAAGTTTTCATGAGCAGCTCATTGATTTGATTGCCACCAATCTGAAAGGAGAAAAGGCCACCATTACAGGGATTGATTTCACATTCTCAGTTGATTTCATCTCTCTTTCCATATGGATACCAAATCATGGGGAGTATTTGTTCAAAGGCATGAACCTAGACCTGGAAGAGAAAAAAGCCACCAATGGAAGAATTGACCTTTGAAAAGAGGATTGTCATGGAAATAAATAAAGACATGGCATTTTGGCTTGAAAAGATCAATTGCCAACTTGAGAAGCTCCTTGAAAAGGTTAACAAGGATTACAAGCTGCAAAGGAAGATGGTCATCCATTATTACACAAGGAATCAGGTTGCCAAGGTCAGAATCATGTACATGAAGGCCAAACTCAATGAAACCCTAAAAAGTAAAAATGAGAAGGAAAAATTGGAGATGCTTGCTGAGGCATCCATGATAGCATAATATACCTCATTTTGCACTTTTGGACCAATTTTGGTATTTTTCTGAGCATTTTTGGTTTTTTGTGAAATTTGGTGCAAAGTTCAGAAATTACACTAGTTACAGAAACGCAACGCCTTGGCACTGTGCTTTTTCCTCAGAGCTCCAAATGACAAGTGGCTTACATTTTTGGAAATATGGTGGCCTTCTTTAAAAACCCATTTCATCATATTTCTTAGACAGTGCTCATATTTTGAGAAAAATGAGAAAAAGGGGTCAAAAATCAACATTTTGCCCCTTTTTTTGATAGGCGTTGCGCTTTTGGAGACACCTTGTGAGAATCAATTTTTAAAGGCCTTCCCATGGGTAATTTTAAAAAAATAAATATGTTCTGGAAACTAGATAGGAAAGACTAACTTACTTTTCTCTGGGATTT
Source organism: Pinus tabuliformis (assembly GCA_031772625.1). Taxonomy (NCBI): domain Eukaryota; kingdom Viridiplantae; phylum Streptophyta; class Pinopsida; order Pinales; family Pinaceae; genus Pinus; species Pinus tabuliformis. The sequence goes on along the minus strand of CM062817.1, from coordinate 859,252,282 downwards.
CAAATTTAACTTCAGAAAGATACCTAAAAGTGGCCTCAAAGTTGGCACTACACTTCTGCAATTTTCTGAGTTTTTAATTAAAAATTTAACTGTGTAATTTCTCGGATTTCTAGTTTGACTTGATAAAAGATAACTTGATGATGTAAATCCATTAGTTCAAAGTCTATATGATGTCATCATGATTAAATTAGCATGATAGGTTGATTTTATGTTTAATTAGGTCTCATAAATGAAGCAAAACTCAAATCAAAGTCTAGGAGAAGAGTTTGTTTTTTACCTTCTCACTCTTACTTATTGGTTGAGAGATTCTTGGAAACTATTCCACCACTTAGGGATTCGACCCCTAAAGGTGGGGAAAGTATTTGTTTGAGTCTATATGTATCATTTCTCATTCAGAGAGAATGGTTGGACTTCAGAGGAGAGAACTTGTATCTTATGCTTTGACATAGTTAATCAAAGGAGTAATTGCAACTATTTTTCAGGAATACATATGCAATGATTTTATGATGTTGTTTTCTATTTTTTGTCAGTTTCTTATGAATGAATCCATCTTTCTTGACATTTTTTTCTTTTCCTGAGTGATTTTCCTTATAGTTATATAGGCAGAATTCTTTATATTCAAAGCTCCATTTATGTGGAAAATCATGTATGTATATTTCCTCTTCTAGATTAATGGTATCATGGTAACATGCTCATTATGAATTTATAATATTTTTAGACCCTACACTACATCGACCAAATTCTCATATTCATCACAAGACACTGCTATCTTGCTCCTCTTTATACCTGCTACTACAACCCTTTAAGACCTTGACCTAATTTATTTTTCTCATCCCTGGTCCAACAACCCAAAAACCCTAAATTTTCAAAAACTCATGCAAAAATATTACATCTAGCCTAAAATCCATTTCTCTTGCAGTCATTGACTGAGAAATCCTTGGAGATATCCCTCTCTAGTTTAGCAGGGCTAGCTGCTAAATTGCAAGTGGTTTGAAGTTACCTCCTTCGATCTCCTCCTCAGCCTGGGACATTGTAGAGGATAACAGTCTCAATAAGTCAGGATCCCTCTTCTGCCTCATGAAAATAAATAAGTTCTTATGCACAGTTCTCTGAAAATGAAAAATAAAATAAAGGCGAAAGAAGAGAAAGGTTTCCTTTGTAGAATGTTGATGCAAGTAACTCTGCCAGGGTACTGACCAGGATCATTGGTAGCGAAGGGATGCTTGTTTTCCTGTCCGACATTGTCGGGGTACTGTCGAGGCCAGCTAGCAGCAAAGAAACACCATAGATGAAACTAAATCTCTGACAGTTATATTACTTGTGCATCAATATACCCCTCTTACCCAATCAAAAAAACTCAGTTGACTTGGCTTGGTATGTGTGCTGACCAATCAAGAGAATGACAGGGACTATATCTTTAACACAAACTAGTGTAGAAGCTATGATGATGAAAGAATCAAAAAATACTTCCAGAGGACTTAGACTTGCTTTACACAAAACAAGGTCCATACAGAGAACTGGAGTTCTATTAGTGTGTCGCCAATATTGTAGTGGCTACAATCACCCTCCAAAATTTTTCCTTCCCTTTTCTTTGGAACCTTCCTCCTAAAAATCTTAGCAACATGTCTTGTAATGCTCAGATACTTATGTTTTATTTGAATTTATATTTCACTTTGCAGATTGTGTTCACTAACTTGTTCCACTGACCAACCACAAGCTGACCCCGTGACTTGGTTCACATCTAGCTCTTGCGTTGTCTTGGCCAACTGCACAATATTAGAGGGAAACCAGCCTTTCTCTCATTAATTGCGTAGAGAAACCCAACAATTTTCCTTTCCTTCAAAAACTATGCAGAGCTGACAATTAGCCTTGCTCTCAGGAATTACGTAGAGCAGCCCAACAGTCAGCCTTGCTCTCCAGAAATGTGCATAGCAGTCTGGAAGACACCCTTGCTCAAAGAAATTATGCAGAACATCCAGACATCGAACTTCAGCTTAGGAATTGTGTAGATATAGCTAGCAGCATGTCTTCAGTGAGGAAATTGCGCAGAGCATGAGAGGCAGCTAGAGCCACTCAGCCAAAGAATTGCGCAGAAGCATTCCATCAGTTGTTTTCCGAAGCATGTGCCAACAAGTTTCATGGTTCCCTCCAAAACTGCACAATATTCCCTTGCATGCATGGCAACCTTTCTCGGAAAAACCAAAAAACATCCCTAAAAAATAGGGATTTATTTTTAGCACTAGGAGTCACATGAAAAATCGATTTTAGAAACTTCCCACCAAGTGTTGCTTTTTCCTAGATTTGTGGCATGCACATCATAAACCCTAAATCTACCAAAGATATTTTCTACGACATCCTAGAGCTCATTCTACACATTCGATCTTGAAGATCTAGCATTCTCAAGGTATCTAGGAACCTTCGACACAGTCGGCACAACTTTTCCGGGTAAGTTTTGCTTTTCAAGTCTTTTGCTGCTTTTTCTATCGCTTTTATTTCCTTGGCTTGTGTGAGTGTTGTTTTTCATATTTTATTGAATGACCACTGGCATTTTAGTTTGTTTTAACTTGTATAAGTGATGTTTCAAGTTTTGCATCATCTTTCTTAAGTGTCGCATGCATAACATTGATTTTGCACTAATGGTCATCATTGTGACGACCCTATCCACCAGATTTGTTATTCACCCATTTGATTGATTCCTACGTTCATTTGATTGCATGCATGATCATTCACTTCTATTTGCACCATCCTTTTCTTTTACTTTCGAATCTACGCATTTTCAAGTCGCCCTTGGGCATATATGGGCTTCCTTGGCTCAAATATTGCTTTCACCGGCATGCTCTATGCAATCCTGAACTCGAGGCTCTACCTTGGCCCTAGGAATCGTGCAGAGTATACCTGTCACTGGCCTCTATCTATGCTATGTGTTGTTCTAGGATTCAGTGCCCAATCTTACCTACTAGGATTGTGCAATGTGCAGTCGCAACAAGCAATCAAGTCAGACTAAACTACGCATTGTGCAGTTCCAGACCACAGTCAACCTCATTGGACTGCGCTCTGTGCAATTCCAGTCAACAACAGGTTTCACTGGCAGCTAATACTGTGTAATGCAAAGTTCTAGCTGACAATCCATGGCCTCCCGAAGTCACCACTGCACAATCTTGCCCAGAAGTCCCCCGGTTTGTTGCATGATCGATCCGAGAAGTGCATTGTGTTTTAAACTGGCATTTTCTTGTCGTAAGTATGCACCCTATCTCCAGATATGTTAGTTGTTGAGCAGTCTCTCAATAGTACAAGCATCATGGTTTCCAAAAGAGCTGGATCAAAGGACACTATAGAGAGCTTCACTGGAGACGTGGTTGAACATGTGCCAATAAACATGCCCATCTATGCAGACACACAGTTGTTTGTAGAGAAGGACATGAAGATCACATGGCAAGAAATAAAGGACATATTTCAAGGAAGATTTGGAAGATTGACAGGTCTATGTCAACATTCACAAGTCAATCTTATACAGCGTTGCATGAAGGTACCCCACCTCCCCGTGCATGCATATCATTCACTATTTTGTCTCACATAGTGATCCTGAGATGATCAAGCTAAATAGCACCATTGGAACACACATTGCCACCTTTAAGACAGAAAAATACCATTCTATGTATCACTTTCCACAGTTGGTGAACTACATGGATGCACTATTCTTCACTCCCAACAACAATGTGAACTCAAGAGATATCTTGAAGTATTGGGTAAAAGAGCCATTGAAGTTAAGGAAGACACCCAACCAGGTCTACAAGACTCAGGAAGACTTACCAACTCTTGGTCATATTCTCATTTCGCTTGTATGGTCAATAGAGCATGAAGACCTTCCCCCAAAGTTGGGTTGTTAGTTTGGATCAGTTGGAAAATGAAGGAAGGCCTTTCAACAGGTCCAACATGTTGGCTCTTTAGTTAAAAGTGAATGTGTCAAATTCCTAGAATCTTCCTAAGGATGTCCAACAAGATTCTATATGTTCATGTACTTGCTTGATGCAATCTGTGCCCAAGAGTTTCCTCGCATGGGTTGGACATGGACACCATCAGAAGAAGCTATGAATTTATTTTGCAAGTTTCTCTCTGAGTTCAACTACCGTAGATTCATGACGAGGTTGTTTGACTACTTCATCACCCCACTATACAAGATGATATTTGAACAGGAACCACCTCGAATGTCCCAGGAAGCTATGTAGGGATTGCTCAACATTGGAGATTGGTATGCCTCACTTGGTGGCACCTTCATTAGGATGTTTGGTGTGGAGAGGCCTCTGCATGAGATACCGAGGTTTTCCATGGACAAGTTGGTCATGTAATAGGTTACATACCACATCTCCACAGGGTTTTGAGTAGCACTGCATAGGAGGAAGAAGGCACCATGGCCTACTCTTCCTTTGTGGATTAGGTTGTATGAGATATGTACCTTGTAAGATGCAGATGTCGAGACCGAGGACTTGAAGAAGTTCGGGTTCGACGCCAAGATTTTCAATCCGTATGATACACACTGCAAATGCAATAACCACTGTGTGAAGGTGTACTTTCCATGGGTCCACGAGGCATGTCATTGGCCAGAGGAAGATCCTTGGAGGTATTGCTATAACTTCTATAGGCTCAATGAACCAGTCAGCATGGATGTAGAATGGAAAGCAACACTACAGGAAGGAACACCACAAGAAGCAACAACAACAACTACAGTGAGCAAGAAATTGACACAAGGCAAAGCAACAGGAAGATTGTTGAGAACGCAAAGGTTGAGCAAAGTTACAAGTTCAAAGAAGATCCACTTGTTGAGAGAGTAGCTTTGGAGATAGATGTAAAGAGGCAACAGTGTGACAGGAGAGTAGCGAAAATAAAGAGGGAGAAGCAAAGATTGGAAGAGACGAAAAGGAGATTGCAGGAGAGAAAAGAAGTTGAACACAGAACAGGAGCTGAAGAGGAGAGAGAATGAAGAAAGGTAAAAACAAGAATAGGAAGAAGGACAAGACGCATTGTCAGAGAAATTGCACAGATACAGGTTGAGATAACAAAGTAGCCAACAAATGATGAACAAGGTGAGAAGGTGCAGGTTCGGGAACTTGCTCAACAAGTTGAGCAGTTAGTGGAGGCAACATACATGGAGACAAAACCAGAACTAGAGGACCAAGACATTGATATCATGCCAAGGGCATGTGAGGTCGTACCATAGTCTCTGCCACCTCCAAAACCACAACTAGTCCCGAGTGAGCAAGGAGAAGTTGTTCTCCTTGAAGATGATCCGGAGACCGATGTGTATAATCTAGCATTTGACGAGACACAACCGAGGATTGTATAGGCACAAAGAAAGAAGCGCCCAAATGGTCATACATCACCTGTGCACACAGAAGAAAGGGTGATTGTACCAGATGTTAGAAGACATGTAGTTTCCACGGCCAAGGCTTCTAATGCTTATGCAGAAGCCACAAGTTTAACAGTCAAGTTCTTGAGAGAAGAGAATAAACGGATGACAAAGGACTTGCATGAGGCCAAGAAAAGAATAGAGCAATTTGCAGGATCCATTATGGAAGAAATGAAGGAAGCAATACTGTGCGGAGATATCAACTTTGGAAGCTACCATGCAGACATTGTATAGTATATTGTCACCATGCATAAAGTGGTTGTCCATCTATACGATTTTCAGCAACTTTGTGCACATACAACACAAACTCTCAATGACATTCACACTGCTACTGCGCACATGCAAGAATGGAAAATGAGATACAAGCGAGCCCCAATTTAATTGCACAAGAAGATGAAGCCAAAGGCTGAGCTAGACAAAGCACATATTTAGATGTAGATCCAAAATTATGAGCAGCTCCCTCCGCTCATCACTAGCATTGAGGATTCTTATGCATGGTTGTTCAAGAGTCTGGATGTCATAGTGTGAACGCACAAGATCCCTTCCATCGAAACCCTCACCCAAGCAATGAGGAAGAACCAAGTCATGCTAGATGTCGAGAGGTACATTGGGAAATTGAGCACGAAGCCACCAGTGATGACTTACAGTTTAGTGCAGAAAACATGCAGAGGTACATCAGTGGTCCAGTGATACTCAGGACAGTGTTGCGCATGCTTCAGGATGAACTAGATAGAGGTTTTAGAACCATATACCCGGAAGCCATGGAGGCAAGGGTCCACTTCGACAAAGATGCCATCAAATAGTACGTGGACACAACAGAGCAGTACCAATATTGGTATCAGTTTGTCATTAAATATGACTACGAGGAGGTTACCGAGTTGACCTTTCCCCAAGATCCCGAGTGATGTTGTTTGTCTTGTCAGGCTGACTTAAGCCTTTTTTTTCCCACATGGGTATATGTGGAAATTGTATTATTGTAAATGTATTGTAAGTGAAATTTCAAGTGTCATTAGTGGAATGTGAACAGTCACTATTGTAACGTCAAGAGTCATGAGGGTAGTCCAAGAGTCAAAGGCGAATGTTAAGGCTCACTCCACCCTTTGCTATATATAGAAACTCATAACTCATAGAACAAGATTTTCGGAGCCAAGATTTTGGCTAGGAATTCCTTAGAGAAGGCTTGGAGAGTATTGTGCCAAGCCTTGGCTTTTCCAGAGTGCAGAGTGAGTACATCTCTTTGGAGGAGTAGACAGTGTTGACTGTAATGTTCCACTATTGGGGCTAATGGTTTTCAATGGTATATGTATGGATGGAACGTTCACTTTATATAATATAAAATATCCAACACGTTTTCATGAATTTGTTATTGTAGTTGGACTATATTGCGTTCTTTAGAAATGTATTTTATTTAAGTTACGCATTCATGTATGAACTATTTTTTATATGATTGTATGAATCTTGTTGAAATCACATTGTTGGTTTAACCCGTCACTTTGGATTGTGGACTATTCTGCTTTCCATCTTGTGATGTCATTCAGCTCGTGTGTTCTTTTTAGGCTACATATTATTATAGGCTTCTAAGGTACACACTTCCTTTTCCCCTCTACGTGTTAGAACCCCCATGCATCTCACTTGACTCGCTCTAAGGTCATGCACTTGCTTCCAACAAAGATATCACACTTACCTATACATGTTATCCTAGTCAAGGCATTTCTTTACTTCCCAATGCTGGGACTTCTACTCCAAATTGTCTGAGGTTTAGTTGGGACTTCTTACCAAGGAGATCCCCTGACAATTTGGCAGGTGCAGTATTGTCAACAGTCGCTTAGAGATGTTAGGAGCCAATGTTTATTTTGTATATTTTCCTCCAAAGTGAAGAGGGAAGAGTTCCACATTATACAAATACCTCCAAATTCACTTTTAAAATCAATGGTAGTTGTAGAGCCATTTTTCCAAAACTTTGCACTAATATCAAAAATTGTCTCAATGCTCAATTTTGTCTCTTATATGAGTAAGATAATTTGATTTTTCACTCCTTACTAAATTTCTCATAGAGTTCTACTTTGATTCATATTCAAATCCCCTTCCATTCTAAGAGATAGTTTCGTTAATACTTTTTGGATTTACAAGGCCCCCTTTTGAGGAGGTTTTTTTTTATTTTGTTCTCTTGATTTGGTGTTGTATATGAAATTCTCAAAAACCATTTTTTTCCTTATATATTTATCCCTTTTATGAAAATGTTCCCTGGATTCTTTGTTAGAGGGACGACCTCTTCACTTAAACTAGTTTATTGTTGAGTCTTTGCTTGCATCTAAGAAATATCAAGGACTTTTTGGAGCACTTGAGGGAGGAATTAAGGACTAAATTCCATGAGGAGAAGAGGATGAGGCTCATATGACAATGACATAAGAGAGAGTATTAGTAGCATGATCCCTTGAGGCTATAGGTCTTTGTCAGTTGGGGCAGGTTGTGAATCTTCCAAATAATCTACAGCCCCAAAACTATTGCAAATATGAGATGTTATCAATTCATTTAATAATTTTCTCTTCTTGGCATTGGTCCTAAGGATATTTCCTTTGTACTTTTTGCTTGTTTAGTTGCCTAACTTGGCAGAGGAGGATCATGAGATTTTAAATTTTTTTCATTACGATTTTTGTGGGTATTTTTCTCCTAATATGCCTAGGGGGTTGAGAAAAAATCATTTTTTGTTACCTCCCTTTGTTCTCTTTACAAATTTCCAATAATCTAGGTCTAATAGGGTTTCCTTCTCTTGAAGAACTAATTTAGGGCACGATATAGAAAAGTGGGCATACTCATGGAAACATTGACATTTAAAAAGAAGATACTCATAATCATTTTTTACTAGATATGTTTCCAATACCAGAGGGTTAACTAGATTGTTTCTCGTACACCCTTCTCCAAGTCTACTTCAACACAAACTTGTGTTGGAGACTAGATCACTACTTTCGAGGGCTGAATCAATAATGAAGGCACTGATAAAATTTTCTCCAAATTAATTATTCATTAAAGCATGCATAAAGTGAAACTCATAAGCAATTATTATAGCATCAAACACAAGTAAAAGAATGCAAGTATTCAACACAAGAGACACAAATATTTGTGGTGGAAAACCCTCCTCTTGGGTCAAAAACCACCCTTGCTGCTACTGCACTGCTCAATCAATTTTATTATGCTAAGTAAATTCTTTACATAGAGATTTATCTAGCTACTATCAAATGGAGATCTCTTTCTCATGTGGATATACAAACTACTATACATTGGAAGCCACCATGACCAACTATCCTCACTCAATTACTCCTCAACTATCAACTGAATCTACAGACTCTTATCTATTGAAAGCCACCACAACCAACAAGCCTCACCCAATTTCTTCCAAGCTATGCAACTACCATTGGATTCAGAAAATTTCTCACTTATATCAATTTCACCAAAGCCCTCAAACTCCACTCCTCTATGTGGTTCTCATTTCATACATTTTTAGACTAGAATAGAGAACTACTCAACATGAACACCACAAAAACATATATTCAAGGGTACACAATCAAAATCCAAAACTAAATCACGATCTCACCCAAACATTGCATAAAATGATTTGATCAACACATCATCTAAAACCCTCTCTAAAACAAATAAAACTGCTCATAACTGAATGTTGAACTCAACAATAAGTTGGTGAATATACTAGGAGAAAACAATCTCCAAATACACCTACAATAACACAACAAAAACACCTTCTACAAATCCAGGCTTCATCTTCTCACTCATTGCACAAAATGTTGGTTGGAACATATTCCTGCTATCTACTGCTACAACTGCAAACTGATTCAGAAAATTTGCAACATAACCCTCACACAACTTGCATACTCTACTCCACTCTCACACTCACTCAACACATCAAAAGATCCAACCATTATATCATTGATCTTTCTCTAATATATGGATGAACTAAGGTGCTCAACTCAATAATTACCAAGAACTATTTAGTTGTACTAAGTCTATTCATATGGTTGATTTGATCTGGATTCAACTCCTCGACTAGATCATACCACTAACTCCACTTCATGAAGGATATTTTTCACTTTAACCATCTTTTATAAGCTCAATAACCTTTCTCTAAACTTTACATGAAGAGTCTCGAATAAGATAAGCTGAAAAAACTAATAAACACGCGATGTGCGCAAGGAATGTGGTAAAAAACTCACTTTAAGCCACAACCACACCCACATAACAACTGATTTTCAGCCATAACCACATGGATAAGCCTTGTTCCTAGTGGTTGGACCTCTCAAGTGCATGCATGAGCTTAAATCCATGCTATTGGGGCAAGGGATGGAGAAAACTCAAACAAATCAGCTCAAAGCTCTACCAAACGTCTTGGACACCTTCATCAACTCCTAAACACACCTCCAAGCCTTTGTGACAAGTTTGCAATTGATGACATATGCTAAGAACCTTTGAAACAAGTCAGTGATATGTAGACCCTAGTTTTCCAAACTCCTCATCAAAACTAACACCTCCATCTCATCAAGCAGCAATAACAACTTGTCCAAACACCTCCAACATCTATAGCAACATCTCTAGTACCTGTAGCAATGTCTCCAACACCTGCAATAGTATCATCAAGTCATCTGACTTCCTCCAGCACTTGTAGAGGCACTTCCAACACAAATAGTAGCAACATTATGTGTAGAAAACCAACACAACATGTCCTGAAGACATCTCTACTCAACCTCCAAATCACCTCCACTAAGTCATGCCACAACTAAGTTGACATCAATCTGAACCAATAAAACTAACCAGTTGAACACTGCAACAAACCAAACACTCATCACACATCATCATCTGATTGAGATAAGTCTATGACAAGTAGCACCATGACCCTATTGACATCAATGCCAACACTATAATGCCAAAATTCTCCTGCTTTGGAATTTATGTCAACCTCAACTTGATCTCCAACATTTGAGGCTAATCTCCATACACACTACAACTCTGAAGCTACAGCCATTAAGATGATATCCACAATCTAAAATCTCTCTCCCTTTGACATCAATGGAAAAGCACCATACAAATACATGAATAAAAATGCCCATAATGTGTCGAATGAGATAAGTACTCCCCCTATCATACTCAACACCATGTCAATGCAAACCAAGGAAGTCTATCATGTAAGATAAGCATGTAAAACAAGGAAGCCAGCTACCAACAAGTCTCTAGCCAATTCCATGCAATCTATGAAAAATGAATATGCTCCCCCTAACCATGTAATGAAGCTACAAACACACTTTATTTTTTGTTGTATCAACACATCCGACTACTACAATAAGGCACCTTGCCAAATGGAACAGACTACTCCTCATGAACCATGACTCCAACTGAATTTGGAACAAATATACAATGAAATACAATACATATACAATTCTTCATGGAGAAAATACATGGTTGTGACAAATATATAGGACTAAAAAATGACTCCTCTATAAGCACACCTATCAACAACCATGACTCTATGGACCCAAGTTTACATCATGCACCCAATGTACTAGGGATACGTCAATGGTATACAAAACAAGATGTGACACCCATTAGCCCATACATATCTAATTGACACAATGGGTCTCTCCATGACTAGTACACCCAAAAGATGACACAATGAAAATACATGGCTTTTACAATTGCACACAAAAGTACTCTCCTCTATGCATTTCCAATACAATAATATATCATGAGTAAATGGACTTAATGGGAAACAATATACGATCCCTATATTAGCAACACCAATAATACAATCATAGCATGTGCATCAAATACATGGCCTCAGCGAGTAATGCCATAATCTCTCAATATGTAACAACAACAATAGAAATACTAACCAAACCATATGTTAGTGCATGGCCACAACACCTTGGACATCACCATCCCAACAATGAAAATCCTTAAGCAAAGTCATGATAACCACTAGCAACCACCATGCTCCACATAGGCATTAGCAACAAAATCAATTGATAGCAACAACATAGAAATATGTCATAGAAGCAACAAAAAATACATATCCTTATCATGAAAAAACATCCATGAGGCTCATTAGTATAGTAGCATCAACAAACTATTTGAGCAGCAAATGAACAAGCGACAACAACATCACTAGAAACACATGAATCAATATGCATCGTTTCCAAGAAGCATCAATAAGGAACTATGCACCAATAATAACAATATAAGATTTGGCAATATAGCACCATTGGAAGCATATACTCATCACCTCCTTGACCTCACGTCATCAAAACACACACTCTTTCCTCATGAGAGTAGAAACCAAGCAACAACAACATAAACTAAGAGATCAATAACTTGATCCAAAAACATGTGCAATAATGTACTCTCTCCATATATGAGCAACAATATAAATCATCATGTCTCAACCTTATGAATGAAAAATATCCAACACATCATAGGAGTCAACATATTCTTTCTCTATGCAACAACAACATCACAACTCAGCCATCCAAATATATATCAATAGCAACATGATACATCTAGAAAATAAAATATGAGCAATAAAGTACATACTCTAGATGAGAAAAATCTAGCATATCATCTGATCTCCATGGAAGCTACACATGCATGAAAACACATGAGATTTATCTATCAAAGGAAATACACAAATTATGTCATGCAAGCATATGATCTTGCAACTATATGATAGTAGCAAAAAAAATTATTTCCTCCAACACACTCATTTCAAGTAAGCACAATAAAACTCCTCCAAGGTGAGCATAATGCCAACAATATGCAACTCTATTAGGAAGCAACAATTCTCCCCCTAAATGTGTGATCCTCCATCACACCTTGACCATCCACATAAGGAAAGCATGTGGTTGCCATACCTCCAAGAACATTAAAAAACACCTCAACATGTAGCTACTCCAAAAACCATCAGTAACAATATAGTTGATCCAATTATAATCAAACTAGAAAGAAATAGATCATAAATAAAAATACACTTCAAACCTCATGAACTCCCCCTAAACTCATGCATCTCCTACAATATACTAATTTGTCTTCATGTACTCTTCCAGATATGGCTGCACATCCAATAATCTACATGCAACTCATGATGCAACCATATGCTCCCCCTGAGACCATGCAAGCCTCAGTTTTTTATGGGAGTTCCTTGCTTCTCTTTTCTCCTCCAAACTTTCATCTGTTGATCCTTCTTCTTCTTGTGCGGTTGGCCTTGCATATTATCCTCTCTCTGATTGGATCTTCTATAACACATGGGAAGCTTGCAATCCTTGGCCTTATGGCCAACATTGTCATACATAAAATACCCTATGTAACCAAGGAATCCTTCCAAGGAATAGGATGATATTTTCTATTGATCTAATTTCTATTCCTTACATGTGCCATGCAATCAATATGCCTATGCCCAAAATCATTACATGAGAAACAATAACCATAAAAAACATTATTATACGTGAAAAATGGTGACCTTATTTGCATGCAAGCATGATGTTTCTTCTCCTTTGGCTACTCCTTTTGAAAAGAGGGATTAATTTATTCATTACTGCAAATTGTAGCTATATGTCCATGTACTCCACAGTTGTAACATTTTATAATTCTATTCTTTTTCTTTGGCCTCCTACTATTGGATGCTCCAACAATTTCAAATTTTCTTCTTGTTTCTTGAGCACTGGATTTGATTCCCTCTAATTCTTGCCTTGTAGAAATTGTTTCAACCTTCAATTTTTGGCACTCATCCTCCAATTCCTTATAGTTCTTCCTCATTCCATTTTCCATTTTTCTTCCTTCTTCCAGCTGAGGTTTTAGATATGAAATTTCTTCTTTCAAGGAACACTTCTTTTCATCAAAAAATTGTAGCAACATTTGTTGATCTTTATTTTCAGTTATGAGCCTCTTCATCTCTGCTTCTAAAACCCTTATCTTGGATAGCTCTTCATCTTTGCTACTGATATCAACTTTTTATTCCTCTTGATTTATGCTTGACCCATCATTATTATCATTATGTATTTCATCTCCATCTTGTAAAAAATTGGTACTTCAATGTTGTCCTTGTGAGGAGGTTTCATTTGTCACTGCGATGAGAGTAGAATCCCTTGCATGTTTCTCCATCTCTGAAATCTACAATTTTCTTCCACAATATAGATTCTGCAACCTATCCAACATATAATTTGCAGTCTCACAATGATTCACATACAAATTGTTAGATCTTAAAATCCCATGCAAGATAACCTTTTTAGCCAAATCATTAAATTCATCTTTAACTCCATACTCTATTGATAACAAAATAGTTTCCTCAAGAGATAGAAAATATGAATCCAATTTCATCCTCCAAGTTGAAAATTTACCTTCTTGAAGTAATGGAATTCCTTATTGATCCATTTTGGAAAAATTGTAAAAAATCTACCAAAACTCCAAGATTCACACTCCCACAATCAAGCTACAACTGAGAGCACCGCTATGATTCCAATTGTTGGAAACTAGATCACTACTAAGAGGGGGAGGTGAATCAGTGATGAAGGAATTGATAAAATTTTCACTAAATTAATTATTCTTTAAACCATGCATAAAGTAAACCACATAAGAAAGGATTATAACATTAAACACAAGTAAAACCATGCAAGCATTCAACCAAAGAGATACAAATATTTCTAGTGGAAAACCTTTCTCTTGGGTCAAAAACCACTTGTTGATGTTGTGTTGCCCAATTAATTTTATTACGCCAGGAAAATTCTTTACATAGAGATTTATCTGGCTACTATCAAATGGATATCTTTTTCTAATGCAGACCTACAGAATTCCATCCATTCAAAGCAACCATGACCAACGATCCTTGTCGGGTTACTCCTGAACTATCAAACAAATCTACAAACTCCTATTTGTTGGAAGCCACCACGACCAACGAGCCTCACCCAGTTTCTTCTGAACTATCCAACTACCATTGGATTGAGAAAAATACTCACTTATATTGATTTCACTAGATTCCTCCAACTCCTCTCCTCTATGTGGTTCTTGTTTCATACATTTTCAAACTAGAACTGAGAACTACTCAACATGAACACCACAACAACATATCTTCAAGGTACACAATAAAAATCCAAAACTATAGCAAAAAGTGCATCACAATCACACCAAAACACTACATAAAATAATATGATCAACACATCAGCTAAACCCTCTTTGCAACAAATAAAATTGCTCACAACTGAATATTGCACTCAACAATAAGCTAGAGAATATACTAGGAGAAGACAATCTCCAAATACACCTACAATCACAATACAAAAACACCTTCTACCAATCCACACTTTATCTTCTCACTCACTGCAAAAAATTTTGGTTGGAACATATTCCTGTTGTCTGTTTCTATAACTGCAAACTTCTTCATAAAATCTGTAACACAACCCTCACATAGCTTGCACACTCTGATCCACTCTCACACTTACTCAACACATCAAAAGAACAAACCATTCAATCATTGTGTTGGGTCCCTATAATACTAGTGATTACCCCATTACTATTGTAGTTATACCCCTTATTTATATTGATGTACCCATGTAGTGCCCATATTGTTACTATTGTGCCACATAGAAGCCCACTATTGTTATTGTTGTGCCCTACAATATTATTGTTATGTAGGCTTTGATTGTATTGGGACCACTTAGACTCCTATATATAGAAAGGAGGTATTTTCATTTGTAGCATCCAAGAATTGTTCATTTATGTAATGTAAAGTAGGTTGCCCCCTCGAAGAGGCTGAATTCTAAGGCGTGGATTTATCTTTTCTATCTTTTCTTGAGCTGGTTTCATAACATTTGGTATCAGAGCTTTGGATTCTAGGGTTTCGCTGCTCCAAACAGGTCATCGTGGAATTTTCGCTATAACTTTTTTTCTGTGACGTTTCAGAAGTCGCAAAAAAAACCCATTTGAGAAGAAATCGCGCTGAACCTTGGGTCCGAATTTCAGAGTTTTTCGCGCGATATTTGCGGAGATATGATCTGAGGAAGTTGGTCTTTTTACAGACTCTTGAATTACACTCAAAACAGGTGACCTAGGGAAAATCGTCATAACTTTCTTTCTGAGCATCGGATTGAAATTTCGTAAGAAGGTACAGAAAGAGGACAGACTGTAGTTTTCTTTTATATATTTTTCAGAGTCAAAGGTTGAAACAGTGACACGTGGCACGTCGTCCAAGTTCGCTCTACTGAACTAGTCTATAATCAAGTAACTGTGGGAGATTTCGCATAACTCTTCCTTGGAGAATCCAATTTGGGTCAGACTTGTGGCATTGGAAAGAGGACACAGAGGGCTAATACAGGTCACAAATTTAGAACTAGATAATTAGAAAGTACAGAGATACATCGGAGGCAATATCGAGCTCCTACAAAGTGAAAAAAGGTGTGTAGATTTTCTTTAATTTTTGCTTAAGCTTGGTTTGAAAAATTATTTTGAAGGTATTCAAAGGGAATATTAGAGAATTATTATCGGTAACTGATGCCACGAGGAAAGAAAATGCAAACACCTAGTAAGGAGCCTGAAAGCTCTAGCATGACTCATGAAGAAGAAGAAGAAATGTTATATGATATATCAAAATTACAAGAACAAGTGCAACGAGTGTCACTTGCACAAAAAGCAACAGAATCTAAAATGGATGGTTTAAGGAAAGATGTAGAAGCTAAGATTGATGGTTTAAATAAAGGTGTAGAAGCTAAGATGGATGGCATGGAAGCTAAAATTGATGGCATGGATGATAAGATGGATAAGTTGCTACAAGAAATAGTCACTAAGGGTGAAAGAGTACCAAAGGAAACTCATGATGAGAACAAAAGAAATATTAATCATGATTCCATAGAATCTAATGTTGGATCGAAGACTCACCATGTTCCAAAAATCGATATGAGGAAGTTTGATGGCAAGGATCCCGCCACATGGATATTACAGATGGAGCAATTCTTCGATCTCAATAATGTGCAAAACACACAAAAGGTACGTATGGCAACTTTATATTTGGAACCAAATCAGTTTGTATGGTATCAATGGCTTTGTTCTCGTAAACAATTTATCACTTGGGCAATTTTTACGGAAGAATTGATAGCACATTATGAGGATACAAAAAGCAACACTTTTTTTAGCCAATTGATAATCTCAAACAAAAGGGTTCAATAATGGAGCACATTGAGGAGTTCCAAAAATTGAACATAAGGATAAAAGATATTCCAGAGGAGCATAGGATTGATGTGTTCATAGGGTCTTTAAAGGATAATATCCAACATGATGTGCGCCTTTGGGAACCTGATTCATTAGAGAAGGCATTCAGGTTAGCAAGAAAAATGGAAAGCAAAATTATGGCAACTAGGAAGCATACCATTCACAACTATAAAGATGGAAGTGTTGTTGCCCATAGTCTTCCACAACCTACAAGGTTGACACCACAACAATTGGAAGAAAAAAGAGCAAAAGGGCTTTGTTACAATTGTGATAGCAAATACACAAAAGGTCATAAGTGTGCTGAGAAGAAATTATTCTACATAGATTGTGAAGAGGAAGAAGAAAAGGAGCAAGAAAGGTCAAAAGAAGAGGATATATTCCAGGAACAAAGCCTAGATGAAGAACAAATAAATCCGACCATATCTTGTAATGCATTGGCGGGAATTACCACTCCTCAAACCATCAAGATAGAAGGACAAATCAAGAAGAAAAAGGTAATAGTGTTGATTGATTCAGGAAGCACCCACAATTTTATTCATTGTAGGGTAGCAAAAGAATTGAATTGCTTCCTATATCCAGCACCAGAGTGTCAAGTGATGATTGCAAATGGAGGAACAATAAATTGCTCTGGAAAGTGCCATAATATCAAGCTATCCATGGGAGAATATGTATTGACTAGCCCAATGCTTTCCATTCCAATGGGAGGTGCTGATGTTGTACTAGGAGTCCAATGGCTACAATCCTTGGGTACAATAGCTTTTAATTTTCAAGAACTTTTCATGAAATTTTCTGTGGAAGGAAAGGAAGTTGAATTAAGGGGTATTGCAGGGAAACCAGGAAAGATAATCAGCTCTAATGGTATGACAAAGCTTCTAAAAAAGGAGCAAAGGGGTGTAATTGCACAATTATGTTCGCTAGATGTTTCCACATTAGAATCATCTATTTCTCCAGATCTCCAAAAAGTCCTGGACAATCATTCCAAGGTATTTGAGACTCCCAAAGGTCTCCCACCTATGCGTGATCATGATCATGCTATTCATCTGATTCCAGGAAGTGTTCCTCCAAACATCAGGCCGTACAGATATCCCTATGTCCAAAAAAGTGAAATTGAACGTATGGTTGCAGAAATGCTAGAGGCTGGTATAATTCAACCGAGTCAAAGTTCTTTCTTTGCTCCAGTAGTATTGGTGCACAAGAAGGATGGATCATGGCGCATGTGTCCGGATTATAGGGAGCTCAACAAGCTCACTATTAAAGATAAGTTCCCCATTCCTGTCATTGATGAATTACTGGATGAATTGCATGGATCAATTTACTTCACCAAGTTGGATCTTCGTTCAGGATATCATCAAATCAGAATGAAGATTGAAGACATTCCGAAAACGGCATTTAGAACTCATGAGGGTCATTATGAATTTTTGGTCATGCCTTTTGGCCTTACCAATGCACCTTCAACATTTCAAGGTTTGATGAATTCAATTTTCAAACCATTCCTTAGAAAATTTGTGTTAGTATTTTTTGATGATATACTTATCTACAGCAAGTCTTGGAAGGATCATGTTGAACATGTTGACAGGGTGCTACAACTATTGGAAGGGAAACAATTATATGCAAAAGATCCAAATGTTTCTTTGGAGTCCAGGAGGTGGAATATTTGGGTCATATTGTATCTCATGAAGGAGTTAAGGTAGACCCTAGCAAAATTAAAGCCATTAAGGAATGGAAAATCCCCACATCCATAAAGCATCTGCGAGGATTTCTTGGGTTGACAGGGTATTATCGCAAGTTTGTTAAGAATTATGGGAGAATAGCAGCACCTCTAACAACATTATTGAAGAAAGATGCATTTTCATGGACTCCGGAAGCAACAAAGGCCTTTGAACATCTTAAAGAGGCAATGTGCCAAGCACCGGTCTTAGCTACACCGGACTTCACAAAAACCTTTATTGTGGAATGTGATGCTTCAGGAAATGGAATTGGTGTTGTTCTAATGCAAGATGAAAGACCCATTGCTTTTGAAAGTCGTCCAATCAAGGGAAAGTTTTTAAGAAAAGCTATTTATGAGAAGGAAATGTTGGCAATACTCCATGCACTTAAGAAATGGCGACCCTACCTAATGGGAAGACACTTCAAGGTAAAAACAGATCATGATAGCCTTAAATACTTTTTAGAACAAAGATTATCCTCTGAAGAGCAACAAAAGTGGGTCACAAAGATGTTGGGTTATGACTTTGAAATCATCTACAAAAAGGGGAAGCAAAATGTGGTGGCAGATGCACTCTCAAGAAAGGATGAGGATGTGGAAGCATTGTTGTGCGCTATTTCTATTATCCAACCAGATTGGATAAATGAAGCAAGGGAGGAATGGAAGAATGACGAAGAAGTGTGGGCACTTATTCGAAAGCTACAACAAGATTCCAGTACGTCTGATACATTTAGCTGGAAAAATGATTCGTTATGGTACAAAGATCGCTTATACCTCTGTAAGAATTCCCAGCTAAAACAAAAGATTCTTATGGAATTGCACACTTCTCCCTTAGGAGGGCACTCAGGATTTTTAAAAACTTACCACAGGGTTAAGAAGGAATTTTTTTGGGATGGCCTTAAATCAGATATTCAAAAGTTTGTGGCAGAATGTTTGGTTTGCCAGCAAAATAAAGTTGAAACAATTAAGACACCGGGTCTATTACAACCTTTATCCATTCCAAGCCAACGTTGGGAGGAGGTATCAATGGATTTTATCACAGGTTTACCCAAGTCTGAGGGAAAGAGTGTCATCATGGTGGTAGTTGACAGACTTACCAAGTATGCACACTTTTGTGCATTATCACATCCATTTAAAGCCAGTACAGTTTCTACTGCATTTATGGAAACAATTCAAAAGCTACATGGAAACCCAAAGATTATTGTAAGTGACAGAGATCCCATTTTCACTGGAAATTTTTGGACAGAATTATTTTCTTGTCTTGGTACTCAGTTAGCTCATAGCTCATCTTATCATCCTCAATCTGATGGGCAAACTGAGATAGTAAACAAATGTTTGGAAGGATATCTTCGTTGCTTTGTATCTGATAAACAGACACAATGGGTCAAATGGTTGCCTCTGGCTGAATGGTGGTATAACACTTCCTTTCATACAGCAACAAAAATGACCCCATTTATGGCACTTTATGGGTATCAACCACCATCCATCACATCATATTTAAGAGAAAATTCTAAGGTTCAGGCAGTGGAACATCACATCGAACATCAACAACAAGTCCTCCAACTCTTAAAGGATAACCTTGTGTTGGCACATAATAGAATGAAACAACAGGCAGATCAACATCGCAGTGAAAGAAGTTTTGATGTAGGTGATTTGGTATTCCTACGGCTACAACCATATAAGCAAATGTCCCTCAAGCAAGCTAAGAAGGATAATAAATTATCACCAAAGTATTATGGTCCGTACAAGGTGTTGCAAAAGATTGGTACTATGGCATACAAATTGGAGCTTCCTGCATCTTCTCGATTGCACCCAGTTTTCCATGTTTCATGCTTAAAGAAGGTTATAGGCGACAAGCTCCCAGTTCAAACAATATTGCCAGAACTTGACGAAGAAGGAAAAATTATATTGGAACCGGAAGCAGTTATAGAAACAAGAACTCGACAGCTACGAAATCGATCAATTTCAGAGTACCTTATCAAGTGGAAGAACTTATCCGCTGAAGATTCCACATGGGAGGACGAGAATTTTATGCAGAAGTATCCTGAACTACTCAAGCGTTGAGGACAACACTTTTTTTAAGGAGAGGGGCATGTTGGGTCCCTATAATACTAGTGATTACCCCATTACTATTGTAGTTATACCCCTTATTTATATTCATGTACCCATGTAGTGCCCATATTGTTACTATTGTGCCACATAGAAGCCCACTATTGTTATTGTTGTGCCCTACAATATTATTGTTATGTAGGCTTTGATTGTATTGGGACCACTTAGACTCCTATATATAGAAAGGAGGTATTTTCATTTGTAGCATCCAAGAATTGTTCATTTATGTAATGTAAAGGAGGTTGCCCCCTCGAAGAGGCTAAATTCTAAGGCGTGGATTTATATTTTCTATCTTTTCTTGAGCTGGTTTCATAACACATTGAGCTTTCTCCAATATATGGATGAATTTGTTAGGTCCCTATACTACTAGTGTAGCCCCTTATTATTATTAATTCAACCCCCTTTTTGTATTGTTGTGCCCATGGAATCCACATATTGTTATTATTGTGTCCCATAAAAGCCCACTATTGTTATTATTGTACCCTTGCATTATTATTGTTATGTCGGCTCTGATTATGTTGTGACCCCTTAGACTCATATATAGAAAGGAGGTCTTGTCATTTGTATAATCCAATAATTTTTCATTTTTATAGTGTAAAGGAGGTTTCCCCCTCAAAGAGAATATTTTTGAAGTCGTTGATCTATCTCTTCTTCTATTTTGTGAGTTGGTTGCATAACATTTGGTATCAAAGCTTTGGATTCTAGGGTTTCACTGCTTCAAACAGGCATCGTGGCATTTTCTATATAATTTTTTCTACGAAGCTTTATAACCTGAAATTAAAACCCATTTTATTTGAAATCGTGATGAACCTTATGATAGAATTTCAAATCTTGTCTCAATATATTTTCAGAGATATGAACTGAGAAAATAGGGTTTTTCTAGGCTCCCGAATTTGATCTCAAACAGGTCACCTTGGGAAAATCATCATAAATTTCTCTCTGAGCATCGGATTCAAATTTCGTAAAGAGTGATAGAAATCAAATGGAATGTATCTTGTTGATTGTCATTTTCATGGCCGAAGGTTGAACGAGTGACACGTGGAAAGTCATACAAATTCGTTCTATTGAACTAGTCTATAATCAGGTCATCATATGATATTGGGCATAACTCTTTCTTGAAGAATCCAACCTTGATCATACTTATAGGGTTGGAAATAGGACTTAGAGGGCTACCACAAGATGAAGTTTCAGAACTTGGAGATCCGCAATTACATAGTTATGATCGTTTCAATATCGAGTTCCTAAAAGAAATAAAAATATTGACTAAGATCAAGAAAATAGAAACACCTAGTAAGAAAAACTGGATGGATGATTTGAATAATACGATCTAAGATAAGATAAATAGTTTATCTATGCAATGGAAGATAATATCAATGGTATAGAAGTAGTTTTGAAGAAATACATGGGATATTTGAATAAAGACATGGAAGGTTTGAAGGAAGGTGGGACAAATCTGCTATAAGAAAGGATTCCTAATGGCGAAAAGGTAGTAGAGGAAACTCATGATGAGAACAAAAGAAATGTTAATCATGATTTCATAGAATCTAATGTTGGATTGAAGACCCACCATATTCCAAAGATCGATTTGAGGAAGTTTGATGGCAAGGATCTCGTGTTGGGAACGGGCCCCCTGGGGTCAATTTTAGGGTTAAAAGCCCAAGTTTTGGGGCTAAAGGCCCAAGTTTTGTGTAAAGAATGTAAAGTCTCCACATCTTGTGGTCGCGAAGCATGAAGATGTAAGAAGTCAAAAATGGTTTCCACCCTTACTTTATATAGTTTGTGTCGACTTTATGAGATCCGCCCTTAGTCTGCGAACCATGGGATTGTATAAAAAGGGAGTCTTAGAAGAGTCTAAGGAAGTTCATAAGTTTTTGGTAGAGTTATGAGTAAGTTTATGGGTCTATGAGAGATAAGAGCAAAGAGTCTTAGCGTAGGAAGAGGCTCTGCAGCTGAGTGCACAGAGGCCTAGGGTAGAAGTTCGCAACTGAGTGCGTGGACCCCTGCAGTTGTGTGCACGGGGTAGTTAGAGTCTGTACTGGAAATATGGATTATCAATAAAGAGAAGTATTTTGGAATTACCTGTTTATTTTACTTTTGTTAATTGCATGTGATTATGTTATGTTGAACACCAGGTTTATGTTTTAATGCTATTCTAATGTGCGAATCTATATGTTTCTCTTTGTTATATGAACACAAGTAAGAATATATGTTTACGCACGATAATTATAATTACCTATTAAGACTGTACGAAACTAAGAGAATCTTAGTAAATACAGAAGTAAGAGTAATTAGATAGGCACGTAAGTGACTGATCTATCTATTTAGGGTCTGCGAAGGGTGATTAGAGACTTTCGCAGAGGTTTCAAGTACGAATAAGATAAATACTTTGATAATCCCTAAAGGGCTTATCGGTCTGCGTGAAGGAAGGGTTAGGGCATATAACCGACATCACAACCATCTCAGGGTGTGGAAACTTGGTTCCTACATCCCCCCATACTGCTTCGAGTGAGACTTCAGTCAACGCTCTACGGATTGATGCCGAAAGGGCCAATAGTGTAGGTATTTTCTTGGGCTACTTAACGCTAAACTTGGGTCAGGGTCCATCAAGCCAACAAATGGTTCTGTTTTTGGGACCGATATTTGCATAACGAGATGTGTGAGGTCGCATCATTAGAATCCAACTATGAAGGAGATTGAAGATTGGTTGGATAAAAATATCCACGAATTCGTGGCGCAAGAAAACAGGAATCTGTGATTAACGAAAGAACAGTGGTTGGACAGATATCTGTACACAGAGATACACGAAATATTCTTATGTTCCTTCCCAAATGAATTATACGAGTGGATCGCAAAGTTGGCAGATGTCCAAAGGAGGTGGAGGCTTGATTGTCCGATTATTTAGACCCCAGAGGTAGTGCAGATATTGGAATCCTTTGAAGATAAGATCACACACAATGTTTATCATTGGCTCAATCATATCATAGGACCATTTTTGACAAAGTTAGCGGTCGATACTTCGGTCAATTACAGCAAATCAGAGCGCTGCTTCTTCAAATGGCTGCAAGGTAAGTATTTAACATCATTAAGTACTTGGATTAAGATGCTATTGTGTGAAAAGCATGTTATGCAGTTACATTGATGTTTGGGGCTATGCAAAGTGGAAGGACTTTCAGGGACGGAGGAATAAAAGGCCCTGAATATAGCCCACTGATTGAACCTCCTCTGAGTGATGACGAGGGAGTAGCGTAGGCTTCTCTGCAGAGTTCTATTCAGTTGATAAAGCAAGGGTTCCTACGAATACCTCATCCACCCACACGACCTCCATATTCACCTCCGCCGCTTACACCCTCACCCACACCACTGCCACCGTTCAATATGGCGAACTATTAAAGCTACATGTGTTCTAGGGTGTGGGAAATGAAGATCCGAACCAATTTTGGTTCGTGGCAAAGGCTGTATGGGAAGCTCGGGGTATCATGGATGATCAAATGAAGAAAGTGACATTGGTTAGTTCTTTACAGGACCGCGCATTAACGTGGTATATTAAGTACCGCACGGATAATCTGATGTTTGCATTGGAAAATATCCAGATGGCGCTAAATAAGGAATTTAGTAGACCTAAGTCTGAGGTGTAATCAATTGTGGGATTCAAAGAGATCATGATGAAGCCTCGTGAGCCACCCTCGGATTTGGATCAAAGATCGAATTGTATGATCCATGAGGCTAACATGAATCTGACTGATGGGCAGCACCGCGAACGATTTGTGGCCTCACTTCTACCTCATCTAAGGGTTGCACTATCACAACAGAAGATTGGGACCCAGGCGGAAGCTTTAGAAATCGCGATGCAATTGCACGATACACCAATGCAGGATGCTAATTTTGGGGTTCATCAGATTCATGCATAATTGCAGAACCTTTGCCTCAAAATGTAGAGTCTGAAAAAAGACAGAACAGCTCGGCTAGAGGCACGTGAAGAACTGTAGTGCCCAAAGTGAAAAATCCATGGGCATGACAAAGATCACTATCCAGTTTTCGCAATTATGTTGCATCAAGGGGGACCAATGCCTCTGAGGCCGGAGGCTACAGTAGGGCCAAGTACAGGGCCTGCGCTATGGTGTACTATCTGTCAAGTAGCTAGGAAACATGCGACAAATAATTTCCATTTGCTACAGAAAGTCATACAGACAATGCAACTTCTGTCAGTGAGTGGAACATGATGAGCGCAATTGTTGTAGTTACGAATTAATGATGGACAGGACACCTGCATACAGGGTGCAGGCAGAAACGCGACCTTCAGACCAAGGCGCTGGAGGAGCGCGAGGTGAGTATCAGGTGCACAGATTAGGCATGGAGGACCAGGACACTACGTGCGAGACTGCCCAAATCCAACGTGACTGTCATGTCACTATTGTACTCAGTTTTACCATGCGATGGATGATTTACCTATATTGTTAGCTAAGATACGTGAGAAGGGGGTGCAACCTCTGCAACCGACTCAGAACTTGCAAATGATGAGGGTTGAGCCTCATGAGGAAGACCCTAAGGTAAGTATTGTGTTGCGGAGTGGAGTGACGACTGGTGAGGATAAGGGGAATAGCCTAAACAAGGTGAGTGGGTCCACAAAGCACTAGAAAAAGAGACTGAGTTTGATCTAGAACGCGCAAAATAAACATTTATGGAAGTAAAGAAAATTTTTGCTGAGGCCTCTACCTCAAGGAGTCAAGAGAAGTCGGCTGAAGAAATGGAACGTCCATGATTACCACGTTCTTGGAGACTTGCATGAAACTGCTACAAAATAGCAAGGCTGTGAAGGGAATGTAGGTGCAGATCAATAGGTGCGCTGGCAAGGAAAATTCTACTGATGGACTGCATGTAGTTAGAAATATTGGTAAGCATAAGGCAAGAACTGGGTGTGAGATGAGACTCACTACGCAGATAGGAGAATATGAGATGGATCAAGTTATTTTAGATTTGGGGTTGGACGTGAACGTTTTGTCGAAACATACATGGGAGAGAATGGGTATAATTGTGCTATAGTGGTCTCTAATTTAGTTAAGGATGACGAATCAGTAGAAAATCATCCCAATGGGGAGGTTGTAAGGGGTAACAGTTGATATTGAAGGAAAGAGCGCACTAGCTGATTTTGAAGAAATAGAAATTATGGATGACAACAATCCCTACACTGCGCTCCTTAGGATCGATTGGGCCACTGACATGAAGGGGGTAATCAATCTAAAGAATCAAAAGATGATATTTGAAAATAAATCACTCCATGTAATGGTGCCACTAGACCCTGTAGAAGGACCGCGCTATAATGAACCGGTTCGCAATTATGAAATTGATGACGATTTGGACCAGATTTGCAAGATAAAATCACGAGATCAAGATTGGGTGAATCTGATAGAAGATGGGCGTATTGCATGGGACCGCGAAAGTTCCTGCACATTAGATTTAGATGAAGAACTGGAGCACTCACAGAATTACTACATGAAGTATCTACACTGCGCTATAATATGATGACCAAGTCGTTGCGTTGTGTATCCTCAAAGGTAAGAAATCTGCCTTACTATGATGGTTTGACTGATGGTTATCACTTTTTGGATGCATTTGAGAGGGAAGTGCCAAAGAAACATCGCTTCCAGGCCTTGGACTGGGCACTGTGCGCTACACCTACGAGATTGTGGGGCACTCACAAGGACAGTTTTGATGATTAACGCGTATACAGAAAAATGATGAGAGTTTGGTTTGGTCACTCACAAGTACGACTAACACAAACGTATGATGGGATAAATGATCCACACGACCATTTGGCCAAATGGACTGAAGCGTATGGAGTGAAGCCTCAGCTAGAGTGGGTCCATTTGTTTTTTCATATCTTGGATGTTATACCGATGAATTGGTACTTGGAGATGCAACTCCGCCATGGCACTGAAGAATGGGACATTTTGCGCCAAGGATATTTTATGATGTTCAGCTTTGAGCATGGGTTTGAATGTATCGATGAAGCGTTGCAGGAGGTTAAGGCAACAATCTTCAGGATCCTCTCCTGGACCACTCAACTGAGCCACACGCTGGAGCGCTATAATGTGACTGTTGAAGAAGAAGATGAATACTCGAGGAAGATTAATATCCCAGAGACTGAAGGTCACCGCGAAGCTGAGGGACTGCAACTAGAGAACCCCAACATAACCAATCCACTCAAAACTAGACAGGTGAACATTGGCACAGAGGTAGAGCCGAAGCTTGCAAATATTGGGGACTAACTGGATGATGCGACAGTAGATAAGGTCGTTAAACTAATTCATGAATATTAGGATCTGTTCCCCATGAAGTTTTCAGATTTGAAAGGGATAATAGGGGACCTGGGTGTCATGAAGATCACCCTAAAACCAGATGCGAAACTTGTGAAGCAAAGACCTTACCGCCTCAATCCAAAGTATAAAGAAAGGGTCCACTTAGAGTTGGATAAGATGCTCGCGACAAGTATTATTGAACCGGTGGAAGAATCTGATTAGGTGAGCCCAATAGTAGTTTAGGAAAAGAAGCAGAAGGAAGAAATAAGGATATGCATAGATCTCAGGAAGTTGAATGATGTCTGCGTGCATGATCCCTTCCCAACTCTATTCACCAATGAGGTCCTGGATAATGTTGGTGGCCAAGAAGCATATTCGTTCACTGATGGTTTCTCTGGGTACCATCAGATCAAGATCGCGCCAGAGGATAGAAGTAAGATGACCTTTGTGACTGAATGGGGATGCTTCTAGTAAACGATGATGCCTTTTGGTCTGAAGAACGCATCAGCGATCTTTTCGCACGTAGTCATTGGGGCGTTCAAGGATTTCATTCACAAATTTTTGGAGGTATACTTTGAAAATTGGACAGTGTTTGGATTGGTAAAGAGCCATGTGGCAAGTCTGTGCTTGATGATAGATACATGCTGGAGGCACCAGATCGCACTCAATCTGAAGAAATGTTGTTTTCTGTCCCTTTTGGGATCTTGCTGGGTCATGTGGTATGCAGACAAGGCTTGATGGTATACCTTGCGAAGATCATGGTCATAATCAATTTGGAGGTGCCAAGGAGTGTGAAATAGTTGCGTGCAACATTGGGGCATATGGGATACTATAGGAAATTCATCAAGAGCTATGCCTAGATCACCGTGCCAATGGAAAAACTGTTAAAGAAGGATGTTACGTTATGTTGGAATGAAGAATGCCAGAAGAGCTTGGATGTGCTAAAGGAGAAAATGGTCACTGCGTCGATCCTAGTCTTCCTGGATTGGAAGAAGGAATTTCATGTGCATGTGGACGCATCATGTATTGTGCTAGGAGCAATACTGACACAGGCCGGTGAAGGGGACTTGGATCACCCTATAGTGTTCGCAAGTAGGAAGCTGTCCAAAGATGAGAAAAATTATTCCATGACAGAGCGCAAAGGATTAGCTATGGTGTACGCGCTCTAGAAGTTTAGGCATTATCTATTGGGCAGACATTTTAAGATGTATACAGACCATTCTGCATTGAAATACCTGGTCAAAAAGCCTGTGTTGGGGGGGAAGATATGTAGGTGGTCGTTGTTGTTTCGAGAATATGATTTTGAGGTCATTGTGAAACCAAGATGATTGAATGCAGGACCAGATCATTTGTTGTGCATTGAAACTGGAGAATAGCCTACTAATTTGGAGGAAGTACTGCTTGATGCGTAGCTCTTTGTAGTGAACATCACAGACAACCACTTTGAAGATATTATACACTTCCTGACAACAGGAACGACTCCAGAAGGATATACAAGTCAATAGAAGAAGGAACTGGTGGTGCACGTGACAGAATTTTCTGTCATTGCAGGGCACTTGTACAAAATGGGATCAGATGAAAAATTGCGACGTTATGTGCCATAGTTTGAACGAAACAACAACCTCGCTGAGGCTCATGGCAGAGCCGCGGGAGGTTGGTGGTCGACCTTGGGTTGTGGTGGCCGACCTTTCATAAGGATTCAAAAGCGTATTGTAGGGCATGCGACAAATGCCAAAGGACTGGCAGACCCTCACACAAGGATGAGCTACCGCTGACTCCACAGATATTGTTATAACCCTTCGAGAAGTGGGCGATTGACTTTGTGGGACCAATTCAACCTCCAGGAAAGAAGACAGTGTGTGGTACATCATCACCGCTACTGAGTAGTTAACCAAATGGAAGGAGGCGCAGTCTGTGAAGGACTGTACAAGTGCGACAATAGCAAAATTCATCTTTGACTACGTGCTGACAAGGTTTGGCTGTCCAAAAATTTTGATGAGCAATCACGGTACGCACTTTCTTAATGTGACGATCAGTGCGATGACAGAGGAATTTCAAGTTTACCATCAGAAGAGCATGCCATGTCATTCGCAGGCTAATGGGATGGTGTAAGATTTTAATAAAATATTGGAGAGCGCACTAACAAAGGTTTGCAATGCTCAAATAAATGACTGAGATGTGCACGTGCCCGCAGTGCTATGGGCTTATAGAACAACTTGCAAGAAGTTGACTGGACAAACGTCGTTCAGACTGGCTTATAGCGTAAAAGCTATGATGTCGATGGAATACATTATACCTAGTCTGCACATAGCGGCATTCACAGGAATGACAGATTGTGGAGCCCTAAAGGAGAGGCTTGCACAAATAACAGAGCTTGAAGAGGATAGCTTTCTAGCTGGATTCCATCAACAAGTTCAAAAGGAGCACGAAAAGGCATGGCACGATCGACACATCAAATTGTGCACCTTCAAGGTAAATGATTGAGTTATACTATATGATAACTCGATAAATTTCCAAGAAAATTTTGGATGCATTCACTGGGGCCCTATGTCATCAAGGAGGTTACCAATGGTGGAGCAGTTCAGTTGGTAAAGTTGAATGGAGATCCATTCCCAGGGAGGGTGAATGGTAGCCGATTGAAGTAATACATCGGTGATTCGGCTAGATGACTACATGATGGAAGCATAGCCTTAGAGCTCCAGGCAGCTGAAAGGATGCGTGGGACTATAAACTACATTGCCCGAGTTATGGAGCTGCGAGATTGGGCAACTGCGTGGAATGAAGGAATGTCATAGTGTCAGCAAAAACACGCGGGGAGTTGCGCTATCGAATAAGGGACTGCGCAAAGAAGCGGAAAGTCACTGTTATGGTCATTGTTTATGACTTGACAGTGGAGAAATGGATAAATGGAGCAGGGGCGGCATTTAAGTCAGAATTTAAGGGCAAGATCTTTGAAAATATGTTGCCCATCCAACATTTATGAACGAAATTTGGGGGGAACGGTCGGATTTGAATTCAAAAATGCCTATAAATTAGAGGTGGCTTCTCAGTGAAAAACACTTGGCATTTTGAGAATTGAGGTATTGAGCTCTTAGGTGTGCATGAACCATGAGTACTTTGAAGCTTTGATAGTGAGTTTAGCGTTTAAGAAGTTGTTGAAGGAAACACAGGAGTTTTTGTCTTGTATCATGTCGACACCCGCAGAAACCATGAGTGGTGGAGAGGCAATGACAGCTGAGGGAGTTGCCCCGGAGGTAGCAATGGTAGCTGAGGACGCTACCCCTGAGATAGCCAGTGTCGAAGTACCTGCATAGATACCCAAATCACCGAGGTCGCCCAAGCCCAGACCTACGCTGACCAAAGAGGGTCTAAAAATGAAGAAAGATAAGTAGAAAGTGACACTGCCAATGCGTGCATCGCCCAGAAAACACCCGCAAAAGGAAAATCCCACCGCGTAGGAGAAGAGAAAGGTAGTGGACCTAGAACCTGAAGAAGATAATGAAGAAATCAATATGGGTGGGGACTACATTGACATGGGGGCCCTGGACGTTGACATTGAAGGGTCCAACCCTATCTCTAAACTACCTGAATACATTCCTCCACACCGAGGCAAGGCAAAGGTCCCTAAGGACATTGATGAGAGCAAGATCACACTGCATACACCGTTTTTGTTGGACAAGATCGCATCAGAGCGCGCCTGGCATGTGTCCCCCTTTTAAATTTGGAGGATTGGGATTTGGTTGATACGAAGTGCTTTCCCCACTTAGTGACTGATCATTTCATGCGTCGTGTCTTCTATAAGGACACTGGTGTGACCATGCTGGAGCCAAGGAAATGGATAAAAGGGGTGGATAAGGTAGGACTACTAAACATGCTATGGGTGCCACATTACAACTGCGCACTCATAACCATGATAGTGATCAAACAGTTGCTATGCTTGGTGCACGATGGGTGCCTGTGGTTAGAAGAACCAATATCGATCACTGGCATGTTGATCCATAGGATCACTCAGCTGCCACATTCAGGACTAAATTTGAGCATGGAATTTGGCGGAAAAATAGGTGAGCGCGACCTCGCTGAGCAAATAAAGGACAAATTTACACTCGTCAAGAAGCCGTGTGGCTACTCCATTTCTAGTATAATTGACCCCGCAGTCAAAGTAGCCACCCAGATCTTGGCAGGGAAAATTACGAGAAAGTTTCACACAAATGAAGTGTCGGCACCAGTAGTATAATTAGCGACCTAGTGCACAGAGGGAGTACAATTCAACTGGGCACGCTACGTCTGCAGTGAGTTCCTCACGAACTACAGAGAGGCGCAGGATCATAGCAAAACTTTTCACTGTGCATGGCTACTACTATCCATAGTACCGGTTGCATGGGAGTTACCGGAGGATAGTCACTTTCCTCCAGCCACGTAGGATTTACTGAAAGCAGCGAAGTTCGCTTCACTTTGGGCCACCAAGGACCCCAAAAGGGTCAAGGATAGCAAGATCTTTTGGATCTTGATGGAGATGAGTATCAACATGGCTATCAACCGCAAACTACGGTTTTCACCGACTGCCTACAACTAGTTGGAAGAGTATGTGGAGTTCAAGGTATACTTGCACTGTGTCTCCATGTGAGTGTGGAAGGACCCTGAGAAAAAGTGGTATGAACTTCCATACCTTGCCACAGACGACGCAATTGCGGCAGTCCTTGACCGCTCGCTAGCAAAGTGGCGCATGACCTTAGACTTTACAGTTGGGTCAAGCAAGTCTGTAGCAAAGTGTAAGAAGGAAGAGGCTAGACTAAAGATGGAACAATTGGCCGAGAAGAGGAAGAAATAGGTTGAGGACAAAGCCAAAGTGGAGTGCACTGCAAAAAAGAAGATAGAAGGGTAGGAAGAAGAGGAGGAGCATGACTCTAACAGGAGTCAGAAATATCCGTCCCCAGAGACAGAAGAGGAAGAGGAGCGATCCGAAGAGGAAGGAGCAGACCCGAAGTCTACTCCGTTTCGATTTAAGCGCAATAGGGACCAAGAGAAAGTAGGGCCACGAAATAAATTAAAGGCTAGCAAAATGTCCTTTGACTAAATTACCTTGAAAGGAGCTGATGTGAACGACATTGGTGATGCGGTGAGGGATGCGACAGCGGAATTGCTGCAGTAGTTCGAGCAGCAGTAGCACCAGGCCTTGGGTTCCATTCAGATGGGTCTGTGCGAGCTGCAAATCCAGGTGTCACATGTACATACCAGTGTGGGATGAAGCAGTGTTGCGTTAACTAGTTTGGCGCCTGGAACGTTAGAGGCAGCAGAAATGGTGCGCACACTGGATACCCGGGCCATAGTGCTACCAGAAGGAGCGCTTACTACAGAAGTAGAAGCCGACAAGGCCATTGTCACCACCCTCAAGAGGGTTGGGCTAAATTTGGCTACGCTCCCAAGTGAAGCCCTTCACACCTTGCAAGATGGTGTGATCGCAAAACTTCCGGCTTG
Source organism: Pinus tabuliformis (assembly GCA_031772625.1). Taxonomy (NCBI): domain Eukaryota; kingdom Viridiplantae; phylum Streptophyta; class Pinopsida; order Pinales; family Pinaceae; genus Pinus; species Pinus tabuliformis. The sequence continues at coordinate 859,220,043 of CM062817.1, read as the reverse complement.
ATAACAGTGCAACTTGAACGTTATTAGTGAGAAGAAGGTGAAAAACGCTCAGTTAACTGTATAGAAGAATTTCGCCATTGATCTTATTAAGGCCACCATGGAAAAGAATGAGCACTTGACCAAGGTGGTGGTTGAGGCATGCAGAACTGTTCCAGTGCTGGATATTCCCAAAGATGTGCCAGTGGATGTGAGAAATCAGAAGCTCACTGTCGGAGTGTGTGAAGCGAGAATAGAACTAGCTAACGTTCAATTTGAACTGAACCTTAAAACTACAAAGCTCAAGTTGAGGGCCCAACTTTTAACTCCACCAAAGGTTAAAGAATAGTGCGCGACCGTTGTCAAAGATGCAGTAGTAGTTGTAGATGTCGTCATGAAGGAGTGCACTACGCTCTTCGAGAAGTCACTTGAAGTAGTCACCAACCTACAGGAGGATCCCATTGTGCAGAGGTTGGAAACAGAGGCATGGGAGCTGCAGCAGAGATATGATGAGGTTAAAGCGACGATGAACATCGTCACCGTTACACAAAGGTTAGTGAAGCTGCAGGAAGAAAAGGCATTGAAAGAACAGGTGGATGCAGCTCACCATAAGGAGACAGTACTAAAGGCCAGATTGGGTCCTTAGCTAGAGAAGGCCTATGTACTCACTGCCTTCATTAAATGCAAATTGGCTAGTCTATAGGCGACACAATAGAAAATACAGGCAGACAACGCAGAGCCAACGACAGAGCAGTTGGTCGAGCAGGTGAAGCAGGTGGCAACACAGTGCACCGCCGAAGTCGCAGTGGTATAGGTGGAGCTAGGAGGTCTTTGCGACAAGATCTCCATTCCATCAGAGTGACTCAAGGGCGAGTCACCGTATTTGTGTTGGGGGCTTGTTGGGAATAAATCCTTTGGGGTCAATTGGGGTTAAAAGCCCAAGTTTTGGGGCTAAAGGCCCAAGTTTTGTGTAAAGAATGTAAAGTCTCCGCATTTTGTGGCCATAGAGCGCGAAGATGTAAGCAGTCAAAAATGGCTTTTGCCCTTATTTTAGATAGTTTGTGTCGGCTTGAAGAGATCTGTCCTTGGTCCGCAGACCATGGGATTGTATAAAAGGGAGTTTTAGAAGTGTCTAAGGTAGTTCATAAGTTTTTGGTAGATTTTTGAGTAAGTTTATGGGTCGATGAGAGCTTAGAGTGAAGAGTCTTAGCGTAGGAAGAGGCTCTGCAGCTGAGTGCGCAGAGGCCTAGGGTAGAAGTTCGCAGCTGAGTGCGTAGACCCCTGCAGCTGTGTGCGCAAGGTAGTCAGAGTCAGTACTGGAAATATAGATTATCAATAAAGAGAAATATTATGGAATTACATGTGTATTTTACTTCTGTTAATTTCATGCGATTATGTTACGTTGAACACTGGGTTTATGTTTTAATTCTATTCTAATGCATGAATCTATATGTTTCTCTTTGTTATATGAACATAAGTAAGAATATATATTTACACACAATAATTATAATTACATGTTAAGACTGTACGAAACTAAGAGAATTTGAGTAAATACAAAATTAAGAGTAATTACAGAGGCGCGTAAGTACCTGATCTATCTATTTAGGGTCTACGAAGGACGATTGGATACTTTCGTGGAGGTTTCAAGGTCGAATAAAAGAAATACTTTGATAAGCCCTAAAGGGCTTATCGGTCTATGTGAAGGAAGGGTTAGGGCATACAACCAACATCACAACCATCTCAGGGTGCATAAACTTGGTTCCTGCATCCCCCCATACTGCTTCGAGCGAGACTTCAGTCAGCGCTCCGCGGATTGATGTCGAAAGGGTTAGTATTGTATGGATTTGCTTGGATACTTAACATTGAACCTAGGTCAGGTCCCATCAAGCCAACATCCCGTAACATGGATACTACAAATGGATAAATGTTTTAATCACCATAATGTGCAAAACATGCAAAAGGTATGTACTGCATCTTTATATTTAGAATCGAATTAGTTTGTATGGTAGAGAGGGATTTTTTCTCATAAAGCACTTGTCACCTGGTTAATTTTCATGGAGGAAATGATAGCACATTATGAGGATACAAAGAGCAACACCTTCTTTAGCCAATTGATAAATCTCAAACAAAAGGGTTCGATGGCAAAGCACATTGAGGACTTCCAAAATTTGAATATAAGGGTAAATGATATTCTAGATAAGTAGAGGATTTTTGTCTTTATAGGGACTTTAAAGGATAACGTTCAACATGAGGTTCATCTTTGGGAACCTGATTCATTGAAGAAGGCATTCAAGTTGGAAAGAAAAATTGAAAGAAAAATTATGGCAACAAGGAATCCTACCACTCACAACTATAAAGATGGAAGTGTTTTTGATCCTAGCCTTCCACAGCCTACAAGGTTGACACCACAACAATTAGAAGAAAATATAGAAAAAGGGTTTTGTTATAGTTGTGATAGAAAATATACTAAAAGTCATAAGTTCGCTGAGAAGAAATTATTTTACATAGATTTTGAAGAGGAGGAAGAAAAGGATCAAGAAACGTCAAAAGAATAGGATATACACCAGGAACCAAACCCAGAGAAAGAAGAAAAGAATCTGACCATATCTTGTAGTGCATTGGCATGAATTACCACTCGTCAAACTCTCAAGATAGATGAAAAAACAAAGATTGTGATCAAATGTTTGGAAAGATATCTTCGTTGCTTTGTATCTGATAAACAAACACAATGGGTCAAGTGGTTACCTCTGGTTGAATGGTGGTATAACGCTTCAACAAAAATGACCCCATTTATGGAACTTTATGGATATCATACACCATCCATCACATCATCTTTAAGAGAAAATTCTAAGGTTCAAGCAATGGAAGATCACCTCAAGCATCAATAATAAATTCTTCAACTCTTAAAGGATAACCTCACATTGGCGCAAAATCAAATCAAACAACAAGAAGATTAACATCACAGCGAAATAATTTTTTATATAGGGGACTGAGTATTTTTACGGCTACAACCATACAAACAAATGTCCCCTCAAGCAAGCTAAGAAGGATAATAAATTATCACCAAATTACTATGGTCCTTACAAGGTGTTGCAAAAGATTGATATTACAGCATACAAATTGGAGCCTCCTGCATCTTCCCGAGTGCACTTAGTTTTCCATGTTTCATGCTTAAAGAAGGTTATAGGTGACTAGCTCCCAGTTCAAACAATATTATCGAAACCTGGGGGTGGAAGGAAAAATCATATTCGAACCTAAAGCAATCATGGAAATAAGATCCTGACAGCTTCGAAATCGATCAATTTCAGGTATCTCATCAAGTGGAAGACCTTAACCGCTAAATATTCTGCATGGGAGGATGATATTTTTATACAGAAGCATCCATAACTACTCAAGCGTTGAGGAAAACACTTTTTTGAAGAGAGGGGCATGTTAGGTACCTATACTACTAGTGTAGCCCCTTATTGTTATTAGTGCAACCCCCTTATTGTATTTTTGTGCCCACGTAGTCCCCATATTGTTATTATCGTGCCCCATAAAAGCCCACTATTGTTATTGTTGAGCCCTTACATTATTATTTTTATGTCGGCTTTGATTATATTGTGACCCTTAGACTCTTATATATAGAAAGGAGGTCTTATCATTTGTGTCATTCAAGAATTGTTCGTTTGTGTAATTTAAAGGATGTTTCCCCCCCGAAGAGTCTATTTTTGAAGTCATTGATCTATCTCTTCTTCTATTTTGTGAGTTGGTTGCATAACAAAATTGAGGTGCTCAATTCAATAATTACCAAGAACTACTGAGCTCAACTAAATCTATTCATACGCTTGATTTGATCTGAATTCAACTCCTTGACTAGATCATACCACTAACTCCACTTCATGAAGGATATTTTTCACTTTAGCCATCTTCTAGAAGCTCAATAACCTTTTTCTGACCTTTACACGATGATTCATGAATATCAAAAGTTGGAAAAATAAATAAACACTCGATGTGCGCAAGGAATGTAGAGAAAAAATCGCTTCAAGCCATAACCACACCCACAAAACTACTAATTTATGGTTTTAACCACATGGATAAGCCTTGTTCCCAACGGTTGGGACCTCTCAAACGCATGCATGAAATTAACTCAAACAAATTAGCTCGTAAATCTGCCAAACTTCTAGGGAACCTTCACCAACTCCTAAACACGCCTCCAAGCCTCTGTGACAAGTCTTCAACTAATGACATAGGCCAAGAACCTCTGCAACAAGTCAATGATATGCAGACCCTAGTCTACCAAACTCCTCATCAAAACCAACACCTCCAGCTCCTCAAGCACCAATAAAAATATGTCCAAACACCTCCATCACTTGTAGCAACATCTCTAGTAACCGTAGCAACATCTCCAACACCTGCAGTAGCAGCATCAAGTCATCCAACTGCCTCCAACACTTGTAGAGGCACCTCCAACACAAGTAGTAGCATCATCACCTCTAACAAACCAACACAACATGTCTTGAAGCCATCGCTACTCAGCATCCAAATCACCTCCACTAAGTCATGCCACAACTAAGTTGACATCAATGCCAACCAACAAAACCAACAAGTTAACACTACAACAAACCAAACTCTCATCACACATCATTATCGGATTGGCATAAGTATATGACAAGTAGCACCATGACCCTGTTGACATCAATGACAACATTACAATGCCAACAACTTGAGCATAGAAGAATATTTAATCCTTGGGTATTGCATAATCAATATATTTCTCTTAGGAGCTATCGATTGATCTTGGATTTTGATCATTCCAACAATGTAAAGGAATGTGAGGAAGACATACCTAGACCAAAACAATAGAAGGATTATCATTCTCAGGATTAAAACTTGGAGTCTAGTGATTCAAATACATACCTTATGCTCCAAGAAAATAAAGTCCACTTCGAAAAATTATATCTTGATCCTCCTTGAATTGGAAAAGAAATGCAAAGTATACTTTTCCACACAAATGAAATGAGATCTTTCCTTAAACTAAAGGTTCCTAGTTTTTTTGTACCTATGTTGCAACGGCTTTGAGAGATGGAAATAAGCCTGTAAACTACCTAATCAGACCCTTGTTCACCAACATTACTTCCATTTGATAGGGTTTTGGATGGAGGGGGGTAATCAATAAATCATTAGTCTTCTTCACAAATTGGGGGGGAGGGGGAGGATGGGGGGCTTATTTAGCAGAGTCCAAGGAAGTAACCAAAGCTTGAAAGGCAATCATTTCTAAATTTTAATCCAAAGGACCTCATGCTTATGCGGTGGAGGATTCCATGACTCTAGAGCTCAAACAAAGATATGAAGCAACTAAGATTTAGTAAAAAACCACCAATTTCCTTCTTCTTTTGAATATTTTCTTCTTCCTTTAAAGTTATAAATGAAAAAAAAAAAATATTAGAATTATAAATTTTAATAAAATTTTGATATATTAATGAAGAAAATATAAACTTTAAAATTTATATTATCTAATTTGCGTTTAAATATTCAAATCGATATTCACTCTCAAAATGCAATGGTGAACTTTTTTTTACAATTTTTTCCCAATAAAATTATTTTTTATAATAAAATTAAAATACATATATATAATAATATAAATTATTAAATATATGTTGATTAATTATTTTTAGTAACAAAAATATTATTATTATAATAATATTAAAAAAAATTGATAAATTAATTTAAATAGTTAGAATATGAATATTATATAAAGATATATAAATTCGAATTTTGTATTTGATTATTTTATTTAAATAAACTTTATCCGATATCTATTATTAAAAAAAACATTAAAAAACATAATAATATTATTAATCATGAATATCATTTTTAAAAAGATATATATAATTTAATAATAATAATCGTCATTTTTAAAATAAATTTAAAAAATGAATTTTCCTTACTTAACATAGGATAAAATACTTAAAATACAAAATCTCATTCTATCTTAACTTTAAAAAAAAAAAAAAAAACCACTTTAATACCAGTTCTCATCCCTCATCACTATAATTGTTTTATTAAAATAAATAATAAAAAGTACCATTTTTAAAAGCAAACATTCAAAAACATAATAATATGAATATTATCTTTAAAAAAAAATAATAAACACAAGTTTATAATTATAAATGTCATTTTTAAAATAAAGAAAAAGAATTTGTCCTTACCTAATATATGATAAAATGCTTAAAATACAAAATCTCATTCAATCTCCAACTTTAAAAAAAACACTTTAATAACATTTCTCATCCCTCCTTACTCTCATTGTTTTATTAAAATAAATAATAAATAGTAAGAAAACATCTTTAAAATGAAAAAAAATTGATAATTTATATGATAAAATACTTGAAACACAAAAACTAATTAAAACTCCAACTCCAATTCCGGAAACATCACTTCAATAACATTTATCATCTAATTGATTTATTAAAATAAATTAAGAAAACGTGGTGCAATTCTCCCCTCTTTAAGTCCGGCAACCCATCCTTTTCTCTCGCTTTGATAGAAAAAAGCACTAGTACAATAGAATATTTGATTATAAAATTGACCCAAATGGAGCGACATCTTCGCAGCGAGGGGAGCACTATGAAAAAGGTTTCCCAACAAATATACATCTTCCACGTGGCACGTGAAAAACGAACACATACCTTGAAAGGAAGGAATGATATGACACACGTGTTTGATTTGATGCCAAGTGCAGGTGTCTACGTCATCAACTCATATAATGTCACCCCATAAAAGCGCGCAACGAAGAATGGGTCATCTTTGACTCCATCATAATGGTATAGTCCATTTACCAAAGGAAGGACTGTTGAAACAATTGGACTTTCAAAGTTGTTGATAAAAATTTTGCCTTTGCCAAAGTATCACTTAATAGTAATAAGACTGGTGCAGAGATAATGGTGGGTTATTTTTTATTTTTTTTAAATAAGCTCAATATTGTGATGAGGGTCAGAGAGTAGGTAACATTTAGGATATAGTTTTTATGTGGAGATTGAGATGTTTTAATTTTGTTAAGTAATAAGTTATTAGTATATTTGATTTTTAGATTATTGGATTTATCAAAGAGTAGGTGACATTTAGGATAGAGTTTTTTTTGGAGATTGAGATGTTTTAATTTTGTTAAGTAATAAGTTAGTAGTATATCTGATTTGTAGATGATTGGATATAACTTTGGTATTATAGTGCAACCAATAGGTTTAATTTTGGGATTCACTTAGATTACTTCAACAAATTATCAATTCATCATGATTAAAAAAAAAAAATCAATTTGATCCAATCAAATTACAAAGAAAGTTGACATGATAATTTTTCATCATATCAAAAAAACTTAAAACTTCATAAAGTTGGATAATAGAGAAAAATATTGGTAATATTATTATTAAAAAAAATAAAAATTGGAAAATCATAGTAATCTTTTGTCTTTTATTTTTTAATGGATTTAAGTTTTGGATCATGAATATAATCTTTTGTCATTGATTTGACAAAAAAATATGACATTTTAAGATTATTATAATAAGAGTAGTGAGGTGCTTTACAATTCTCAGAGAAATAGTTGTGAACAAACAAATCAATAAACATAAGGTGATATAATAATAATAATAATATATAAGTAGACTCAATTTTAAATAACATAAAATTAAATTAAATAAAAAATAAACAACTATATATAAGATAACATTTAAAAAAAATTGACCTAAATCCATCTTAAACTCAAATCCATAAAGCATCAAAAAAAAATCAAATTTGTTAATGTATAAATATTTTTAATATGAAAAAATAAATACATGATATAGATTATTGTGTTTAAATATATGCTCACTAAAATAAGAATAAAGGAAATAAACCTAAATAGAAAAGTTGGTAAGTATGTAAAAAAGTGTACTCATATATTGAAAGTTTATTAAAATGATGATAAGAAGTAACCTACAATTCATGTAAAGGATAATGTTGACTATCAAGAAGTACAAAATGGGGAATTGTGTCTTCCATTACAAGATATAGGTAAGAATATTGAACTTTTCTCCTTGAGAGTGATAATTGTACATAAAGTCTCACCAAAAAAAACACTATAAATCTGATAACTCTATTTCATTACGAGAAATCTAAGGTGTAAACTAGGTCTCCTTAAAATTATAATAAAATTACAACTAAAATAATAAAAAATGAGAAACAAGTTTTTAAGGAAAAAAATAACTTTTTTTGGTCATATTTTTACTTATTTATATAAAACATAAAGTCAACATCTTTAATTCAGAATAACAATTAGCTCTCGATCAAATTCTAATTATCTAACCTTTAAATTATAAGATTACAATTAGTTTTATTCAACATAAAACTTTTTTTTAATCACAAATTAATTAAAATAATTATTTAACATGAAAAAACGTATATTCTAAAATGTAACTTTAAATTTGTATATTATATAGGAGAAGCATAACTTTCACTCAATCTCTAAATAAAAGTAGAGACTTTTTCTTTTATTTTTGTCTTTCTTTATTTTTAATTTGTATATAAATGTTATATATAAATATTATTAAATTGTATTATCACGAGTATAAGTTGTGTTTTTTGGTCTTTTTTAATTAAAAAAATCTAAATTGTTATTATTAAAATATTTAAAAAAAATATTAATTTATTTGATGATTTCTAAATTGTGGTTATTAAAATATTTTTAAAAAAATATTAATTTATTTGATGATTTTATTGAAAATATATTTTTATATATGAAAATTTATTTTGTAGAATAATAGTTTTTTATATATTGATATATAAATTTGTTAATTTTGGTTAGATTAATGGATAAGAACAATTTTATATATCTAACTAATTAGTTTTTAGTGTTTGGATTTTAAATGTTTTTAATGGTTGTTTACTAATATCTTATGCATAATTTTAATATAAATATTAGAGACATTAAATATGTTGTAGTGAACTTTAGTAGATAATAAACAAATTCCCGAGAATAAGAAAATGCATCCACATAATAAGCAACATAAGAATGTATAGAAAAACCTTGAGGGAATGTAACACAATCAATTACTCATTATCAAAGTAATCACTCCACAAGCCATGGTTGCTACAATACAATATTTAACACTCAATATATATCTCAAGACGATGATAGTCATGCATATATACACATCCTCTTAAGTATTCCTAAGGGTATATCAACTACCCCTTATTATTATATTCATCTGCTTTAACTACCTAGTTGGAATTATAGTCATGCATATATACACATCCTCTTAAGTATTCCTAAGGGTATATATCAACTACCCCTTATTATTATATTCATCTGCTTTAACTACCTAGTTGGAATATATATTACCCAACAATTATCAAGTGAGTCTTATTCCATGATTATAGCCACATTACATAAATTATTCCCTTTGGGTAAGTCCCTATGTACCCCATATTATCCTCCTTAGGAACATTACATACTTGGTTAACCACCACTTAGCTAGAAGAACACCAACTCTAAAGTGAGAGAAGTTGTGTTAAGGTGAAAGTCAAGATAATTTTTAATTTACTCGGGGGTTGCCTCAACTACAAATGGTTGTACTTGACGTTCGTAAAATTGTTGATAAGGATAAATTAATTTCCCTAGAGCCAATAATTCAAATACAACAGTAATGATGACCATAAAATTGTTGAAAATTTGTACGGCTAATTCAGTCCCACCAAGGAAAAAATCAATGTTCCTTCTTAACAAAATATTCACTTTTATTATGCTTTAGGTGCAAAAATATAATGATCATCAAGGTAAGGTGTACTTTATAGGACATGAATTCATTCATTGGAATTTCCTAAAGAGTATCAACCTTTAAAGATCCAAGTACATGACATGGTCATTTAGTCTCAAAAGGTCTCTACTAATTTATCTTGTGGTAGAGCATGCACCATAGATAATTGGGTTAGATGGATTTTGATTTATGATGATTGAGTTTTGAGCTAACCAAACGTGATATGTTTATACATGATGATTTAATCAAAAAGCTAATTTGACTTGATGTGATAGGAAGTTAACATAATTGCAAGTACACCTTATTGATGAGCTACCAATGAAGTATGATTTTAATTTATTACAATTTCTTATTTATTCTAATGGAAATTATGTGCTTGGTATAGGAAATCATGGACATTCCTAGTTTGGGTGGTTGGAACTAATTATAAGAGTGTTAGCATCAGTGGAAAAAGGAATGGGAACATGCAACAGTATGATGGTAAATCATTTAGGAGCAAGGCCATTGTGGGACACTAGTACCCAATAGTGTCCATTGATTTGCATGAGCATGTTATGACCGGTATGATGGTTTTGAGGTAGGGATATGCCTTTGTCTTTGGACCTTTCAATGTGAGGAAACCTTGCTAATGGATGGATTTCCCGAGAAGGGGATGCTAGGGAACTTGGAAGGCGAGTGACTACAAGGAAGGAGGTGACTAGATTTTTCGAGGGACTAGGAAGTAGAGAAGGGAAGGCTGGGGAATATATTTTTTTTTTGGTCATTAGAATTGTCCAATGGAATCAGAAGCACATTGGGAGAGTTCCTGTAAATCCTCCTCCCATATTTACCCAAATTTTACAAGCTATCTATGATAAACATGAGCTGAGTGTCACTATGATATGACCCGACCTTCAAATTAGAGTTATGGAAGTGGGGTCGCCTATCTAAACAAAAATTGACATCCCTTACAGAATATAGACTACTTAGGAGCCTAACAGCCTCCACAGGTGGTCAATCCCTTACTTAGGACTCTTTTTCATTGAACTAACACTCCCACCGCACCCTTGACACACTGTGCATGCGATTATGAGGCTTCAACTGCACGCACAAGCTTCCCTACCAGTGGTTGTGACCAGGAATCTCTTGTTTTATGCATGTGGTCATGAGATCTATGCCACTATTTAAAGCTAGCCTCCAAACCACTGACCAAAACTACCTATAACTTTCCATAATCATAGCAATGATGATAACACTGCTAATCATTCAAAACTTGAACAAGATATGAACCAATGCATGCCTAGTACATGATAGACATTTTTTCAAACATATGGTAAACAAATAAGTTATAGGTCATGAATGCATATATAATCATAAAATTCTTAACTTCATCTGAGAATCACCATGAAGGCCTAATTCCCTCTCAAGTAGATTCAACAACACTTCTTAGCATTCGTCAACCATTCAAATACTTATCAAATCATGAACAATATCCATAGCTAGAACACATCATATAACCATGCATATAACTAGCACATAACCATAATAGAAACAATGAAAAAACATCCATAATATCACTTAATAACCAATATATGTGCTCATAAACCATAATGAGGAAAATAACTTGAATTAACATATGCAAAATATAACCAAGTCATGGAATTCCATGTACCACCCGACCATAAATTGGAGTGAACCAAATCTTTCTTTCAGCCAATAACCCCTATGCTATATTCTAAGCATGAATGTGGGATCTCATGGGATAAACCAAAACATAACCAAACAAGAACTTTAGAGGTTAAACCACCTCCACCATTAAGCTACTGTGATCTCACCTAAACCGTCCCTGAGATCACAAAACCAAAACAAGCTTGGATGCCTCTGAATTCCTTCACCATACATTGAGGAATTTTCCTATCTCCACCCACCTGTTGAGGGATTTCTAGAGAAGACGCATCTCCACCCCAATCCTTTGGATTTTACTGATACCACCTCTCCTGGATCCAAAATCTTTTGGCAATCCAAATCTCAACCAATAATGAATCCCATCACACCATAGCTATCCAAGAAATGGAAAATCAAGGTTGAAACCATTGTCAAACTAGGAAAACCCCATGCCAATGACAACAAATGAACCAAATAAACAAATTCATGTACCATGCATTGACAACCCAGCAAGGAAATCAAGCATGCAACTACTTACCTACAAACCCTTCCAGCTGAAGTTGTTGATCCAACCTTCTCCTTGTTTTCCTTCACTTTCGTTTGCTTGTCATTTTCCTTCCCTTGCTTTCTTGATTGCATTTCTCCAAATCCAAGTGAATGCTAAATTGCTCCCAAAATGCTCTAATTGTGCAAGAGTATAAGAGAGCAAATAACTAAACTGAAAAAAGTTGTGAACTATTTCTCTGATGCCTTTTTATAATTGAATTCCCATTTTCTTCATTTTCCTTCATTTTTCCTCTAATTTCCCTTACATACATATTTGTGTCTCTTCATCTTCTTATTTTCCTTAATTTCTCATAATTAAATTCCAATTATTTCGTTTTTACCTTTTGCCAATGCCTTTGCCAATTTCCATGGCCATTATTAAACCACAAATGATGCCCACTACAATGCTTTCCCACCATTCAACTTGGAATACGAGTCCCATGACCTTGGTATTATTTTTCCTTTATTATCATTTATTACATGAAACTTTAACCCGAGGTTGTTATAAATGCCTCCCCCTTAGGGGAACACCATCCTTAGTGTTCTATGACACCTATGACCAACAAACCGTTGAAAATAAAACATATTGCCTATAGAGATTTATAACGTAGCAATGTAGGTTTTAACCCCGTACAAAAATTACTTGCATACGAATTCTAAAAACATAAAATAAACAACGACGAGAGCATAACACATAAATCAAATATACACAGATATTTTCCCCTGAATCTCAAAACTAGGACTACTAGATTGATTTTTCATTATGTTCTTTTCAATGTTACAATATATATATATATATATATATATATATATATATATATATATATATATATATATATATATATATATATATATATGCATCCATAAACCCCAATCCATTAACCCTGGATTAGAACATAATTGTAGTTCCCTTGACCGAATATACAAAATACCATGGACTGAAAAGCATCACGCCCAAAACCATGTGTGAAATCCATGCACAAAACCATATGTAGGTCCGCCCACCTAATATAGGGTACCAAAAAAAAAATCCCGAGGCACTGCCCCAGACCCCATAGAGGGGTGCTACTGTCCCCTTCAAACTCCTCGACAAGGGAGGTGACCCCTCCCGGACTGGACACCCCCCATCTAACCCCCTGGCTTCACTATTGGGGCTAGTCATGGAGAGAATATAACATGATCCAACATTCTCTCACTTTTTGTTTTCTTTCCACAGGGGGCCACAGGAGAGCTTATTCATTGATCCAGACCTGCAACGCCCATTGTTTCTCTACACCAAGAGAAATTCTCAGTGCTCATAGAGTTTGTCAATGCATCTGCAATATTCTTCAAAGTGTCCACCTTTACCAGCAACACCTTTTGGTCTTCTACCATATCCCTCACAAAGTGATATTGAACATCAATGTGCTTTGTCTTTGAATGATGAGCAGGGTTCTTTGCCAAGAAAATTGCACTTTGGCTATCACAATCTATCCTTATAGCTCATTGTACTAACCCCATACTTGAACACAATCTCTACAACCAAACTGCTTCCTTGCTTGCATGAGTGGATGACATTTATTATGCCTCTGTAGTTGAAAGTGCCACTACAGATTGTATCTTACTCATCCAACTGACTGCACCTCAAAATAGATTAAACACATACCCACTTTTAGATCTTCTTTGATCCATATCTCCAGCCCAATCTGCATCAACAAAGCCACAGATGTTCAAAACTCTATCTAATCCTAGTCTTCCTTGGTAGCACAAACCATAATCACTAGTGCCACACAAGTACCTAAAAACCCACTTCATTGTTGTCCAATGCTCCTTCCCTAGTTTTTACATAAACCTGCTCAGTACTACTAGTGCATGTGTAATGTCTGGTCTAATACAGACCATTGCATACATCAAACAAACGACTACACTGGAATATGGAACACGGGACATGTCCTCTTCCTCTTCTTGTGTCTTGGGACACTGTTGAACAGATAACTTTACACCTACAGGAATAGGAACTGTTACACAAAAATATCGTCAACATGATTATTTGCAGTCAGTATGGGTCTATCATCACTTGTACTATCCTCCTAAGCAAGTCTAAGACCTCAGCTCTTCAAATCAAGCTTTGGAAATGGGAGAAAGACATTAAAAATCAATGTAACTCTGGTTCCGCACTTTCTCTCATGGTCACTTGCGGTCCCGCACCTTCTGTATACAAAAGCTGCGTACCTACCCGCTCTGTCCCTAACGGTGTAGGTGCGGACCCCTGTGAAAGTCAAAAGGCGCAAGTTTTATCTTAAAAAACTCACTTTGGGTTAATTCTAGAGTTTTCTAGAAGGAATTTTGACGTGGATTGTTCGCTCTGAGGTGGTTCATGCATCCCAAAAGAGAAGGAGATAATCCCTTGACTAAAGGAGCTATCCCTTTGAAGGAGGACCTAGTAACTTCCCTCCATTGCACTATAAATACAGGCATTGGAGTGAGGACTAGAGAGGTTAGAAGCTGAACATTTTGAGGGTAAATGCTGGTGAAATTAAGACTTCGTAGTTGAGCTTAAGAGGAGAGATCACATACCTTTTTGGCTTCATTGGGGAGTGAGTGAAACTTGTCAAAGTAGAGGAGACTTCTTGCTGGACCCTGGGAGGAGCTTGTATAGCGTCAAGGCAAAGGTTGTAAAGTTCTTCTTCTTTTGAATTAATACAATCAAACTCATTTTTCTCAACAAGTATCTTATGTTATTTGTTTCATGAACTCCTTGACTTTCATGTTAAATATGTTTTATGCAATTGGCTTTTCAGGTGCTATTTAATTTGTTTGCCTTGTTTGTGTTTGCAGATTCGCGAAAAGGAGCTCATTTGGATCAAAGGAGCGAGGGCATCCACAAGCTTGCGTTGGACCAAAGGTAGGCCCTAAAAACACTTGTTTGCTATTGTTTATCAAAACATATTTAGAGAAAGATAGTGTCTGGTTGGTTTGCTTGTCATTAGGTCTTCTTTAGATTCTAGGAAGGTCTATCTTGTCCGCAAGATCGACTCATTCTGTGTGACAAAATGGCGACTCCGCTGGGGAATTGATTGTTTTCCTTGTTTATACTTTGACCTGAGAAACTGTATTTTCTGTTTCTATTTTTGACTTGATGATTGTGGGATTGGGTGAATTTAGTTAATTTTGAGTCAGTTTTTATTTTTCATAGTTTTGGGAGAAGTACGCACCCTCTGAGTTAGGCACAGTGCGTACCTATACGCACTTTTTCTTTGTGCACAGAGTGTGAACGCACCTGTGTAAACAGGCTGCCTGCGTACCCTGTCAAAAATTTGAGAAATTTTAAAATTTTCTCTTTTTTATCAGTTTAGAATTTATTTATAGGTTTTAGTTATTACCCAGACCTGCTTGTTCCCTTTCAAAAACTTTCCTTGGTTTAATTTCATTAGTGTTAGGGTTTTAGGTGGAATTCCTAGGAGTTTTGCTTGTTGGGCTTGTTTTTCGTTTTTGGTTGTGTAGTGGCTCTGAGCTTAGAAGCTGTAGGGACCTCAGATTACCTTGGTGTCTACCAGCCTTCTTATGAGTCTGACCATTTATGAAATCTCCCCTTGTTGAGGAATCCGCTTTGTGTTTTCTCATTTCAAAATTTCGAAAAGCTTGTATTTAAAAGTTTGGATTTTCATTTTTTTAAAAGAAAACGAAAGATTGGTTGTTTTTTGACTAATTGTGATTCTGCATAAATTAGTCCTTAGCTCACATTTAGCTAAGTAAAACATCCTCAAAAAGACACTTTGTAAGCTTTGACTTCAAATAGGTTTTTCTAGTTTGTAGAACTCAAGATTAGTCATTTTCATAGTTTTGAGTGTCTTATGAAAAATATAAAAAAAAATCTTTTTTGGAAAAAGTTTGGTTTTGTAGTGGTTGAGTGCTTTGAAAAGAAAAGGGAAATTTTTGTGAAATAACTAATTGTCTCGTTTTGAGTGCTTTGGAAAGGAAAAAGTTCTTCTTTTAATTTGTTTAGTTGAGAAAGATTTGTGTTTACAAAGTATTTGCATTCTCAAACTCTTTCTTAGTTTAGAAGTTCATCGAAGAGAAAAGATTGTTTAAATCATCTTAGGTGCATCTTTTTAGTGATTTCGAGTCGAGTCTTTACACCACGAGTTTCATCTCCGCCACCTCTTGACTTAAACAACAACCACTAAAATTAACGCTTAAAGTAAAATTCACCTAGTAACATTTTGTTTCTAGGGCTCTGATACACCAACTTAGCTTAGGCTAGTGTCTTGGAGTAGGAGAGTAATTAACTCTCCAAGACAGTAAAAACAAACAAGTAGTTGTATCTTGTGGTAGGAAGAAATCCAATTGTTGCATTTATGCTCTGGGAAAGCTCCTCTTAAAGGAGAAGCACGAGATCGTGTCTGAACCAGTGTGGGAATCAATCCTTCCTCATTGGGAACGACGCCAGATATTCACGTATTAAAAACGGTAAACCTCGGATTAACCATTGTCGAGGAGCCTGGGGTCACTTGTTGGTAAACCTTGGATTATGTCAAGGAGCCTTCAAGGGGATTGAGCTTGCTACTCTGCCCTTGCGTGCGTATCGGATCGTAGACTGTTCCCCCAGGTGTATTTGTCTCAGTTGGTAACCTTAGTGGCCATATTCTTTAGGATTCTTCCTAAGGTGACAGTGGTGGGAAGATCCCACTATACCTGGAGCAGACGTCGGCTAGACTCACTTGGATTTTCTGGGGGGTTCACTTCACTTGAGACGGTTAAGTGGAGGAACTTGGTCCAGTCTATTCATTAAGTAGGTTGCCGGGGTAACTGTTCCAACCGCCATTTCTGTACTGAATTCTGCGACGTTGGATTTCATCACCAACTAGTGTTTTCGGTCCGGAAAGTTACTGTTTGTGTGTGTTTGATCTCTAGATTCTTTAGGCGTGTGATTAAAATTTGTTTGGTTCTTTAGAGGCTTTAGGCGTTTTTCATTGAGATTTTACTTTGTTTGTGTGTGAAGTAGTTAAAAGTTTTTAACTGTGGCTGAATTACCAAGACAGTCCCGTAGACTTCGGGGCCAGTCTCCTGAGTTTGTAACCGTGGCTGATTTACTGAGGAAGTCCCGTAGACTTCGGGGCCAACCTCCTGAAGAAGTCCCGAGCCAGCTTGAAGGCTTGAAAGTCCTCGTAACTCCTAGTGGTAGTAAAGTTGGGTCACCTGAAGAAGGAGAGTCTTCATTGGTTGTACATCCTGATTACCAAACTCTAGTAACAGGTTACGATCCGCAATCGATTTCAGTTTCCGAACTTGTTGGTAGCTTTTCATCTACTAGTGATATAGGCGAAGAACATGAGATATCTAAACCTGTTACTCCAACATCGGGGTTTGTCTCTCCAACTTCTAGTGGTCCTGATTCACCTAGGGTAGAAAGAGTAATTACCCAAGATCTTCCTTCTAGACTTATTGCTATTGAAGAACTTGCTCCGGAAGAAGAAGTAGGCATCCCTATCCCTGAAAATCAACCTGTTCTTGATCTAAGGGAGCATGAATCAATTTTTTACAGTTCGCCTAGGAGTACTACTTGGTATCTTTCTTTGACTAATTATTTGGAAAACCCAGGGTTAAGTTTTTCACCACCTCGTGCTCCTTATCATCCTAGAGGTTTTTATACTCCCGTAAATATGTCAGGTCAGTCGTCCATGTTTACTCAATCGCCTGAATCTTTTTTTTACGGTGGTCCTTCTGTTCCCTCTGGGTATCAGTCACTTTCTGGTACTTTTTCGGGAGCATCTCCTCAACCCATTGAGCAAGGGTTATTAACTAGAAGCAATGGTACAAAGCCGTTGAGCGTAGAAGACATTCTTATGATGTTAGGTTCTATTCCCAATTCTCAACCTCAAGGTGGCCAGTTACCGCCTGGGGGGCAACCTCAAGGACAGTACATACCTACGGTACAGTACGTTCCTCAAGGTCAACCCCAGACTCAATACGTACCCCAAGGTCAACCCCAGTATCAATTTATCCCTCAAGGTCAACCCCAGTATCAGTACGTGCCTCAAGGGTATCTACCCCAAGGTCAGTACTCGAATCAAGGTTTCCAACCACCCCAAGGTCAATCTTATGTTCAAGGAACGGGAAATGTACCTTTCAATTATCAATCCTACCCTCAACCCGATTATGGTCCTCAATATTCTCAACATGTTATGGATCAGTACCCCAGAATGAACATAGTGTGGGATCCATCACAAACCCAACAGGTGTTGCAGCCAAGTGTACATTTGTCATCTCAAACTGGACAACCCTTAGTTTCTGGTACACCCCAGCAACTAGTCCAGTCTAACATTCAAACTTCTGTACCTTCGGTAGTTTCTCAGTCTGGGCCTACTGCGCCTCGTACTCCATCTCAAACGACTGCTGCAACTGCCGCAACATCTGTTCAATCTACCCCACCTACTTCTGGAGTATCGACAGCTTCGGTTTCTACTGTTCCTATATCTACTCCTCAGACATCTTTACCACAGTCTGGATCCACGATTCAAACTACGGTTCAGATGCCTGTAGGAAAACCTGGTTTAAGTACGGTTGTCACAAGTCAACCACAATTCACTTATCAACCGTACCAGGGACAGTACCAATTCGGTCCTGCTGTGCAGCAGCCAGTCTATCAGTATCAACCGTACCCTAGGTACACTTATCAACAACCTCAACAACCACAGTACGGTCTGGTTAATCCTGGTTTTCCGGGAGGATACAATATCCCGAACGCGATTCCTATTCCAAGTTTTCCTGGATATCCTCCTCCTAGGGCTGGTCTCATGACCCAGAGTTTTAGGGATCCTAATCGGCAGTTACCGTTTATCGCAACTTTGGACTTGCCTGACTTGTCGTGCCTAATGAATGATCCGATTAATTATCTTCCGTTTTGGCCGCCAATGCCGAATAAGTTGCCCAGTGACATTCCCAAGTTCAAAGGTAAATCAGGAGAGGACCCGTCGAACCATGTGATGACTTACCACCTCTGGTGTGCGTCTAACTCCATCATAGATGATTTGATCCGTCTTAGACTTTTCCAGCGCACTCTAATTGGTCTCGCGGCCAAGTGGTACATTGAGTTACCACGAGGCACTTTTTATAATTTTAGTCAGTTAGCTACCTCGTTTTTAACTCATTTCCAGTTGCCAGTCAGATATGACAATGGCACGAAATTACTAACTTCGTTAAAGCAATCGACGTCCACTTATATTTCCGATCATATTCATGAATGGAGACGTCGACGACATTTAGTGAAGGTATTTATTCCGGATCAGATTTTGGCAGAGTGGTTTGTAAAATCTTTGTTGCCAAAGATCACTGAAGATGTGGCTAAAGCCGGAGTTGTTACTGAGGAGCAAGTAATTTCTCAAGCACAGTACCTTGACTTGGTTTATACTCAGTCAGGTACGTTACACGAAAAGGTCCTCGATCTTCCCAAGTCAAATTAAATCGCTGCAGCTCCTTCGGGATCTCATGCCGTTGACGGTATGATTGGTACGGTTAACACTAAAAGTAAGAAGAAGTCTTCCAAGAATTCTTCTCCTATCATAACCTTGCCTGATTCCCCAACATGAGATTCTTCTGCAGAGGTTTCCGCCGATATCCACGTTGTAGAGTCATCTACAGCTAAATCAAAATCCGGTGGGAAGAAGAAAGGAAAGAATAAGAATAAAACGGACAAAAATTCAAAGGAGAAACCTGAAAAGGCGGAATCTAATGATGAAAAGCGCAAACCTCGTTATCCATGTCTCATTTGTGACGATGAAAATTTTACAAGAGACAGCCCTCATCGTGCAGAGGTTGCGAATATCGTCAAAGGTTCCCAAACTCCTGCCGTTTTGAAGGATCCATTTCCAATTCAAGGCAGCAAGATGATAGGTTCTTCCTCGAGTGCCAATGAAGAACCCATATTGATGATGTCCCATGTTAGGATTGCGACTCGATCGCAAGATTATGGTAGTAAAAGTCCTATTGATGGCAAAGAAGCATAATCTTCTCATTTTAATCCATTAACCTCAGCTCCCGGTTCCGATCCACTACAGATCGAGAAACCTAATCCAGAATTAGTAATCAAACCGCCCACTAAGGGTATACTTCGAAAGTCAGCTTTCAATCCACATGCGAGAGCGACTTAGAACTATAACATTGTTGAGGATTTAGTTGTTTCACCCTCAGCAATGTCGGCTTTGGAAGTGCTGCAATCATGTCCAACACAGCGTAAATTACTTTTGTCGGGTATAGGAGTTGTTGACGTTCAGGACCCGAACCTAATAATTTTCGATCTAGAAAATAGTACACCGCATCTCCCTCATCAAATGGCTTTCCAGATCCCATTGATAGTAAAAAACAGGCCTATTCATCGGACTGTAATTGATGAGGGAGCCTCAACGTGCATTATGTCGATACAGTGTTGGAGATCGCTTGGTTCTCCTTCACTAAATCAATCCCCGACAATTCTTAAGGCCTTTGATGGCCATGGGTTTCATCCTTTTGGCATTCTACAGGATTTGCCTATAGGGGTTGAAGGAAAAACCGTTAGTCTAGATGTGGAGGTGGTTGATGCCCCTCTAGATTACAACCTTCTCTTGGGTCGAAGTTGGTCTTACGCTATGACAACGGTCGTTTCATCGGTCTTTCGAGTAAAAAAGTTTCCACATAATGGAAAGATCGTAACAATAGACCAGCTGGCTTACTTTTCATCCGACCTAGCCTCTTCAGAGAATATTCAGCATGTTGGTAAAACGACTATCCCATATAAGGATGTTGGAGTAGGATTAGTTAAAGATGTCGGTTTACTGGGAACTTTTCCTTTTCCTCCAATCAATGCATCATCTTCATTTGCAACCATTCATATGATTACATCAGACACCATTGTTTATGATGATCCTTGGATCATTCCTTCTGAATCTGAGATAGACTCATTTGGTAATTCCATGCCTTTGAGTCCATATGAAATTGCCTATGAAGCCGTGCAGTTTTTTTCCGACTTGTGTTCAACCGAAAATGACTTAATGAATGTGGTCCGTGAGGAATCACTTTTCACATCAACCTCGGATTTAACTACGTTTTCTGAACTTGTTCACTTTGACGAGAAAATTCGTGAAATCCTATGTGTAGATGATTTACCATGGGAAGATCTCCATCACAGGTCTTCGTTTTTACTTGAGAATGATCGTTTTGAAAATGATTTCTCATCAATTTTTACGACTGAATATGTCAAGGAACCTCAGAATCCAATGAAACATCCCGATTCAGAGTTAAATTTGGGAAACATCTCTTGAACTATTCCTATTGACATTTCGGTTAAGCCCGGAATTGTTGAGAACATTCATATAGGTGCCTCGTGTACAGATGACGAAATTCAATTATATAAGGCCCTATTTCAATAATTTCGCGACGTGTTTGCCTGGTCCTATGAGGAAATGCCAGGAATTGATCCCGTGATTGTTGTTCATGAGATCAAGACTTACCCGGACGCTAAACCCGTCCGACAACGTTTGCGTCAGATTCACCCACGAAAAGCTGCTGCAATTAAAGCAGAAGTTGAAAAACTGTTGAAAGCAGGTTTCATTTATCCGGTCCCGTTAACGGATTGGGTATCGAATATTGTTCCGGTTAACAAAAAAAAGGGAACAATAAGAATATGCATCGATTATAGGGACATTAATCGAACCTGTCCAAAGGACAATTACCCAACTACCTATATCGATCAAATCATTGACGATTGTGCCGACAGTGAAATATTTTCCTTTATGGACGGTTTTTCCGGATACAATCAAATCAATATTCTACCTGCCGATCAACCAAAAACGGTTTTCATTTGTCCATGGGGGTCATTTTCTTATTGCAAGTTACCTTTTGGGCTTAAGAATGCCGGAGCAACTTTTCAAAGTGCGATGTCTTATGTGTTTCATGACATCAAGCACATTGTGCAACCCTATCTTGATGACTTGCCTGCTCATTCATTACATCGAGCTGATCACCTCGTCCATTTACGAGCAATCTTTATGAGGTGTAGGCATTATCGTATTCGGTTGAACCCACACAAATGTGTCTTCTGTATAGAAACGGGTCGATTGCTGGGATTTGTAGTTTCGAAAGCCGACATTCACGTTGATCCCTCGAAGGTCGAAGCCATCATCAATTTGCCTCCTCCTTCGAGTCTTTGCCAACTCCAAAGTTTGCAAGGGAAAGCAAACTTTTTATGACGATTCATTCCTAACTACGCCGAGGTTACAAAGGGTTTTACCCGGTTGTTGAAACAGAACACTCCATTCTATTGGGATGAGATAGCTCAGACATCTTTTGATGCACTCAAACACACGTTGACCCGTGCACCGTTGTTCATCCTCCCAACTACAACCAGGATTACTTCTTGTATCTCGCCGCCTCCCATTCCACCATTGGAATGGTCTTAGTTCACGAAGATGAATTCGGAACGGAACATGTGATATATTACCTTAGTCGAACGTTAAATCCAATTGAGCTAAAATAATCACATGTGGAGAAATTTGCATTGGCAGCTGTTCAAGCTATCCAACGTTTTCGTCACTACATTTTACTACGTAAAACTACGGTAATTTCGGATTGCAACCCTATGATCTACATTTTGACCAAGCAATTGCTAGGGGGCAAGTACTCTAAATGGATCGTTATCCTGCAGGAGTTCGACTTGGAGTTTGAGAAATCTAAGTCTAAGAAATCTTTAGTTTTTGCGGAGTTAATGTGTGACTTCCCGCGTGCTGACACGGAAACTGTGGAAGAGGAGCCGATTGCGGACGAATCCTTGTTTCTAATCAGCACTTTAGATCCGTGGTATGGGTATATCATCGTCTATCTCCAGACCCAATCCTTTCGGCCAGAAATTTCAAGGTCAGAACATCGGAAAATTCGATTCCAGTCCCAAAAATTCAAAATTATTGGAGATACTCTTTATCGCCGTGGGGCGAACTCTATTTTTCGACGTTGCTTAACTCACAAAGAAGTTGAAAGGGTTATAAATGACTGTCACTCTTGAGCGTGTGGCGGTCATATGTCTGGGTATGCCACAGCCCAAAAGATATTGCGCGCTGGCTACTTCTGGCCGTCTTTGTTTAAAGATTGTATTACGGCGGTCCGAAAATGCCACAACTGCCAGATTTTTTATCGTAAGATGCGCGCTCCACCTGCTCCTCTCCACCCTATAATTGCCGTTGGTCCTTTTGCTAAATGGGCTATCGATTTTATTACATGTAACCCTCACTCGGCCGGGGAGCATGCGTATATCATCCTTGTGGTAGATTATTTTACTAAGTGGGCCGAGGCGATGCCTACATTTGAGGCAGACGGCAAAACAACTGCAATTTTCGTGTTCAATCATATAATTGCTAGGTTTGGTGTCCCACAAGCGATAATCACTGATCATGAGCGTCATTTTCGAAACGTTATGATGACCGAACTTACAGGCCAGCTTGGTTTACGTCACAATAGTTCAACCCCTTATTATCCACAAGCGAATGGTCTGGTTGAATCCATCAACAAATTTTTAGTTATCATGATCCGACGAATCATTGGGATTCATCGGTGGAATTGGCACAACATGCTATTTTCAGCGCTTTGGGCGTACCGAACTTCAGTAAAAACATCAACAGGGTTCACTCCTTTCCAACTAGTCTATGGTTTGGAAGCTGTGTTACCCATTGAATGCAAAATCCCGTCATTGTAAATGGTCATTGAGTTACTTCCAGCCACTTCCGAAGAGGAAAAGCGTTTGTTATACTTAGCTCAATTAGATGAGAATCGACGTGATGCTGCATTGGCAATCGAGACTCACGCAAAACGTATGAAAGCTCAGTATGATCGAAATGTGACCCCTCGAAATTTTTCGGAAGGAGACCTAGTGTTATTATATGATCAAGCTAATGATAAATTAGGCGCTGGAAAATTCGTTCCTATGTGGCATGGTCCCTATATTGTCAAGCGAAAGCTAGCAAAAGGGGCCTATGAATTGGTAGACTTTGACGGGGACTCTTTAGGTAAACCCAGAAATGGTCTTTACCTGAAGAGGTATTATGCTTAAAAGAATGGGTATGGAGATTTTTTAGTTAGGTTAGTTTTTCTTTCTAGCTGGTGTGTTTTAGTTTAAAAAGTGTGCTTAGCTTAGAGAGTATTTTTTCGTCATTATTCCTGCTTATCTTAGTTTTACTCTTGATATTGCAGATGTCGATGCCTCTCCAAACATACATTGGATTTGCTGATGGTGCTTGTCGTAATACACAGAAAATCTCTTCCGCAGCTTGGGTTATCTATTCGCCCTCTGACGAGTTAGTTTCTATGCATGGGGTAAGCCTCGGTCAAACAACAAACAACATTGCAGAGTATAGTGCAGTGATTGAGTTATTATCTGAATCTATTTCATTTGGGATTCGGAGTTTGATAGTGAGGTTAGATTCTGAACTCATTGTATTACAGCTTAATAGAGTGTATGCCATTAGAAATCCAGTGTTATTGAGATTATTTTTTAGAGTGCGTCTCTTGGAACGTGAATTTGATTACATTGAATATCAGCATATTCCAAGGTCTTTAAATACATTAGCAGATGCAATTGCTTCTCGAATGTTAAATAGACATTTGCAATAATCATACATGTAAATTTAAAACCACTCCATAACATGATTTACAAGATAAGCCGGTAATAGTGATATATATATATATATAGGAAGTGTGTAAAAAATACATCATCTTCGATCATAGGTTGAAAAACATCTTATGATCGGCAAAAATGATAAGTATAAAAAACAAAAATGTCACATGTGCCCACAATAGGCGATCATCCTATCAGTGGTGATGATCTCTATAAGAAACCACTGCCCGGGCTACCTTGCAAAGAAACCTCCTAAAAGGTCCCGGGACTCCAATCACATAGCGCTGAAGTCGACGAGGAATGTCATCTATAGTGGTCTCGGGAATATCTCCTGTCAAACGCTCGAGATGACCCTCCAACTCGGCCAAAACCTCTGCTGATTCGTCCTACGGGGCAGGCACGGGTGCAACTGGTTGCTTCCTATCGAAAGGCCGGAGAGCGGCTGGTCGCTGTGGACCCACATCTGCATTTGAAACTTTTGCTATCAGTTTTGAGACGATGGAAAAAAAAAAAAAAAATTAAAATAGGAAAAATGTTGAAAGCGATTTTACCTGAGTCATCCCACTGCTCTCCTGGTGAAAGAGCCATGTCTGGATCACCACGAAAATCTATCCCAGCGAAAGGGAAGTCCTGAATAGAAAAGACCTGGTTTTCCAGCCATTGGAAATACTCAGGTTTGAATCGAGCAACCTCTGTCCTCTCGTCCGGGTGACGGGCCATAACTGCAACCCATCGCATCAGTTTGGGCTCTCGAGGAAGCCCAGCTCCAACAGTAAGGTGTTGCGGGATCAGCATAGGAACCCTCTCCAGGCTAAAACTCACGACCAAAGCCCCATAACCAAAGGTCTTTAGTCGTCCGTTGTTGGCCCTGGTCAGTTGGCCTTTCACATTGGCCAGCACAGCATCGTACCAGTTGAATATGGTGCCTCGAGCGCAATCAACTGCCATACGCATCTGGGATCCGGTGGCAATATGTAATGCGACAGCTCCGCAAAGTCGGGTGACAGTAAACGCAATCACCATGAGTTCAGGACGGGATATGGTTTTTATGTCTATCCCTTTGTCTCTAGCCTGGCTATTGCAGTACTCTAGCCGGAGGCTATCGACAGACTGGCCACCTGGCCTAGTCCCGTGCAAAGTCAAGTCTTCACCTCTCTTAGGCAAACCAGTCAAAAAATAAATGTTCGTCGACTCAATTTCAAGCTGGTGGCCGCCAATGAAGAACCACTGGTCCTGTATGCTCCATCTGTCAACCAGCCACTGTAAGAAATCCACCTGAGCCCTCATGCCAGGAGTGACCCAGAATTTGTACAGTCCGCATGCCCACAAAGCATCAAGTGAAGGCTGATGATTCCATGCAGCAGCATCCACGTCTTCATGCTCTCGTTCATGCCAATCTAGCATGATGTACTCTCTGCATCAAGTATAATGATAAATTAAATTGCTAGAAAACATTTTGTATGGTCCATTTTTGAGAATTTTTGGGTTCAAAACCCTTGCGGCGGGGTACGCAACCTCCGGGTTAGACACAGTGCGTGGGACTGCACTTTTTCTACACGGAAGGTGCGGACCCCGATCTTTTTCCCAATGGAGAAAAAGTCAGGGTCCGCGGGTCCGCATTGGTAAACCTGCGGACCCCCGCGCACGGGTTTTGCGCCTAAAAACCCTCCCAAAAATGAAATGAAGGACTAAAACAAAAAATTAAACAGTTAAAAATGAAGAGTGGGATGATGTCGATTAGCTGGAGAAGACGGCATTTGATTCCGACGGTTGGATTTTCCGCAATCTTCACGAGAAGTTTTCTGAGCAAAAGCACTATTTTCTCACCCAAACTCAAACGGTAAAAATGAATTGACAAAGGCCCTTTTTATAAGTTTTTTGATTAAATAAATTGAAAATTTGTTTATGTTTCACTTTGAAAAGGTATTTTTGCAACATTTTTACCCATTTCAAACAGGTATGAGTAATGTTTGTGTTTTTGTGCGGAATAAAAGGATTATTCAGGTAAAATCTATCATTTTCGATGGAAAAAAAATGCAGAGTCATCTTTAAGCTCTTTTCTGACTCCTAAAACATGAAAAGATTGCGGAGTGTTTCTTTTAAACTCGTTAAAACGGAATTAAAAGATTGTCTACTTACAACTCTTTTCCGACCGTAAAAACACGAAAAGATTGCCGGATTTTTGTCGTTTCGAATTCGATATTGGTTATAAAACGACATGTCATTGATCGCTTTTTTACTTTTTCGGGTCAAGGGCACTAATAACGAAAAGTACTCCTTGGTCGTAAAAGATCAAGTGGTTCTCTCAAGTATTATTTTATACTTTTTCGGGCTTGGGAGACACAAATTTACAAAAAAGGTCAACCCTGGAGTCTTCTTAAGTTTTTTCAGACTCTCTAAAATTGAAAAACGCCGTGTTTCTCCTATACTGGACTCGTTGAAATTTCACAGTAAAGGACTTGTTCAATTACAAACAGGAACGAACCACTCCTTCTTAGGGTTCGAATTTAAACTAAGTTGGACTCATCCGAAGGATGAGCTTATAATCAAGCAAATGTTATCCTCCTCAAGCTTGTCAAAAATAAAGAGGTACTTGCTAGAAATGGTGGGGGAAAAGAGAGAAAAATGAGTCTGTTTGTCATACTTTGTAACCACTCTTGAACATGACACTTTTATTCACCTGGGTTGGGAAATCCTTTGCCTAACAGTTGATCAAACCACATTGAAAGTCTTCAGCCGGTTTCTGGGTATTAACTTTGGGTCAATTGTCACCAAGCCATCTGTCGTGTCGTTATGTGTTCAAGAGGTCACTGCCAATAAGCCATTCATCTGCAAAATATCTGTCATCCATCTTGACCATCCCTGAGTCAGTCCTTGCAACTAAATTTCTTCAACTTGATCTATGATTTCGTGTTGTGGGCTTGCCTATGACGGATCGCTTTCTATCGACATCAGCTTATTATCTAGAAAGATGATCTAGGAATCGTCAGTACCTTGAGATCTTCATGCCTCAATGGCAGGTTTCTCGCCTTTGACGACAATTTACATCATTGAATTTCGATCGAAGGATTCCGTGATATGTTCAACATCAACACATCTATTCACATCTCATGGATTGTACTGGGTACTTTGAGAGCCATTGACATCACTGGTGGCTTCTCTCACACTTGTTAACAGTTTACATCATTGACTGGTAATCAAGTGGTTTCTACCATGTTCGACATCAACACATTTATTCGCATGGATAGAATCGTACTATTTCGGGAAGTAGAAATGAAGACCCTGGATCTAGCTTCCACCATCCAGGCTGCGAGGAATTTTGTATTCATTATGTTTTGGACTATTCATAAACAGATGGCTGCGTCCATACTGTGTTCACATGAGTCTATACTTGTGATGTTTTACAAGATCATTCCTATATCAGAGCAGTAGATATTTTTCTAGTTAGTTTTGATCTGAGTATGGGAATGCCTACCTCAGCGATGATATGATATCACATATATATCTTGCATTGAATGTTTTTACAGGTTCCGACCGGGCTCTCCACAATATGATCCTCGAAATGATAAAGTACTTCACTCTTCCTATATGATAAATGAAATCCTCATCTACTACAGACTTCGCACTTTAGGGGGCAATCTGTTACACAAAAATATCGTCACCATGATTATTTGCAGTCAGTATGGGTCTATCATCACTTGTACTGTCCTCCTAAGCAAGTCTAAGACCTCAGCTTTTCAAATCGAGCTTTGGAATTGGGAGAAAGACATTAAAAATCAATGTAACTCTGGTTCCGCACTTTCTCTCATGGTCACCTGCGGTCCCGCACCTTCTGTGTACAAAAGTTGCGTACCTACCCGCTCTGTCCCTAACAGTGTAGGTGCGGACCCCTGTGAAAGTCAAAAGGCGCAAGTTTTATCTTAAAAAACTCACTTTGGGTTAATTTTAGAGTTTTCTAGAAGGAATTTTGACGTGGATTGTTCTCTCTGAGGTGGTTCATGCATCCCAAAAGAGAAGGAGCTAATCCCTTGACTAAAGGAGCTATCCCTTTGAAGGAGGGCTTTATCCCTTTGAAGGAGGACCTAGTAACTTCCCTCCATTGCACTATAATACAGGCATTGGAGTGAGGACTAGAGAGGTTAGAAGCTGAACATTTTGAGGGTAAATGCTGGTGAAATTAAGACTTCCTAGTTGAGCTTAAGAGGAGAGATCACATACCTTTTTGGCTTCATTGGGGAGTGAGTGAAACTTGTTAAAGTAGAGGAGACTTCTTGCTGGACCCTGGGAGGAGATTGTACAGCGTCAAGGCAAAGGTTGTAAAGTTCTTCTTTTGAATTAATACAATCAAACTCATTTTTCTCAACAAGTATCTTATGTTATTTGTTTCATGAACTCCTTGACTTTCATGTTAAATATGTTTTATGCAATTGGCTTTTCAGGTGCTATTTAATTTGTTTTCCTTGTTTGTGTTTGCAGATTCGCGAAAAGGAGCTCATTTGGATCAAAGGAGCGAGGGCATCCACAAGCTTGCGTTGGACCAAAGGTAGGCCCTAAAAACACTTGTTTGCTATTGTTTATCAAAACACATTTAGAGAAAGATAGTGTCTGGTTGGTTTGCTTGTCATTAGGTCTTCTTTAGATTCTAGGAAGGTCTATCTTGTCTACAAGATCGACTCATTCCGTGTGACAGGAACCTTCACCGGTTTACTATCCTGCATATTAAACCTCTGTAGTATTGTCTCAACATACTTCCTCTGGTTTAACCAGAGCTTCCTCTTTGCCCGATCTCATTTAATTTCCATGCCCAAAATATAGTTTGCAACACCAAGATCTTTCATGTCGAATTTGGAGGATAGTTGGGTCTTAAAATCCTGGATAATTTCTTTCTCATTTCCAACCAGCAACATATCATCCACATACAAATGTATCAAATTTCTGATACCACATCCTTGGTGATTGTTTTAACCCATACAGAGACTTTTTTAACTTGCATACCAGTTCTTTCTTACCCTTCACCACAAAGCCTTCAAGTTGCTTCATGTAGATCTCTTCTTCCAGATCCCCATGAAGAAATGTTGTCTTCACATCCATCTGTTCTACCTCAAAATCAAAAGCAGCAGCAACAGATAAAAGTAATATAATAGAAGCTACCTTGGCAACAGGAGAAAAAATATCACCAAAATCAATTCCCGACACCTGGGAATAACCCTTTTCTACCAACCAAACTTTGTATTTCTCCACCTTTCCTGCTACATTCATCTTCTTCTTGAACACCCATTTTCTGCCAATGGATTTCCTTCCAGTCGGAAACTCTGCCAGATCCCAAGCCTCATTTTTGTGAAAAGATGTCATTTCATCGGCCATGGCCTCTTTCCAGAGTTTTCCATCCTCTAAATCTATTGCTTCCTTCACGATTCTGGGATCATCATCAGTAATAGATAAAGAAAAATTTGAACAGAAAGAAGATGGACTATACCTTTCTGGTTGCCTTCTTTCTCGAACTAATCTTCTCATAACCGGAGTTTGTGGCTCTTCATCTTCTAATTCCTCTTCTGCTGTAAATTATGATTCTTCTTCCTTTAGCTCAAACTTTATATTGTCAGGTTCCTTTGACAGGACTTCATGTTTAATAACATCTTTCACCTCTTTAAACACCACATCTCGGTTGTACACAACCTTCCTTGTTATTGGGTTCCAAAGCTTATAACCTTTTAAACCATCCTTATACCTAATAAAGATGCACTTTTCAGATTTACTATCCAACTTTGTTCTTTTCTCCTTTGGAACATGTGCATATGCATCACAAACAAATACCATCAGATGTGAAAGAGAAGGTTTCTTACCAGTCCATACCTCTTGTGGAGTCTTATCCTCCAATGTTGATGAAGGTGATCTGTTGACTAGGTAACATGTTGTCTCCACTGCCTCTACCCAAAATTCTTGTCCTAACCCGACACCACTAAGAATTCTTCTTGCCCTCTCCATCAACATCTTGTTCATTCTTTCTACAACTCCATTTTTCTCAGGTGTGTATGGAGTAGTCTTTTGTCGTGATATACCACACTTCTTACATAACTCTTCAAATTCCTTCTTGCAAAACTCTCCACCGTTATCTGTCCTCAGCACCTTTATCTTCTTCTCTGTCTGGTTTTCCACCAGAGCCTTAAATTCTTTAAACTTGTCAAAGACTTTAGATTTATTCTTGAGGAAATATATCCATGTATTCCTTGAGAAGTCATCTATAAATGATACATAGTACACAGACTTACACAGTGATGGAACTGACACAGGTCCAAACACATCATTGTGCACAAGCTCTAATATATGTTTCGCCCTCTTACCACCAGAGGCGAAACTCACCTGATCTTTCTTCCCATATACACAATTTTCATAGAAATCAAAATCTAGAGAGCTATTAGACATACCTTCTACCATACTTTTACCATGAAGTATTCAAAGGCCCTTCTCTCCAATATTTCCAAGCCTTTGATGCCATAGCATGGTATTTTCTCCAGAGACCACTAGATTTTCTACCTCCACTTTTAGGAACCACAGAACTGTTGCACCCATCAATACAGTGCTACCTTGCAGCTTGTACGAAGTTCCAATCCAAACTCTCCGCATCAATACCAATGCTCCCCGAACTACCTTACAGGTATCTTTCTCGAACACTATTTTTACACGTGCATCATCCAACTTCCTTACATAAATTAGATTTTTGGTTAATGCAGGAATATGCAGAACACCCGAAAGTGTTCTAATCCTTCCACCTTGTAACTTCAACTTGAATTTCAGTGACCAATGATTCTAGCCTTCTTATCATCCCCTAAGAAGACATCACCACCATCATATTTCTCATACTCGCAGAACCACTCTCTATGGGGAGTGAAATGAAAGGATGCACCTAAGTCAATCCACCATGCCTCATGATCTACATGTGTACTTGAAGAAGAAGCCAAGTACACATCCCCACTTTCATCTGAGGGGGTTTTCAGCTCTGCAGAAGGAGCATCATCAAATCCCTTTCCTTTCTCAGGAGCTTTAGATTTACAGTCCCTTTTGTAGTGCCCTTCCTTTCCGCATTTCCAGCACACTTTTATAGGTTTTCCTGGAGATTTAGATCTCCCTCTAGATTTAGATCTCCCACTTGAGGACTTATTTTTGTTTCTGTTTTGGGACCATCCTCGTACATACAAGGTATCACCATTCTGGCTCTCCATATTTTTCCATCTCATCTCCTCTGTCAGCAAGGATGAGACTATTTCATCAAACTTCAACGCAGTTACATTGCTACCTATTGCAACAACCAGACTATCCCATGAATCTGGTAGAGAAAACAACAAACTAATGCACTTATCTTCATTTGAAATTTTAATATCAAAAGATAATAACTAGCTTACCACAATATTAAATGCGTTCAGATGCTCTGTCACCGAGTCTCCATCTTTCATCCTCAAGTTATACAGCTTTTTTTGTAGGAATAGCTTATTCACCAGAGACTTATATTAGTACAAAGTCCATAACTTGTCCCACAAATCCTTCATTGTAGCTTCCCCTGATACATTCAACAATATTGAATCTCAGAAAACAATCGTATTGTGATTTTTGCCTTCCGATCCAACTTCTTCCAGTCTTCATCGAACATTGTTGTTGGTTTAGTACCCAGATCTACTGCGAACCACTAATCTTTATACACCAACAGATCCTTCATCTTTAGTTTCCACAACTTAAAACTCTAACCATTAAATTTCTCAATCTCTATCTTTCCACTACTCGTCATCTTCTTTCACCACAAGAATAAATCCCACTGAATAGGGTCTACCACAAGCTTGAGCAAAACCCCTCAACAGCAAAGGCCTCCCCTTGAAGCCAAAACAACTCTGATACCAAATGTAGGTTTTAACCCGTACAGAAATTAATTGCATACGAATTCTAAAAACAGAAAATAAACAATGGCGAGAGCATAACACATAAAACAAATATACACAGATATTTTCCATTGGATCCCAAAACCGGGACTACCAAATATATTTTTCATTATGTTCCTTTCAATGTTACAATACATATATATACATGTCGAAGCATCCATCAACCCTAGATTAGAACTTAACCATAGTTCCCTTGACCAGATCTACAAAATACCATGGACTAAAAACCATCGCGCCCAAAACCATGTGCGAAATCCATGCACAAAACCATAGGTAGGTCCACCCAGCTAATATAGGGTCCAAAAAGAAAATTCCTGGGGCGCTGCCCCGAACCCCGTAGAGGGGGGCTACTGCCCCCCCCGCGATCCCCCCGCTGCGCCCGGTGCAACAAAGGGGAGTATGACCACCCCCCAGCTTCACTACTGGGGCTAGTCGTGGAAAGAATATAACACAACCCAACATTGATGCAGTATTTACAATGACATCCTACTAGAAAACAAATAAACATATCGCTTATTGGAGCTTTATAAAATAACACATTGTGGTATTTACAACTATATATATATATATATATATATATAGAGAGAGAGAGAGAGAGAGAGAGAGAGAGAGAGAGAGAGAGATCAAAAACTCATTTGCTTCAACCAAAAAATAATGAAGGATACAAAACCTACATCTCATCATCCATCTCCCATGTAGCTTCATCGAGTTCAAAGTGCTTCCACAACACTTTAACTTGATCTATTGCTCGATTCCGGAGCATGGGCAGTTTCTGTTGCAGAATGCATTGAAGCTTTGGTTGTAACGCTCCCTCTAGTTCCACCTGCAATACAGACCAACCACATGATCAACATCCTACACATATCTATTAAGCAATGAAATGTGGAAAAAATCATGGAATTTCACTATTAGCGGTAGTGTAATTCTGTAGGCCACTAGTCCAATCCTCTCAAGGATCTCAAAAATATAGCAATACTGAAGTGACAACTTGGCACATGACCCAATCCTCAAGGAGCTCCTCTTGGGCTTGATGCGCAAGTACACATGCTCCTCAACTTGAAACTCCTTGAATGCTCTATGTTAATCAACATATCCCTTATGCTTTTCTTGTATTTATTTTAAATTCCTCTTAATAACATGAATATCTTGTTCCATCTCATCTAACATGTCCAATACAATTATCACCATGTTCACTAGATCACTCCAGCTGATAGGAGTATTAAAACTCCATTCATAAAGAACCTCAAATGGAATCATCATCAAGGATTCTTGATACCCATTATTATAAGCAAAATATACTTGTGGAAAAAACTCCTCCCACCTCCTATGTTGATGCATAACATACATCCTCAACATATCCTCAAGAATCTTGTTGACCCTCTATGTCTATCCATATGTCTATGGATGATAAGCTATGTTGAAATTTAACTTTGTCCCTAAGGCTGCAAACAACTCTTTCAAAAACCTAGAGGTGAACTTTGCATCTCTATCTGATATGATCTTCTTGGGAACACCATGCAATCTCACTATCTCCCAGATGAATTTTGAGCTACCTCACTAGTTGAATTCATAGACTTCACTTCAATGAAGTGAGATACCTTGTGCAACCTATCAATCAAAACCATGATGGAATCATGTTGTCTAGATGTCTTAGGAAAACCTGTAATGAAGTCCATGGAAATGACCTCCCATTTCCATTCTGAAATGAGAATAGGTTGTAATATACCAGTTGGGTTCTTACACTCAACTTTCTCCTATTGATTATCCAAGCATCTTGTAACAAACTTAACCAATTTCTTCAAATTCACCCAATAGTAGAACTTCTTGATTGCTTCCAAAGTCTCTTGATATCCGGGGAGACTTGAATATGGATTGACATGAAACTCTTTTAAGATGAGCTTCTTCAACTCACTACTATCTGGTACACACATATTGCTCTTGAATCTAACCAATCCATCTACCATGAGGTGATACTCCTCATATCTATCACCTTCACCCTGTTGTTTCAACCTCTACTTCAACTGTTGGTACCTATCATCATGTTATACTACACTCAAGATTCGCTCCTATAAATATGTCCCATAAGAGCTCACAACTAAAATATGATTCATCTGCACTCTCCTACTGAGAGCATCTATGACCCTATTCTCCTTTCCCTTGATGTATCTGATATCAAATTCAAACTCACTAAGGATAGCCAACCATCTAACTTCTCTTGAATTCAAATTAGGTTGGTCAAACAAGTACATCAGTCCACTATGATCACTTATCAAAATAATTCTCCTTCCAAGAAGATAATGCCTCCACATATTCAATGCACGAATGATAGTTTCCAACTCAAGATCATGAGTCACATAGTTTTCTCATGCTCATTGAGCTTCCTTGGCCCATTCATGTTCATTCAGCTTCCTCCTCATTCTTGGAGTATATTAGTATATCATCAATAAACACTATCACAAACTTGTCCATATAAGGATGCAACATGTTGTTCATCAAGCACATGAAAGTGGCTAGAGCATTAGTGATACCAAAAGGAACCACCACAAAATCATAACGCCCATACCTGGTACAAAATGTGGTCTTGTAGATATATTCTTCTTTGATGCACACCTGATGATATCCTAATCTCATATCAATATTTGAGAACATTGTTTCTCCCTTCAATTGATCGAACAAATCATCAATTTGAGGCAAAGGATACATCTTGTTCAATTGTCTATAATCAATGTATAATCTGAGAGTACCATCCTTCTTCTTTACAAACAATAGTGCAAAACCAGATAGCTCTTCAGGACTTCATCATCCTCAACATCTTTCCCTTTTTCACTGGAAACATGCACTACAAACAATACGCACCTTTCCTACAATTGCACTTAGCTTGCATGGTTGTAACCATTCTCACTTATGTATGATCCTTCTTTCCCTGTAAGATTCTCTTCTCTCCATCATCAACTAGGCACTCAATAACCTTCTCATAGAAATCTACCTTGGTCCTATGAGTAAAAAACTAATCCATGCCCAAAATCATACTATATTATCCCAAAGGAAGCACATTTAGATGTGTTGATGTAGGCATACCATTCAACTCAAATGCGCAAGCTCTCACCCAATGATGAACTCTTTTATTGGTCCCTATAACCAACTGCACAAACCAAGATTTTGCATGCACTTCTTTATTCAAGAAACACTTATCCACCAGTTCAAGACTAACATAACTATAATTAGATCCAGGATCAATCAAAATGGAAACAACTCAATCGAAAATCTTACCTTCCATCTCAGTAAGGCATGCTTGATGATCTGTCTGCCTATTATCAGGTGTTTCATAGATTCAAAGAATGATCTGACCAACATCCTCAACTTTTTGTGCCTCCTGAGCACAATAGATCTGTGGTCTACCACCCTGGTACAATGGACAATCCTTCTTGTGATGGTCTTTGCCACAAATCCCACATTGCAACGATTCTCTACCAATACCTTTACTTTTTTGCTCTCCAAACTGAGGTCCATGTCCCTTCTCAACTGCATTAAACTTCTTATAAGGAGCCACATTTTCTTTCTCACCTACATTTTGAGGTCTTCCTTGCCTCTAAGACCATTTTCCTTTAGCCTTCTCATTCCCTTTCCAATCATGCTTAGGCTCAGACTTACGCTTTAACTGCTCATAACAATGCTTCAATTTCCTTATGGCTTCCTCCGATGATTAGGGCTCATCATACTCAATCTGATCCTTAAATTCTAAAGGAAATCCACTTATGAACCTTTGTCTTCTCATTCTTCAATTAGGGCACATACCTCAATAGATATAGAAAGTTGTTCATGTACTCTTCATCTCTCATGGAACCCGTCTTCAACTCATAGAACTCCTTGGCCTTTGCATCATAATACCTCTTAGATGATTACTTATTTCTAAAGATTCTTTCAGGCTCACTCTAAGTCAACTTCTCTTCTCTAATGCCTCTGACATTCTCCACATATTCCCACCAGATATTTACTCTTCCTTTCATACTAAATGTGGTTAGTTTTCTTGAACTCCTTAGCAAAACACTACTTCTCATTCCTCCTATAAGGATGATGGAAGTGATGATGATGATGTCTTTTTGAACCAGAACTAGAATATAACCCATAAGCACTACCTCTCCTATCAAGCATATCCAACCATCTGCCTCCTCTAATGGTATCATCTTTATCCAACCTATATCCTGATTGAGGTATGCTACCATATGCCCCATTAGTCATTTCCTCCTATCCATGACTAATCCTTAATTGTCCCTGTCTATACAAATATGATAGACTCTAAAGGATCATTGCATTGACTTCGTCTTGCTTTTCTAGAGCTCTAGCAATCCTATCCTGTGTCTCAACTAGATTGTTATTATCTTCCTTACAACTTCTAATTTATGCCTTCAAACTTCTCAATTCTTCTCTTATATCAGGAGAATATTCATCTCCTTGTTGCTCAACTGCTCTATAAAGAGAGTCACATGAACTGTAATCCACAATTATTCTCGTCATCTCTAATATTATTCTTCCTGCAAACATACCATGTTAGATAAACCAAATAGAAAACATAATCAAACCATACCTCAGTGTATCTCAAGGGAGGCTATCTCATTTACACAAGTATTGGTAGAGAATCCTTGCTTTCCTTCACTTTCCTTTGCTTCTCCTTTTCCTTCCCTTGCTCACTTGATTACCTTTGTCTAAATTTAAGTGAATGTTAAAGTGCTGCCAGAATGCTCTAAGTGTGCAAGAGTGTAAGAGAACCAACAACTAACTGACAAAAGCTATGAATTGTTTCTATAATGCCTTTTTATCATTGATTTCCCGTCTTCTTCATTTTTCTTCATTTTACCTATAATTTCCCTTGCATGCATATTTGTGTCTCTTCATCTTCCTTTTCTCCTATTTTCCTTTATTTATCATAATTAAATGCCAAGTATTGTCCTTTTTCCTTTGCCAATGCCATAGCCATTATTAAATTGCAAGTGATGCCCACTACAATGTTTTCCCACCATTCAACTTGGAATATGTGTCTCATGACCTTGGTCTTATTTTTCCTTTATTATCCTTTATTACCTAAATATTTAACCGAGGGTTGTTACAATTCCCTAAAACAATGATCTAGTAACTGTTCACTGAGAGAGAAAACAACACAAATGATTGTAGCGTTGGACATTGTAGGAAGACTTTGATTTTGGCAGTGGATTCTGGACTTCTATTATGAAACCAGCTCACAAAAAGATAGAAAAGAGAGATCAACGCCTTAGAATTCAGGCTCTTCGAGGGGGCAACCTCCTTTACATTACACAAATGAGCAATTCTTGGATGATTCAAATGAAAAAACCTCCTTTCTATATATAGGAGTCTAAGAAGTCACAATATAACCCAGTCGACCTAACAATAATAATATAAAGCCACAAAAATAACAATAGAGGGATTCTATGGGGCACAGTAATAACAATATGGGGACAATAGGGGCACAACAATATTAATAAGGGATAAAATTACAATAGTAATGGGGTAATCACTAGTATTATAGGGACCCAACATGCCCCTCTCCTTCAAAAAAGTGTTGTCCTCAACGCTTGAGTAGTTTTGGATGCTTCTGTATAAAATTCTCATCCTCCCATGTGGAATCTTCAGTAGATAAGTTCTTCCACTTGATAAGATACTCTGAAATTGATCGATTTCGTAACTATCGAGTTCTTGTTTCTATGACTGCTTCTTATTCCAATATAATTTTTCCTTCCTTGTCAAGTTCTAGCAATATTGTTTGAACTGGGAGCTTGTCACCTATAACCTTCTTTAAACATGAAACATGGAAAACTAGGTGCAATCGAGAAGCTGCAAGAAGATCCAATTTGTATGCCATGGTACCAATCTTTTGCAACACCTTGTATGGACCATAATACTTTGGTGATAATTTATTATCCTTCTTAGCTCGCTTAAGGGACATTTGCTTATATGGTTGTAGCCGTAGGAATACCCAATCACCTACATCAAAACTTCTTTCGCTGTGATGTTGATCTGCTTGTTGTTTCATTCTATTATGTGCCAACACGAGGTTATCCTTTAAGAGTTGGAGGACTTGTTGTTGATGTTCGATGTGATGTTATACTGCTTGAACCTTAGAATTTTCTCTTAAATATGATGTGATGGATGGTGGCTAATATCCATAAAGTGCCATAAATGGGTTCATTTTTTTTGCTGTATGGAAGGAAGTGTTATACCACCATTCAGCTAGAGGCAACCATTTGACCCATTGTGTCTGTTTATCAAATACAAAGCAACGAATATATCCTTCCAAACATTTGTTTACTATCTTAGTTTTCCCATCAGATTGAGGATGATAAGATGAGCTATGAGCTAATTGAGTACCAAGACAAGAAAATAATTCTGTCCAAAAATTTACAGTGAAAATGGGATCTCTGTCACTTACAATAATCTTTGGGTTTCCATGGAGCTTTTGAATTGTTTCCATAAATGCAGTAGAAACTGTACTAGTTTTAAACGGATGTGATATTGCACAAAAGTGTGCATACTTGGTAAGTCTGTCAACTACCACCATGATGACACTCTTTCCCTCAGACTTGGGTAAACCTGTGATAAAATCCATTGAAACCTCCTCTCAACGTTGGCTTGGAATGGATAAAGGTTGTAATAGACCCGGTGTCTTAATTGTTTCAACTTTATTTTGTTGGCAAACCAAACATTCCACCACAAACTCTTGAATATCTGATTTAAGGCCCTCCCAAAAAAATTCCTTCTTAACCCTGTGGTAAGTTTTTAAAAATCTTGAGTGCCCTCCTAAGGGAGAAGTGTGCAATTCCATAAGAATCTTTTGTTTTAGCTAGGAATTCTTACAGAGGTATAAGCGATCTTTGTACCATAACGAATCATTTTGCCAACTAAATGTATCAGACGTACTAGAGTCTTGTTGTAACTTTCGAATAAGTGCCCACACTTCTTCGTCATTCTTCCATCCCTCCCTTACTTCATTTATCCAATCTGGTTGGATAATAGAAATGGCGCACAACAATGCTTCCACATCCTCATCCTTTCTTGAGAGTGCATCTGCCACCACATTTTGCTTCCCTTTTTTGTAGATGATTTCAAAATCATAACCCAACATCTTTGTGACCCACTTTTTTTGCTCTTCAGAGGATAATCTTTGTTCTAAAAAGTATTTAAGGCTATCATGATCCGTTTTTACCTTGAAGTGTCTTCCCATTAGGTAGGGTCGCCATTTCTTAAGTGCATGGAGTATTGCCAACATTTCCTTCTCATAAATAGCTTTGTGTAAAAACTTTCCCTTGATTGGATGACTTTCAAAAGCAATGGATCTTTCATTTTGCATTAGAACAGCACCAATTCCATTTCCTGAAGCATCACATTCCACAATAAAGGTTTTTGTGAAGTCTGGTGTAGCTAAGACTGGTGCTTGGCACATTGCCTCTTTAAGATGCTCGAAGGCCTTTGTTGCTTCTAGAGTCCATGAAAATGCATCTTTCTTCAATAATGTTGTTAGAGGTGCTGCTATTCTCCCATAATTCTTAACAAACTTGCAATAATACCCTGTCAACCCGAGAAATCCTCGCAGATGAGTTATGGATGTGGGGATTTTCCATTCCTTAATGGCTTTAATTTTGCTAGGGTCTACCTTAACTCCTTCATGAGATACAATATGACCCATATATTCCACCTCTTTTACTCCAAAGAAACATTTGGATCTTTTTGCATATAATTGTTTCTCCTCCAATAGTTGTAGCACCCTGTCAACATGTTTAACATGATCCTTCCAAGACTTGTTGTAGATTAGTATATCATCAAAAAACACTAACACAAATTTTCTAAGGAATGGTTTGAAAATGGAATTCATCAAACCTTGAAATGTTGAAGGTGCATTGGTAAGGCCAAAAGGCATGACCAAAAAATCATAATGACCCTCATGAGTTCTAAATGTTGTTTTCGTAATGTCTT
Source organism: Pinus tabuliformis (assembly GCA_031772625.1). Classification (NCBI taxonomy): domain Eukaryota; kingdom Viridiplantae; phylum Streptophyta; class Pinopsida; order Pinales; family Pinaceae; genus Pinus; species Pinus tabuliformis. Next base: position 859,179,580 of record CM062817.1, on the reverse strand, counting down.
CAGTCTTCATTTTGATTTGATGATATCCTGAATAAAGATCCAACTTGGTGAAGTAAATTGATCCATGCAATTCATCCAATAATTCATCAATGACAGGAATGGGAAACTTATCTTTAATAGTGAGCTTGTTGAGCTCCCTATAATCAGAACACATGCGCCATGATCCATCCTTCTTGTGCACCAATACTACTGGAGCAGAGAAAGAACTTTGACTCGGTTGAATTATACCAGCCTCTAGCATTTCTGCAACCATACATTCAATTTCACACTTTTGGGCATAGGGATATCTGTACGGCCTGATGTTTGGAGGAACACTTCCTAGAATCAGATGAATAGCATGATCATGATCACGAATAGGTGGGAGACCTTTGGGAGTCTCAAATACCTTGGAATGATTGTCCAAGACTTTTTGGAGATCTGGAGAAATAGATGATTCCAACGTGGAAACATCTAGCGAACATAATTGTGCAATTACACCTCTTTGTTCCTTTTTTAGAAGCTTTGTCATACCGTTAGAGCTGATTATTTTTCCCAGTTTCCCTGCAATACCCCTTAATTCAACTTCCTTTCCTTCCACAGAAAATTTTATGAAAAGTTCTTGAAAATTAAAAGCTATTGTACCCAAGGATTGTAGCCATTGGACTCCTAATACAACATCAGCACCTCCCATTGGAATGGAAAGCATTGGGCTAGTCAATACATATTCTCCCATGGATAGCTTGATATTATGGCACTTTCCAGAGCAATTTATTGTTCCTCCATTTGCAACCATCACTTGACACTCTGGTGCTGGATATAAGAAGCAATTCAATTCTTTTGCTACCTTACAATGAATAAAATTGTGGGTACTTCCTGAATCAATCAACACTATTACCTTTCTCTTCTTGATTTGTCCTTCTATCTTGATGGTTTGAGGAGTGGTAATTCCCGCCAATGCATTACAAGATATGGTCAAATTCATTTCTTCTTTATCTAGGCTTTGTTCCTGGAGTATATCCTCTTCTTTTGACCTTTCTTGCTCCTTTTCTTCTTCCTCTTCACAATCTATGTAGAATAATTTCTTCTCAGCACACTTATGACCTTTAGTGTATTTGCTATCACAACTGTAACAAAGCCCTTTTGCTCTTTTTTCTTCCAATTTTTGTGGTTTCAACCTTATAAGTTGTGGAAGACTAAGGGCAACAACACTTCCATCTTTATAGTTGTGAGTGGTATGCTTCCTGGTTTCCATAATTTTGCTTTCCATTTTTCTTGCTAACCTGAATGCATTCTCTAATGAATCAGGTTCCCAAAAGCGAACATCATGTTGGATATTATCCTTTAAAGTCCCTATGAATACATCAATCCTATGCTCCTCTGGAATATTTTTTACTCTTATGTTCAATTTTTGGAACTCCTCAATGTGCTCCATTATTGAACCCTTTTGCTTGAGACTTATCAATTGACTAAAAAAAGTGTTGCTTTCTGTATCCTCATAATGTGCTGTCAATTCTTCCGTAAAAATTTCCCAAGTGATAATTTGTTTACAAGAGCAAAGCCATTGATACCATACAAACTGATTTGGTTCCAAATATAAAGTTGCAATACGTACCTTTTGTGTGTTTTGCACATTATTGAGATCGAAAAATTGCTCCATCTGTAATATCCATGTTGCGGGATCCTTGCCATCAAACTTCCTCATATCCTTTTCGGAATATGGTGGGTCTTCGATCCAACATTAAAGTCTATGGAATCATGATTAACATTTCTTTTGTTCTAATCATGAGTTTCCTTTACTACCCTTTCACCATTAGTGACCATTTCTTGTAGCAACTTATTCATATTTATCTTCAATTCTTCCATCTTATCATCCATGCCAACAATTTTAGCGTCCATGCCTTTCATCTTAGCTTCCATGCCATCCATCTTAGCTTCTACGCCTTTCTTTAAACAATCCATATTAGCTTCTACACCTTTCTTTAAACCATCTATCTTAGCTTCTACATCTTTCCTTAAACCATCCATCTTAGATTCTATTGCTTTTTGTGCAAGGGACACTTGTTGCACTTGGTCTCGTAATTTTGATATATCATGTTGCATTTCTTCCTCTTCTTCATGAGTAATGCTAGAGCTTTCAAGTTGCTTACTAGGTGCTTTCATTTTCTTTCCTTGGGGCATCAATTACCAATTCAAGCTAATTTTTCAAACCAATCTTATGCAAAAAAAAAATTAAAAACTACAAACCCTTTTTCACTTTGTAGAAGCTTGATATTGAATCTGATGTATCTCTGCAATTTCAGATCATCCAGTTCTGAAATTGCGACCTGTAGTATCCCTATGTGTCCTCTTTCCAATTCCACCAGTCTAATCCAAATTGGATTCTCCAAGGAAGAGTTATGCACAATCTCCCAAGATGACCTGATTATATACTAGTTCAGTAGAGCGAACTTGTATGACATGCCACGAGTCATTGTTTCGACCTTTGGCTTTGAAAAATATATACAAGAAACTAAAATCCGTCCTCTTTCTGTACCTTCTTACGAAATTTCAATCTGATGTTCAGAGAGAAAGTTATGACGATTTTCCCCAGGTCACCTATTTGGAATGTAATTCAGGAGTCTGCAAGAAGACCAACTTCCTCAGATCATATCTCCACAAATATAGCGTGAAAAGCTCTGAAATTCGGACCCGAGATTCAGGACGATTTCTTCTCAAATGGGTTTTTTTTAGCGTCTGAAACATCGCAGAAAAAAGTTATAGCGAAAATGCCACGATGACCTGTTTGGAGCAGCGAAACCCTAGAATCCAAAGCTCTGATACCAAATGTTATGAAGCCAGCTCACAAAAAGATAGAAAAGAGAGATCAATGCCTTAGAATTCAGCCTCTTCGAGGGGGAAACCTCATTTACATTACACAAATGAGCAATTCTTGGATGATTCAAATGACAAAACCTCCTTTCTATATATAAGAGTCTAAGCAGTCATAATATAACCCAGCCAACCTAACAATAATAATATAAAGCCACAAAAATAACAATAAAGGGATTCTATGGGGCATAGTAATAACAATATGGGGACAATAGGGGCACAACAATATTAATAAGGGATACAACTACAATAGTAATGGGGTAATCACTAGTATTATAGGGACCCAACAACTTCCTAGGAAGGAGGTGAATCCTAGTACTACTTTGAGTGTGGAGGGGTAAGCCTCTAAATCCCTTGTTGTTGATGCAGGAAGGGTATACTTTTATTTGTTGATTAAATAAAATGTGCATATGTGTATATGTGTATATCATGGTAAATATTGCGTCAAGTTGTATTTATAAAGATCCATAAACAATATGTTTATTTGCTAGTTGAAGCAAATGTGTATGAGAATATATGTGTTGTCATTGTAAATATCACATCAAGTTGTTTTATAAAGCTCCAATAAACGATATGTTTATCGTATTTCAACATTTTTTTATTGTAAATACTGCATCAAGCTATGCTTATAAAGCTCCATAAGCAGTATGTTTTATTGGTCATAAGTATCTTATAATACCTAGGATGGTGTTCCCCCAAGAGGAAGGGGTTTGTAACAACCCCTGGTTGATTTTTTATGTAAATATAATAAAACCAAGGTCATGGGACATGTATTCCAAGTTGAATGGTGGGTAAACATTGTAGTGGGCATCACTTATGGTTTATTGATGGCTATGGAAATTGGAAAAGACAAGAGGCAATAAATGACATTTAATTAAGGAAATAAAGGAAAATAGGAGAAAAGGAAGATGAAGAGACACAAATATGCATGCGAGGGAAATTAGAGAGAATTTAGAGGAAAATGAAAGAAAAGAGGAAAAACAAATAAAAAAGGAAAGGAAGATACTAGGCATGAATGATAAAAAGGCACCTGAGAAATAGTTGACAACTTTTGGTCAACGTTCAGCAAAGGAGAGAGAACAAGCAAGGAAAGCAAGGGTGCACAAGAGAAAGTTTGGAAAACCACAAGTAAGGGCAAAAAATAATTGTAGATTTACAGGTAACATTGTGCATGCGCGATTTAGCATGCCTGGATTCAAATGCAAGGTAAATGCATTTGGTTATTTTGTTGTCATTGGCATAGGATTTGTTGGGATTGATAGTGGTTTCGGCCTTGCCTTGCTATTTCTTGGATAGCCATGATGTAGTGGGCTCTCTATTTTGATTAAGCTTTGGATGGTCGGTAGGCTTGGATCTCAGTTGAGGTGGTCTCAGGAAAATTCCCAAGAGTCAAGGGTGGAGATTGGTTTTCTCCTAAAACTATTGACGGGTGGGTGGAGACGGGAAAATTCCTTTGGAGCTAGTGAAGGAAGTCAGAGGCATCCAAGCTTGTTTTGATGTTAGTGATTTATAGACCGGATAGGTGAAATCATTGTGGTTGAGGGTTGAGGTGATTTGGCCTCTAGAAGCCCTAGTTGGTTCTATTTTGGTTTAACCCATATGATCCCACATTCATTCTTGGAATATGGCATGGGGATGATTGGTTGAAAGAGAGATTTGGTTCAGCCCAATCTATGGTCGGGTGCTATGTGAAAGTCTCTAAATTGGTTGGAACTTACATATGTTAATATTAGCTATGCTCTTATTGTAATTGATGAGAACATGTACTGGTTATTATGTTGATCTTATGGGTGGTGTGTCATGGATTCTATTTTAGTTGTATGTTGGTTATGTTCATATTTATATGATGTGTTCTTGATATGGATATTGTTCATGATTGGATAAATTATTGAATGATTGATGAATGCATGGGCTAACAAGTGTTGTTGCAACTAGCTTGAGAGGGCATAGAGCCTTCTTAATGGTTCTTTGATGAAGTTAAGATGATCATGATCAGATATGCATTCATGACCTATATCTACTATGTTTACCACTTGTTTTACGAAATGATTATCATGATACTGGCATGTTTTGAGTGAGTCCTAACCTTAGCATTCATTATTCAGACATGTTAGCATCTTAGACTTGATTCTAGAGAGTTCTAAGCATGTCTTGTATGCCATCCCTAAAAAAAGTGGCACAGATCTCACGACCGCATGCACAAAACAGGGAGATCTCATTCATAATCCCATGCATGAAGGCTTATGGGTGAAGTTGTAGCTTCCCACTTCCATAAATAGAACTTGGACGTCAAGTCATGTCATAGTAGCACTCAGCTCATGTTTACCCTGGAGAGGTTGTAAAATAGGGTAAATGTGGAATGAGGTGTTACAGAAGGTGGATGTGCTTCAATGTGTTTTGCAGTCCATTGGTCCTTTTGTTGGTTGTTTTGGGTTCAATATTCAATGGTGAAAATTTTGGGGAGGAGGTAGTCACTCCTTTTGTCCCAATTGGTGTGTCATTTGTGGTGTCCGGGTCTACCGTATGGAGTTTCTATGATGATTTAGTCTATTGGTTCCCTGGTCTTGCTGGAAGTAGGTCTTGTTTGTTCTTGTGTTCTTTTGCAGGTAGAGGCACTCATAACAGTTATTGTCAGTTTGACTCTAATTCATATATGTCGTTGAGGCAGAGCGGAAGGAGCAGACGAGGAGGTAATGCCTGAGTCCAGCAAGGGAAACGTGGTGCTAGGATTTTTTTCTCAAGACTTGGTTGCCTCATTTTTCAATTTTGTTCTGCCAAAAATGCGCAAATAAATTAGGAAGATAGAGACACAGGTGAGGGTTGAAATATAATCCCTCTCTAATTCATAGGTCATGGAGGATATTTTGACTTGGGTTCCTAACTGTAGGCACATCAGGGGAAAGAAGAAATAATTCCTAAACTCATTTGATTTTGATTGGAAAATGAATACTTTGTTAGGTCTGATCTTGAGGGACAAACAAGTGGAGACGTACAATGTTTTTGCGTCCCTGGAAGACGTCAAGAGAATGCTCAAGAATTAGCGGTTTTGTCTGGATAGAATCAAATCCTAGTTGGATCGTGTAGAAAGCCACATTGCATGTGAATCAGATGGGGGGGATATGATGGATCCCCTTGGTTCTAGCACGAGGGCTCCAACCATTATTTCTTCTTTTAAGAATGATTAGAGTGCTATGTGGGTGGAGGTGTAGCTTGATAGTTTTGTGTGAGGGCCCTTGGCTCATTAATATGGATGCTTGGTGTCTCTGGTAGCCTTCTCATTTACATTGCCGTGTGAATGGTGGTTCCTGGCCCATCCTATTGGGCATGTTCCATATCTTCTATCCCCTAGTTGTATGTTTTATGGTTGGTCGTGGTGCTTATCTCCTGGTTGTTAGGTCTCAACATGGTTATTTCGTAATGGGTTGTGAAATTTTGGTTTGGTTATATGTATTATGGGCAGACCCTTCACATTTTTAGAATGATAGTGTCTATGCTTCTTGGAAAATATGTTAGCTATATTTGGCTGGGTCTGTTGGGCAATGTTGTTGGCCAGTTCTGGTCATGAATTTAATGATTCTGGGTTATGAAGTCTATTTCTTTTCCAGTGGGATTTGAGACCTAGTTGGTCTGGATGAATGAGGTATTTTGCATCACCCATGATCACTTTGATAATCTTTGTAAATCATTAATATAAAATTCCTTAGCTTACAAAAAAAGGGGTATATTTACATGAAACAAAGCTTACCAATTCATTCTTTGAAACAAGTCTCATTTATTCTCTTAAATAGTGGAATCCACTTCATTCTCTTAAATAGATCCACTGGCTTCCTATATGCAAATTGGCTTTCTCATCCCAATATTACTATGCATTACTATTATAGAAATACCAGTCCCTTAAAGAAGTGGGAGGTAGCAGTGAAGGGATAAGCAAGCAGTGGAAAAATGCAGTGAAGTAATAGATTCGACTAACAAAGTCGATTACAAATAGGTGACATAATAAGTAACAAATTTAGTGTTTTATTTTTCATGTCAATATAAAATTATCTATTTCTCAAACTTTGGTTAATGATAAACTTAGATAAATGCTATCTATTATAATTAAAACAATGCAATGTAATGTAAACTTTGGTTAACTCCAAACTTATATAAATGTCATCCCATATAATTTTAAAGAAACTTGGCCCAAAGCTTATAATAGAAATGATAATAATATAGGTAAAGTTTGCAATAAAACCCCAAATCATATCCACCAATATAAATCAACATAAAAAAATTTAAATTTATTATATAACCTAAAGATATTCTTTTCCTATATTAAACCTCAGTGAATGTACAAATTTAGTGAAACAACAACGATCAAGTGATTCTCATAATCCCTATCCCTATATAACCTTCAACCAGTATTTCAGAACGGTAAAAACAAACAATCGCCTTCCTAAATTGTAAGATCACGAGTAAAAAACTTTGTTATAAGATATTAAGATCTAAATAACATAAAATAAATGACTTAAATTAGAGTTTGCTTAAAAAATTATTAAAAAATTAAATAGTATATCTTAAAATTAATTTTATTTTAATTTTCTATATATTTTAAATAATTAAAATTTATTACAATTAAATAATGGTTAAGAATATATCATATAATTATATTTTGGAATCTCTTAGATCGGGTGGATAAATGAAGCAAAGGGGGAGATGAGGATGGTCACCTCGTCATCACCTTGAGCAATTGAAGAGGTCGATGAGGGAGTAATCTGTAATGCCCCACTTAAATCTTATCCTACAAATTGTGTTAATATTTACATTATCTGAAAATATTGAGGAATATTGGTCTAAAATAAATTTATGATTTCCATTATTCAAATTCCCCACTTACCTTCTCAAATTGAATATTGTGTAGGATATGGTCTCCTTCCATTAATTCAAAGTATATTTATTCATTCACACGCCCCAATGTACCCTCACATTTAATGAGGAGAAGACAAAGTCCTCTCCATCTTATCATCAATATATATTTATTCATTCACACACTCCAATGTACCCTCACATTTACTAAGGAGGAGACATGGTCCTCCCCATGTAATTACACTTCACATTCCCAAATGTACTTCCCCATTAAATTCTCAATTTTAAATTCATATCACAATTCCAAATGTACTCTAGCTTGGAAGAGAAGTCAACCACTTCACATTCCCAAATTTACTTCCCCATTAAATTCTCAATTTTAAATTCATATCACAATTCCAAATGTACTCTAGCATGGAAGAGAAGTCAACCACTTCACATTCCCAAATTTACTTCCCCATTAAATTCTCAATTTTAAATTCATATCACAATTCCAAATGTACTCTAGCTTGGAAGAGAAGTCAACCAAGGATGGGTGAGAGTTAAAGACATTAATGAGAGGTGGTTGAGGAAAGAGGGTATAAAAGGGAAGGGGGAAGGAAGAAGAGTGGGAGTTGTAGTTTTGCTTAGGATTGTGGGGGTTGGTTGTGATTGTTTGGCCTTGTTATGATTTTGGGAGACCTTGGAAACCTGTGGAGGTTTCTTGGGTTTGAGAGGAGGAAAGTATCGTTTTCTAGTTTTGCACATTCTTCTTGAGGACACACTATATCTGGTTGGACTTGGGCACGGAGGGCTAGGGAACCTGTGGAGGTTTCCTGGGCTAGGAATTTATTTCCTAGTTGGCTGGGAGGTAAATCCGGTTGGGTCGGCGAGAAGGAGCGTCAGCTGGAGCTATCAGACAAAGGTATCGTCATCAACCGCCGGAACAGGTATTTTTCCATGGACTACTCTTGTTAAGTTGATATCAATGGAATGCACACCATAATTTATGTTGATTATAATGTAAATGACAAAATTTTGTTTGTTTAAAAGCCCTTTAAGTAAGTAAGTTATCACCTCTTGTCTTATTTAATTCAGTAAAATTAGATCCATTAGCAGACCTTAGGATAGGGCTCTTACACATGGTATCAGAGCTTTGGTTAAAACTCTGGACCCAAAGCCCACTAAACTCAATATTATACACGCTAGAAGGAGGGCTTGAACCTCCGACCTTGAGGTTAAGCTATTGTGGTTAACAATTTTTATCTGTCCAATTGAGAGGGTGAACCGCCTATGGGCCTTGATGCGCAGAGATATGCATGTGATTTTCTCTTGGAGTCCCTGCCCTATGTTTTGTTGTCAGACAGGGTATCATCGGAGGCGGAAAAAAAAATATGCTCTGAAAATTGCTGCTACATGGAAATCTAAAATGAACCCCGACCATGCGCACATCCCTCCTGTGGAAGCACACACATTCTTGCAGCTCTTGGCTTCTTACGGAATTTCAAAGGAATTTAAGGATGATGACTTTTGTACGCTAGTCCCTCGCATTTCCGGTAACCCAAAGGCACCAGAGCTCTATGGTGCGCTTCAAATCACTCACAAGATACCAGGTTTCTAGACTTTGCCTTCTTTGTTTCAGGAAGCCTCTTGGTTCAGTTTAGATTTTGTATTTAGGCAAAGATTGCTGAGGGTTACATTGTCAGTTTATACTGTATACTTTATACTTTAAATAAAAGTATACCATTCACCAGAAGTTAGGGGGTTGGAGTTCACTATTTTGTGTGCTTTAATGTGTTTTTCTCGTGTTTGTGCTGAAATGATTAGAGTGTAATTAGACAATAGGTAAATGTGCAAACTTTCTTGTTCATAGGCCGATCTGAAGAATAAGATGAAAGCATAGAATTTGCGCAGTTCGACTCCTTTTCTGGCTGTAAAGCGAATTTCATACCACCGGCCTTGAATCTGTTGCCATCCCTGAATATGTTACTCTCATGGGGATTGAACAGACCACCATTTTCGTTCAAAAAGGTCTCGGACCTCGCCTTCTTGCGGGCGTGCCCAAATGGGTCCATGAGATCTTCGAGCTAAACCCTCCTATATGATACGACCAAACTAAACAATAAACCTTCTTAGAACCCTTGTCTAAGCTCGATATCTCCACCCAATAGCTCAAACCGCACGAAAAACCCTTAAAACAAAACCCAGAAAAAAAACACAGACAACTCAAAAAAAAATCTTACAGATGACCATCCAATATCAATGCCAGTTACAGTGTAGAAACAAGCTGTCGCGTAACTCTCGCAATGTTTAGACTAAGGCCGCAGGGACAATCTGTAAATACCTTAGGAATGCAGTTAAACAACACACAAAATGGTATTTTTTTTTTTCAACTTACACCAGCTGAATATCTCATATTAAGGAAAACATTTGAAAGCTTCATTCCGACATAGTAAGAACGACCCACATTTGGAAGCCTCAATTAGAATAAAGTTTAAACCAACTTTTTCGAAGTAGAGATAATGCCTATACAGATGTTTTCTTCACAAAGATATTGGCAGTCATACAGGGAAATGGGCGCAACCATCAAGAAAAATTAGAAGCTATCTAATGGAGACAGCCCTCAACTAATATTCCATTTAATTTCCTTTGGGGAGGAGATATGAGAGAGTTTATAGAAAGACTCACCTATGTTTCTTTGTTGCAAGATTCCATTCGGTCCCTTAACTGTCATCCTGTGAGAAATAACCGTCTATATTGGTAATAAGTTTCCAATCTCCCTTGAGTTTGACAACTACATAGTGACCACTGACCATCACATTGAACTCCATTTTCCTTCTGTTAACCCAGAGAGAGAAATTTTGCTGTATCCTCTGACCCAATGTAATGACGAAATGTAATTTTTGGTTGAGCATAAAGCCAGCTATGCGATACTATAGATTTTATATGACCATGAAAGCATACCAAGCAACAGAACCTCATCCACTATCTGGGAATCGGACCAAGAGATTGAGTTGGAATAGGGGGCTTATTCGCTTTCATTGAGTTCCCTAATATGAGAGAGAGAAATCTTATATAACATGCTCCTACTACAGAGTGCATCATAGATGTGATCATCTAGTTGGCTCTTGAACCAAGTTCTGGATGCTTATGTAAGACCGAACACCCCGTTGAACACTAGCTTTTCAAATGTGTGCACCATCATCATTGTGCATCAACTCCTTCGCTTCTAATGCTTTTATGGTGCCATGGGGAAAGCAGATAGAGAGAGTCTTCCAGTCTCATCCTCAAATAGAACTGAAGCTGGTTTGACCAAACAAACAGTAAGGATGAGTTCAAACTCAGTCAATAGCTAAGCAAACTGGAGATTGGTGCAGAGTAAGTTTAGTTTGGTGCAGAGTAAGTTTAGTTGCGTATGCATGATGTATTTGTAGTAGGAGGGCACATATCTATATTCAGTTAGGATATTCATGTGGGTAAGTTTCAGTTTAGGTAGAGGAAGCAGATCTCAAGGAAGGGAATATATCCACATAGATCACATAAAACAAATTTTCCACGTTCATATCCAAAGTGAGTCAAGATGGGGCTTGAATGCATCTTATGATGCTTTTGATCTGGTTACAACTTACATCATTATTCCACTAAACTTCTGCTTCATAGTAAAGTGACATCATTATTTGTAGCTGAGTTATTGCTGAGTGAGATGGGTTATTTATGAGTTAGCAGAGCTTAAAGGGTGAGTAGAAACTACAAGATCTTCAAGAGAATCTATGCACTCAGACCTGCAACAGTGCTTCTTTGCATCTCCCCACGCTACAAAGGCAACGTGCAATTTCGTAGTACAGGCTTGCTGCTTCAACTATCCCTCGCCTCCCATTTCTCCAACTATGCATAGAGCTTTATGTATCTTACCTTCTCTCCAAAAAGCCTGTACAAGAGCTTTATAAGTTAAACCATCTGGACAGATGCCATTAATAGAATCGAGAGGGAAAAATATTCTGCTTTGTTAGTGGAGTCAGTATCAGTAGATTCTGGACAGATGCCATTAATAGAATCGAGAGGGAAAAATATTCTGCTCTGTTAGTGGAGTCAGTATCAGCAGATTCAGCACCATATTTAAAACAGAACATATGACTTGAATTAAATAAAGGAGAGCACATGCACGTCAATTATCTAGGGATCCTTTGCTTGCACCATTCAAAAGAAAATTTCCAAACTATTTCCACACTAATAGCAGTGCCTTTTGCGATCCTAGCATCTTCTTCAAGATACAATTTCCAGCTTCCCTTGTAGGAGACTCTGATCATATGTGCCACCTGCCCAGATTGGAATTCCTTTCCTTCAAATATCATCTTGTTTCTAGACAGCCATAGGCCCCAGAGCACAAAGTAACTGAGCAGAGACCTGACATTATACCAACTCTGAAAATCATTCAGCAGGGTGGCCTCAACTGCGGATGCTGTTTTGATTTCACATCCAGACACAAATCATATTGGTGCTTTGCCATATGCTGTGAAAAAGCTTGGGCTCTCTGCTCCTGTGTATTCTATAGAGCCTGTATATAGACTGGGTCTCTTGACTATGTATGATCATTATATGTCTCGCAAGATATGATATTAAAGGTGCTACGTGGAGATGGCAATGTGCTCCTCCCTGTGGAGACAGCAGGTCGTGTGCTCGAGCTTATTTTATGTTTGGACCAGCACTGGGCTTATCATCACTTAACTTATCCAATTGCCTTCTTAACTAATGTCGCTACAAGTACAGTAGAATATGTCAAGAGCTTCCTTGAATGGATGAGTGATTCAATAGCGAAATCCTTTGAGCATACTCGTGACAATGCTTTCCAACTAAAGTAATACCTCATTCTACTTCGGTATCTGTAACTAACATTAGTTGATTTTCATTTTTTTTTTACATTCAATTTTGTTTCATTTATGACACGATTTATAAATTAGTGATACATTGGAAAGCAGCTAGTCTATACGGTAATATCTCATTTTGCTAACTTAGGCAACATTATGTGTGGAATAATTATCTGCAGAAAAACCTACCTCCAGATTTTGTCCCTAGCATCTGAAAATGCCCTTGGATTTTGTTGAAATGTTAGAAATACAACGAGAGTACATTGTGCATGAATGACACATGTTTGAACTTGTGAAGTTTTTTTTTTTTTACGCTGTTAATACATTCCGTTTCTTTTTTTGTTTTTGCAAATTATGTACTATTTCTTTATGATTCTGGAAATACATAATCAACTCTATGTAATGGAAGGTTAGGAAGTGGACAAATCTCTATACTCTGGCTTAATATTATGGAGGTAATAAAATTTATTATAATTTTTTGTCAGCTTCTGTTTTAAAATATAAATATGACATATATTAAATCAATATCATAATCTCTATGAATATTTCAAATCAGTTGATTTCTCTTGGGTATTCAGTTTTGCATGATAAGATAAGGATGTCATTTTAGTACTTTGAGATTTATCAAAACTAAAATACATTTAGGTGGTTATCACCTGGAAATACACATAGTTGGAAGGACCCAAAGGTGTTTGGATAACTTAGTGAAAGTTCCAATGTCAGCTCACACTAATTGTTTCAATTTGGGTTACTGCTTTGTTTACTTCAGTGGGGAATCACTAGGTTGACTTAGGATTTAAATTCTGTGCTTTTGGGGATATTACCTAACTCAAATCAGCAAAATTTCCTTCTTAGACATAGATGTATCAAAACCATTTGAGGCACAATGAACATAATATTCGCTTTTGAAGCTAAGTAGGGAATATTGTGGAGAGTTTTTGCTTATATGTAAATAGGATTAATGGTTTATTGGTGAATACACAAGAATGGTTCAAAATTTCATTTTATATGAGTATTTTTTTTGAAAGCCAGTATGTGAGTCAGCTAAGAGAGACAAGTCCTAGGATGGATTAATAAGTCTTAGATATTGAACAGATTTTGAACAAATCAAAATGGTGAGGACGCGAAGGAACCAAGGGCCTGGGGAGTCTTCACAAGGACCTCCTTCAAATAACCCATTACCTTCACCAGAATTGACTCTCATCCTGCGTTCCTTGGAAGCAATTAATGAAACCTTAAGAGGACGCCAAACAAATGAAATGGAAGGGGAACACCCTTCATCAGGGTTAGGGAACCCCTAGAGACTATGATAGAAGACCTCCAGTTGAGGACATTACTAGAGAGCTCCAGAAGATTAAACTCCCAGAATTTGCAGGAGGTCGTGCCAGTGAGCGTGCAGAAGCCTGGTTAGAGGGGATGGGAAGGTGTTTCGCACTAAGGGATTACAATTCCAATTCCAAAGCCAAAATAGCAATATTCCAACTCAGAGATAGTGCTCTGAATTGGTGGGGTAACTTAGAGCGTCAACTGCACCTCACTCCAGACACAGTTACTTGGGAATTGTTTGAGGAGAGGTTTAGGAAGAAGTACCTACCAGCATATTATGAAGAACAACAGGTAGGAGCCTTCCATGCCCTAATACAAGGAGGTCGTACTGTAGAAGAGTATGAAATTCGATTTATGGAATTAGTCAAGTACGTTTCCTACATGGATACTGATCAGCGCCAAGCGGATCGTTTTATGTATGGATTAAGACCTAAGATTAGGGCAATGGTACGGATGTGGAAACCATCCTCAGTTGCAGAAGCTGTAGAACAGGCTCGTTATGTCGAAGAACACCTAGATTTAAAGGGTGAAGGCAGAGCCATCTTTCCACGTCAAACAGGGTTTATGAGGAAGGCCCCTCGTACCTTCCCAAGGGGGGAAAGTCGGAGGCCACCACCATATGGAAACAGGGTTATACCTAGAACACCAACAGTAGGAATTTCCATGGTTTCTAGTGCAGCTTCACCCACAGTTTCAAGGGCGCGTACAAATCAAAGTCATAGGCGAGGAACAACAAGTGGGGGTAGGGGTTCCAGGGGAAGAAACTCTTTCCAAAGAACTCCACACCATTCGGTTCAAGGTCCACCACGCATCACTTGTTGGGGATGCGGAGGACCTCATTACCAGCGGGACTGCCCAGAGTTTCGAACCAGTAACAGCAGAAGGGAGGGAAAAGAACCAATAAAGGGAGCAGGTAGCCACCACCGAATCTATGCCGCAGTTGACAATCAACAAGTTGAACACCAGTCTGCCGTGGTAGAAACCTCAGGTATGATAAACAAAGTAAAAGTTAAAATTTTGTTTGACTCTGGTGCTACAGATAGTTTCATTTCACCAGTTGCATTAGAAAAATGTGGGCTGGCAACCTATGAGCACGATGACTTTAAACAAGTTGAGATGGCTTCTGGAATAAAACAAGCAGTAGGGCCTAGTGTTGACCAATGTCAGGTAAACCTCGGGGTGTGTATGACTAAGTTGAAGGCATACGTCACAGAATTGGGAACGTATGATGTAATTGTTGGAATGGATTGGCTTGAAGCTCATCGAGCTTTGGTAGACTGTTTCAAGAAGAAGGTGATCTGTTTAGATGATGAAGGTAGGCCAATTGAGATTTGTGGAATCAAGAGGGGAGTGTCCCTACGATTCATATCTATGATGAAGGTAAAACGTTGTCTCAGACAAGGTTGCAAACTGTATTTGGTCAAGACTGTAAGTGACCAGAAAGGACCTTCCCTGGATCAACATCCAGTTTTGGCTGAATTCAAGGATGTTTTTCCAGAGGAATTGCCTGGATTACCTCCTGTAAGAGAGATTGATTTCACCATTGATCTGAAACCAGGGGCAGAACCAATATCTAAGACACCCTATAGGATGACAACTCCAGAGCTTTGTGAGTTGCAGATGCAGTTAAAAGAGCTCTTAGACTTGGGATTGATCAGACCTAGTATTTCCCCTTGGGGTGCACCAGTAAATTTTGTCAAGAAGAAGGATGGTTCCCTGCGCCTATGCATAGATTATAGAGACTTAAACAGAGCCACGATAAAGAATAGGTACCCAATACCTCGAATAGATGACTTATTTGATCAAATGAAGGGGGCAACGGTCTTCTCAAAAATCGATCTACGATCTGGATACCACCAATTGAGGATAAAGGAGGAAGACATCTCAAAAACAGCATTTCGAACTCGATTTGGGCACTATGAGTTCGTAGTTGTTCCATTCGGTCTAACTAATGCACCAGAAGTATTCATGAGCCTCATGAATGGTGTGTTCAGGAAGTATTTGGACCAATTCGTGCAAGTCTTCCTTGATGACATTCTTATATATTCCAAGAATGAAAAAGAGCATGAACAACACCTAAGGGTAGTATTGACTTGTTTAAGGGAAAATCAATTGTATGGGAAATTGTCAAAGTGTTCCTTCTTTCAGAAGAAAGTCCATTACCTTGGGCACATCATTTCAGGAGAAGGGATTTCTGTTGACCCGGAAAAGGTGAAGGCCATAATGGATTGGCCAGTACCAAAAAATGCCCGTGAGGTACGTAGCTTTATGGGGCTAGCTGGGTATTATCGCAGGTTTGTGGAAGGGTTTTCAAGGATTGCAAAACCCATCACCACATTACAACGGAAGGGGGTTAGGTATGAATGGACAAATGAATGTGACACTGCATTCACAGAGCTAAAGAGGTTACTAACTAGTGCACCGATCCTTCAAGTACCAGACATGACTAAAGACTTCACTGTCTGCACCGATGCTTCGACGCAGGGATTGGGTGCAATATTGATGCAAGAAGGCAGAGTAATAGCTTACGCTTCTAGGAAATTGAAGAAGCATGAAGAGTTATATGCTACCCACGACTTAGAATTGGCAGCAGTGATGTTAGCCTTGAAGCTATGGAGACACTACCTCATTGGGAGAAGATTTGAGTTAAGAACAGATCATCAAAGCCTAAAGCATCTCTTCACTCAAAGGGATTTGAACGCCAGACAAAGGCGATGGAGCGAATTCATGAGTGAGTATGATTTTGAAATCTCATACATCAAGGGAAAGGAGAATGTAGTGGCGGATGCACTAAGCAGGAGGCCACGAACTTTCTCCCTAGTAGCCTTAAAGGTAAATTTAAGGGAGCGGATATTGGAGAAACTCTTTGAAGATAGTTGGTATTTAAAAGTCATCTCAGCTATCCAAAGTGGGAAGCAGATAGAACCAAAGTTTGAAGGATATGTCCTTGAATCAAATGGGCTATTGAGATTCCAAGGGAGAATGTACGTACCTAAGGAAGGGGGTATAAGAGAAACCATCCTCGGAGAGTCTCACAGAGCACTCTATTGTGCACATCCTGGGGTAAAGAAGATGTACGCAGACACAAGGAAACTCTTCTTTTGGGCAGGCATGAAGCATGACATAGTCCAGTTTGTCGCCAAATGTCTTGAATGTCAACGAGTGAAAGCTGATCATCGCCATCCAGCAGGACTCCTACAACCTCATGACATCCCTACATCTAAATGGGAAGTAATTTCCATGGATTTTGTGGTGGGTTTGCCACTCACTTCCTAGAGGCACAATGCCATATTGGTTATAGTTGATAAATTGACCAAAAGTGCCCATTTCATCCTAGTAAGGGACACTTACGATGTTACGGATGTGGCGCGAGTGTTTGTCAATGACGTTATCCGACTGCACGGATTTCCCACAAAGATCATTTCTGATAGAGACTCCCGATTTACATCTAGGTTTTGGACAAGTTTGTAGTCAGCACTGGGAACTCAGTTAAACCTAAGCACTGCATATCATCCAGAAACAGATGGGCAGACCGAAAGAGTAAATCAGGTTCTGGAGGACATGCTTAGGATGTACGTCATGGATAATCAGACTCAGTGGGAAAGGTACTTACCATTGGTAGAGTTTGCCTACAATAACAGTTATCATAGTTCAATCGGGATGCCTCCTTATCAAGCTCTATATGGAAGACCTTGCAGGACGCCATTGAGTTGGGAAAAGTTGGAGGACCGAGTGATAGTTGGCCCAGAATTAGTCCAAGAAATGGAGGAACAGGTAAAGCAGGTTCGGCAAAGGTTAAAGGAAGCACAGGATAGGCAGAAGAGTTATGCTGATTCACATAGGATTGATCGCAGTTATGAGGTAGGGGACCAAGTTTTTATTCGTATCCGGCCCAACAAAAGCACCATCCGGTTTGGGAAGGGGACGAAATTGTCACCTCGGTTCGTAGGACCTTTTAGGATCAAGGAGAAGATTGGACCAGTTGCCTATCGTCTTGTACTGCCGCCCCATTTGCATAAAACTCATGATGTTTTTCATGTATCTGTTTTGCGACATTATGTTTCTGATGAATCTCACAAACTGGATTGGCAGGACTTGCAGGTCTCGGACATGGGAACCGTAATGGTAGAACCATTACGCATATTGGACCGTAGGGTTCGATAGCTCAGACGTCGCACGCTGGACCAAGTTAAGGTCCAGTGGGACAAGTATAGCCCAGGATCTGCTACCTGGGAGGATGCAGAGACTATGCATCATGACTACCCCTCACTTTTTGAGCATCTGTGATGCCTATTTTGACTTAGATAGCTACCTATGTTAAGATCCTATTTCCATGTTATTTATTTATGAACATTATGTAATATTGATGCATTTGGTTGACACATAAAACTACTTATATGAATCAGTTGATAAATTTGATATTTATGACAGAAATGGTTGATGTATGGACTACATGTATGACTCACTTAGTGATGGACTATCTAGTGGGTAACTTATCAGAATTACTTTGGTTCATATATAGCTCAAGTGGATATGATTTATTTAAATGAATGACTTAGCGAGAATTCTTAGATTGACACATGGATACTAGACTTAGTAATGTGATGATTATATGTCTTGTTGTATATAAATGCACGAATGAGAGGCTAACCCGCAGGGGAAGAGAACTATGTGATAGCCAAGAGGGAAGGATGAGACATCTCATGAGGAAGGTATAATGCACATTATTTTACTTCATTGGTATCTACTTGATATGCACTCTTATGACACAAGAAAAAATGCAAATGACAGGTGGCAAGACGACCCGACTGGATTATTCGATGACAAGTCCAACCAGCTTTGTAGTGTGGTCCGTGCTCTGAAGGAGGGGTGGAGGTGTTTCCCACCGTGTATCCTCTGAAACCTGGAATCGTGGGGAGGACAGCTGAACGCTCCCCCTAGACGTGTGATGACGATTGCCAGATTCCTGCTGGGGAAAGTTGGTCGAGGCATTCGACGCTCCCACCATGTCGGTTTTATCAGTGGTCAGTAGGGCCTTTGCCACTGATAAGGCAGCAGAGGACGGATAGGGTGGGAACGGAAGTAGGCCAGGGTGGATAGGAAGCTATAGATCAGTTGGAGACTCTTGATGGGAAGTAATGCCATTATCTGACTCATCGAATTTTAATGCTATAACTCTTTCTGGTTTGCTATAAAACTCCTTGTATCTTTTCATTCTAACTTCGGGACGAAGTTTTCTGAAGGAGGGGTGTATGTAATGCCCCACTTAAATCTTATCCTACAAATTGTATTAATATTTACATTATCTGAAAATATTGAGGAATATTGGTCTAAAATAAATTTATGATTTCCATTATTCAAATTCCCCACTTACCTTCTCAAATTGAATATTGTGTAGGATATGGTCTCCTTCCATTAATTCAAAGTATATTTATTCATTCACACACCCCAATGTACCCTCACATTTAATGAGGAGAAGAAAAAGTCCTCTCCATCTTATCATCAATATATATTTATTCATTCACACACTCCAATGTACCCTCACATTTACTAAGGAGGAGACATGGTCCTCCCCATGTAATTACACTTCACATTCCCAAATGTACTTCCCCATTAAATTCTCAATTTTAAATTCATATCACAATTCCAAATGTACTCTAGCTTGGAAGAGAAGTCAACCACTTCACATTCCCAAATTTACTTCCCCATTAAATTCTCAATTTTAAATTCATATCACAATTCCAAATGTACTCTAGCTTGGAAGAGAAGTCAACCACTTCACATTCCCAAATTTACTTCCCCATTAAATTCTCAATTTTAAATTCATATCACAATTCCAAATGTACTCTAGCTTGGAAGAGAAGTCAACCAAGGATGGGTGAGAGTTAAAGACATTAATGAGAGGTGGTTGAGGAAAGAGGGTATAAAAGGGAAGGGGGCAGGAAGAAGAGGGGGAGTTGGAGTTTTGCTTAGGATTGTGGGGGTTGGTTGTGATTGTTTGGCCTTGTTATGATTTTGGGAGACCTTGGAAACCTATGGAGGTTTCTTGGGTTTGAGAGGAGGAAAGTATCATTTTCTAGTTTTGCACATTCTTCTTGAGGACACACTATATCTGGTTGGACTTGGGCACGGAGGGCTAGGGAACCTGTGGAGGTTTCCTGGGCTAGGAATTTATTTCCTAGTTGGCTGGGAGGTAAATCCGGTTGGGTCGGCGAGAAGGAGCGTCAGCTGGAGCTATCAGACAAAGGTATCGTCATCAACCGCCGGAACAGGTATTTTTCCATGGACTACTCTTGTTAAGTTGATATCAATGGAATGCACACCATAATTTATGTTGATTATAATGTAAATGACAAAATTTTGTTTGTTTAAAAGCCCTTTAAGTAAGTAAGTTATCACCTCTTGTCTTATTTAATTCAGTAAAAATTAGATCCATTAGCAGACCTTAGGATAGGGCTCTTACATAATCAATCCACTTCCTCTCATTATGGTTTACATGAGAGTTACATATCTCAAAACTTTTCCATGATAGTAACGTACCGTGAGATTAATGAAAATTAGAAAACATGGAGAGAAGGTTCTCGGAACTTGAAAATTGTGGGTTATAATGGTTTTAAATGGTTACAACGATTTATTGGTTTTGGAAATGCCCATCTCCATCGACTTTTACTCCTGCATATTTGCATTTCTAGCTCAATGACTATATCTTCTCACTTTCGTTTCAACTCTTTTTCCTTACCGAATTAAGCTTTTTTCCTTCTCATTGAGAGAAGGATAAGGATAGGCCCTCCTAGCCTGACTTCCCCTACTCAACCCTTAAGATTTCCCTTGGTCCCTCGGAGTTGTTTACACTCATGCATTCATCTCAAGTGAAGCTTGATGCTTAGCTAGCAAGTAGTTCGACCCCTCATTGCATCAAGCACCAAATAAAAGTTAGTCTCACTTCTTTAGAACAAAGGAAAATTCAAGTAATGTAGGGTCTGAGATAGTTTTATACCACTTTCTATGGTATATCATTGTGGTTTCATGATACATTCTTAATTCTTAGATGTTATTAGAGTTCAAAGTTTCTATTAGTAGTTAAAGGATGTAAGAAGTTTGATTTATGTTTTTGTCGATCTTAATTTATTATGATTTTATGTTGGTTGATTGTCAAGGGACTCGTAAATATTCTGGACACTCTGTCTCTGCCCTCTGTGAAGCCATCGCTAGTTGAGTTTCTCTGTACTTATAGTCATAATTATAGCCTTATTTTTATTTCTCTAAACTTGTGTTTCTTTCTCTTGTTGTATCTCTCATTCCTAGGCTACCTCAATTGTTGGTCTTTTTGTCTCTAATCCTCGCCTTTTTTAGGGTTCCTTTCCTTGCTTGTCATCATGTGGCATTCACACTCTAGGATTTCCCGCTCCATTTCCTTTGCCTTTATTCCTAGATAGAGAGCACACTCTCGTCAGGGAGCTGGAATTAGAGGACACATGCTAGATCCAAAGCTTGAGCCAAAGCCTAATCTTCAACCCATCTATACCACATGCAAACCCCTCCCATGGTGAAGGAGGAAATCAAGGATGCGAAAGACATGATCATTAATGATAAGTAATATCATTCAAATACCAATATTTTTGGTATTGTTCCAAAATCATTTCCTAATATATGACACACCAAAGGTTGCTATAATCAATACTTACATACAATAGACCTCTACTAGCAATTAAATTCCTTACTTGGAAAATTCCTCTTTGAGAGGGATGACACCAAAGAGGAAATTTTTCTTGAGTTGGATGAAATCTAGAGGTAATACCAGGAATGGAAAACCGCCTACCTCGCATTGAAGCCTTGCTATCACGCAGGAAAGGCATAATACCCTCAAATAACCCGATAGATCTAGTGCTAATTGATTTCTCCATTATCTTGATGGTTTCACTTATGGTTTTCAACGGCTTCTGGTTTTTCAATCTTTTTTTGTTTTTAATAGTTTATATAGAGAAGAATACTATATATTTTTTGTTAATGGAAGGTGAGTTGTTTAGACTAGATTTTTATTAGTTTTTACAAATAAACAAGCTCAAACAATTGTTTAGTTAGTCTTATTTGTACAAATCTTGCTATTATGGTTATTTTTCTTTTTGATATTTCAGACAAAAATGCCATGTTTTTATTGTTGGTTTGATTTCTCATATAATAGGCTACAACATCATTAGAAATTCATTCATGATATAAATATAAATATATTGATAATGTAATAGAAGACACTTAACATACCAAAAAAAAAAAACTTTGAAATCAATATTATAAAAAAAGCTTACATTTTTTAACAAAAACACTTCCCATTTAAAATTAAATATTAAAATTTTTATTTTTTATAATTTATAATATTATTTATTTTTAATAAATAAATTTAAAATTAAACTATAATAAAAATTATTATTATTATTATTTAACATTTTTATAATAATAAAAATATTATTACTATAATTATAAATTATAACTATATATTTTGGTGAAAAACATCTTAAGTCTGATTTAAATATGTTATCCCCTGTTTATTTTGTTGTCTCCTAGCAAGAGTATATTTCAACCATCATGATAGGGAAGATACCCTTCGTTGGGCTCACTCACCTTCAGGCAGATACTTCCCCAAATTTGAGTATGGTTTCTAGATCTCGTCCCGTGTGGAAGAAGATCTGAAGTTGGCTTGCCCAGTCAAATGCTTTTAGGAAAAAAATTAATGATATTGACTTTCAAAGTTGAATATAATAGTAAATTTTATACAATTTTTTTTTTTTTTCTAAATAAAAATTTATATTTGATTATATCATATGATTCATTTTATAATAAATTTTAAGATTATATGTCAAATAAATTATGAGATATGTGTTATATTAGAAAATGCATATTAATATTCAGAATAATATTGACTAAGAATTATAATAAAATTTAAAAAACTATATCAAATAAATTATGAGTTGTGCTTTATATTACAAAATGCATGTTCAAAATATTCAGAATGATATTGGCTCTCAATGTATTGGTTAGCTTTATATAATATAATTTTTATTTTAATTAAATTTGATTCGTTCATGGAAGTTAAGAAATTATATTAAATGAATTATATAATGTATATCAGTAATATTTTTTAATATAAAAATATATAGTTTTAATTTTAAAATATTATTATCATATTAAAATTTTAAATGTTAAATTAAATCTTATCAATAGTGTGTTGAAATTATTATTAAATTACAGGAATTAATAATATTAAATTGTTCATAAATTATATTATTAATCAATTAGTTATAGATCATTTAATTTATGATTTTTTCATAATAGCTAGTTTTTAATATTGTGGGTCAAATTCTAAGTAACAATATTATTACAATATTTAATATAATATTAAAATTATTATTCCATTTATAATCTCCAGATATAATATTTATTTATCACACAACAACTATTTTCCAGCTAAATTTAATATTATCAATTTATAATATCAAAACATAATATTTATTTATTACATAACAACTAAATTATTAAAGTCTGAGCAGTGATGCATCCTTGCTATTTATTCCCTCATATCTTTCTCACATTGTCCTGATGAGGATGAACCAACTAAATCTTAACAATGTGATTAATCTAAAAGACTATATCAACATTATGGATCACAAAAGTCTTAGATCTAATATTATATCTTCTTGTTATATCATATTACTTAAAGTATTCTTTATTTGGATTTCTTTACTTTTTTGATCAAATCTTTTTCTAATTTTATCCCATTAACAATTCATATATATATATACCTTTGTTTTTTCTAGAATTATTTTAATCTTGTTAAGACCAAACCATTAGTATTAATATTTTATTCATTAATAGGACTAAAATGGCTATATAAGTTTTAATATATTATTTTATTATACCATTTAGTATAACTTTTTAATTTTTAATAACTTTTAATTAGTTAATTTAATCTAGTTAACTTTTGGGGATTTGAATATGACCAAACCATTAATATTGATATTTTATATAATTCATTAATAGTGTTATAAAGAGCTTTATTAAGTTTTTATTAATCTATTTATTATAACTTATTAGTTTATAATATCAAAAATAATTTTTAATTTCTTAAGTTAGATTCCCTTATTTTTTTTGGTCAAAACATTTTTCTAATTTCTTCCCTTAATCAAATTAGTTGTTAACCCTAACGGCTAGTTGGGAGCCCTCTACATCTATTTATTGCATTGCCTGGATTTGATCCCTCATCTTGTCCTAAAAATGAACCACACTCGCAAGTTTGAAACGTGTCGACGAGAATTTTTCTTATGTAATTTTTTGCAGAAAAATACTAATACAATTATTATGGATTACAGAAATCTTAATTTAATATATATATATATATATATATATATATATATATATATAATATTTAAATTTTTAATATTAACTAAAAATATATCATTTTTGTTATTAAAAAATATTACTCAATATACATTATATAATTCATTTAATATAATTTCTTAACTTCCATGGTAAATAGGACTTTAGGATCGAATCAAATTTAATTAAAAATAAAAAATAAATTTTATACAGCTCACCATTACATTGAGAGTCAATATCATTATGAATATTTTGAGCATGCGTTCTGTAATATAAAGTACATCTTTTAATTTATTTGATATGCTTTTTTAAACTTTAATATACAGCTTGAGTGGGCCTAATGGTTAAGAGCATGTGTTTCCTCCTAAGAGGTCATAGGTTCAAAACAAAAGGGGGGTAGAGTATGTATGCCTTCGTAGACTTAGCAAGGTGGGTCCCTTGTCCCACAAACAAGGGGGTCTCATACACCAATTTGGTGTCTGACTTGGTCGTGACCTTAAAAATGGATATTATTATTATTATATAATTTTTAGTCAATATCATTTTGAATAATGGGTCCCTTGTCCCACAAACAAGGGGGTCTCATACACCAATTTGGTGTCTGACTTGGTCGTGACTTTAAAAATGGATATTATTATTATTATATAATTCTTAGTCAATATCATTTTGAATAATGAGTCCCTTGTCCCACAAACAAGAGGGTCTCATACACCAATTTGGTGTCTAGCTTGGTCATGACCTTAAAAATAGATATTATTATTATTATATAATTTTTAGTCAATATCATTTTGAATATTTTTAATATGTAGTCAATATCATTTTGAATATTTTTAATATGTATTTTGTAATATAACACACCTCTCGTAATTTATTTGATATGTTTTCTTATATATTATATAAAAAAAATTATATGATCTAATCAGATATAAATTTTTATTTGGATATTTTTTTTAAAGTAATTTAAATGATTAAAAATTATATATATTATTAAAATATTGATTATTTTAATTTAAATAGATTTTATTCCATTTTTCTCACCTCAAAAATCTTTTAAATAAGGAAAAATGATATGTCCCATGACACGCATAAAATACTATAGAAGACTTTTTGCAACTTTAAAAGAATCACTTGAATAAAATAAATTAATTAAGGGTGGTACATTGTTTCCATCCAGAACCAACCATGAGCCCTCCCCCTCCCTGTCACTACGAAAAAACATTTGATTATAAGATGGACCCACGTGGAGCGACACCGTCCACTACGAAAAAACATTTGATTATAAGATGGACCCACGTGGAGCGACACCGTCCACTACGAAAAAACATTTGATTATAAGATAGACCCACGTGGAGCGACACCGTCCACTAGAGGGAGCACTATGAAAAGGGTTTCCCAACAAATATTCATGTCCACGTGGCAGTAAAAAACGAACACATACCTAGGGAATTATAGGACAAGCATGGTTGATTTGGTGCCACGTGGGGATGTATGCGTCATGATGCATCCAACCTATTGATGTGGTTCATTTACCAAAATAAGAAACGTTGAAGAATTGGCTCTTCAAAGTTGTTAGTCCAATTTGGCTGCCTCAAAGGTAAAGAATCAACGAACACTCATCAAAGGAATCACCAAACCATTTGAATTAAGATTTTTCAATCACTTATAATCATTGAACCCATATAATTGAGGAAACATATTGTTCACCAAACCATTTGAGCTAAGATCTTTCAATTTATCTTTCAATTATTTATAGTCTTTTTTTTCACTGCCTCAAAAAAAAATATATATTTCATTGGATTTGGGGATAAAAATTAAAATTAAAAATAAAATTTTAAAATCATAATAAATCTAAAGATCATAATATGTTTTGGGTCTTTTCTTAGGCATATTTTCTAGCCAATTGTGTTCAAAATCTAGCATGTATTTGTTAAAATCATATATTTGAGTTATGCACTTTGCAAAATCCAAGTGCCTCAAGGTTTTTCAGAGTGTTGAATCCATTTATGCAGCCAAAAATGCATCTTAAACAACCAAATATCGCACTCTCACCCAAATTTATATAACCGGATCAGAGAAAAAAACCCAAAATGTAGAAGACTTAGACTATATATATATATATATATATATATATATATATATATATATATATATATATATATATTGTTGGCATTATGATTTAGGTATTGTCTTTGATGGCAACTCACTCAGATAAAAGATCAAAGTATAGCAGGAAAACAACAAAGGATTACAGATCAGTCTTCACAGAATGAAGAAAGAGAAGTATACACAAGTTCACCATTGACCAAGCTACGTATACACACAGGGTCACTGTATACAAGTCGCATATACGTACACACGCACTTTCACGGAATGAAAAGTGTGTATACCTTGGAAAACTAAGTTTTTGGTCCAAAGTATTTGGCCCATGGTATTTTGATCCATGGTATTGGTCCAAGGTATTTGGTCCGAGGTATTGACCCTATGTATTTGATCCAAGGTATTGGTCCTAAGTGGTTTTGGTCCATGGGATTGAGAAAGCTCTAAAACTATAAAAGGAGGAGAAGATCATTAGGCCAAGGTGTGCAAGTATCGAATATCTGCTGAAGTGTGAGATTTAGTATGCAGGTTATTGGGTTATGGTGCATCGCTGGATCTGAACCAAGGATGAACCTTAGCTAATGATGAGGGATCAGAGCTAATGATGGATCGAGATATTAAGGCGTAAAATGAACTATCATTATGTGTTTTTGCTCATGTATATCCTAGATCTGAATACTGACGCATATATTATTCTATAAATGATATGATTTGGGTATAACTAAAGTCTAGCATAGCTGCAGAACTTAGAATTTATATTTGCAGATGTATACGTTGGTTGGCTTTGAGAAAAGCACATGTACACACGGGTTCGACACATGGAAGTAGCGTATACCTTATAAAATATGTTTCAGTTGTTTCTCTTTACTGTTGCAGAGTTCTGGGTTCTAGTTACTATATTCTGGTGACAGTATTCTGAATGATCAAATTGATGGATGATTGATTCAACTATGGTTGGTTCAAAAGGAGATTGGTTGATGCAGATATATTTAATGATTGAATGATGTTGTTGATGGATCTAGTCTGAAATTTTATGAAACATGGTCCCTAGAAGAAAAGAGGAGGTCATAGCCTTCTGTAGGTCGGCACCTATGTACTAGCAAACATATCGGCTAGTACAAGAGTTAGGGGGATGTAGCTCCCTTCCAGGAGAAGCTGGAGAACGAGAGAAGATTGTAACCTTTTGCAGGTAGAATCCTGCATACTAGTATAAGTTTGCATCAATACAAAAATTGTAAAAAGATTTTCTTATTATTAAAAGAAGACAAAGACGACAACAACTGGTGGTTTTAACCCACATTGGGTTTCCACCTTATATCTTGGTGTTCATGTGTGTTGCTTATGTGTGATGCTTTATTCTACTTTCTTGATATAGTGGTTAAAGTTCAATGCATGATAAATTGGGTAAATCAAAAGATATCTGCATATACGTTGGTTGCCTTAAGTACAGTCGTGTATACACGCTAGTTCACTTAACTGAAGTAGCGTATACAAATCTATTTTGAAAATTAAATTATTGATCTGATAATACTGATTCACCCCCCCAGTGTTATTTCCAACAATTGGTATCAGAGCAAGGTTCTTCAAAAGAAGCTTGATCGCTTGAAGGAATATCCATCATCACGAGTAATCAAGAAAGTGGGGGATCCATTAGACCACCAATCTTTGATGGGAGCAACTTTATTTATTGGAAGATAAGAACCATAACCTATCTTCAATCACTTGGAACAGATGTTTGGGAAATCGTGGAAGGAGGATATACATTTCCATCAGCAATTCCTACAGATACGACAGGTAAAAAGCAATATGAAACCAATGCCAAAGCTGTCAATACATTATTGGGAAGTTTGTCACAATCAGAGTTTGTCAAAGTTATGCAACTCAAATCAACCAAAGAAATATGGGACAAAATCGTTCTAAGCTGCGAAGGAGACTCTTAGGTAAAACGTGCTAAACTACAAACTCTCAGAATTCAATATGAAACTCTTAAGATGCACAATGATGAAAGTATAGCTAGTTACTTCCTACGTATAGATGAGGTTGTTAATTGCATGAAGAATCTGGGTGAAGAGATAAAGGAAGTTACCTTAGTTGAGAAAGCTTTGAGATCCTTGTCTGCTAAATTTGAATCAAAAGTATCTGCCATAGAAGAAAACATGATCTACAAACTATTACTATGACACAGCTTCACGGAATCTTAACTGCTTTTGAGATGAGAAAAGGAGGCCCATCAGATATGAGAGAAATTGCATTTAAAGCTTCAGCGAAAGGAAAAGAAGAACTCAATGAATCAGGATATATTTCAGAAGAAGAAGATGAAGTAAACTTTGTCAAGAAGCTTCAACAGGGTTCTGGAAGATTAAGAGGTAAACTACCTTTCAAAAGTTTCGCCTGCGGTAGAGTCGATCATTATGCTGCCAAATGTCCTCATAAAGATAAATATGATAAAGGGAAGGAATCTGCAAAATGGAATAGAAAACAAAGTGTAAGTAAAAAGAGCTACTATACTCATGAAGATAGCGATGGTTTATCAAATAGTGATGAAGATGAAAATAGTAATGACTATAGACTTCTGATGGCTTATGAAGATGATAATTTTTGGGATGCTTTAAATGAAGATGATCTTTATGAAGAAATCTCTAAACTCAAAATCTCTTTAGAAGAAAAGAACATGATTATAGATACCTTGGCATACCAACTTGCTGAAAGAGAAAAACACAATGAAAAACTAGAATGTGAAATTGTGGGTCTAAGAAAGGATCTTGAGAAAACAAAATATCTCAATCTCATATTTGCTAAAGGATCAGAAACCTTAAACTAAATTATCAAAGTGCATCGTTCTCCTCTGATAAAGACAGGTCTTGGATATATTGAAGAAGCATCTCAATCACAGAAGCCGCCAACCTCCAGTAAAAGCTATCTTGATGTAGCAAAGAACAGTGAACAATATGACAATCGTTAGCAAAGGCATAAAGTAGATCACCAGGTAAATCGGGCTCCATTTACTTCAAGGATGAACAGAAGCCACAACCAACCTCAGGGAAATCATACTCAATTTGCTTCAAAGTTGAATAGAAACTACAATCACCAGGTCAATAGATTTGATAATCGCAGGAACTTTTTTAATGGTCAATGTTTTTCATGTCATAACTTTGGACACAAAGCTACTCAACGTGTTACTTACAAGACCATCATGACTAGAGAAACACGAAATCAAAGGAATGTGGCAGGGATCAAGAAAAGTTCCTACAATAACTTTTCTCTTCTTGAAAATGAAATAGAATGCTCAATCTGTAACAACTTTGACCATGAAGAATCTGAATGCAAGAGTAAATTTCAGCAAATATCTCAAAATGAGCAAACTCCATTAAATCCCAAAATATGGAGAAAGAAAGAACCGCAAACAAAAAGATGTGGTATAGCCTTGTATGCAGAAGGACAAGAAAATCAGTGGTACATCGAGAGTGGATGCTCAAAACACATGACAAGTGACAAAGAAAAACTTCACTCTTATAATGTCTTAGAAAAGGAAAAGAATGTCTCATTTGGAAACGACACTCCTGCTGTCATAAAAGGTAAAGGCTCTGTTTTCTTGAAAGAAAAGGTTAAAACTGGGAATGTTATGTGTGTTGATGGTCTAAAACATAACCTGTTGAGTGTTAGTGAAATGTGTGATCAAGGAAATGAAGTGATATTTCAATCAAACAGATGTGTTGTTCGTGAGCTTGATACAGGAGAAACTGTGATCAAAGGTACAAGAACTCCAAACAACTTATACATACTCAAGGGAGGACAACAACAATGCTATCTACGCAAAAATGATGAAAACTAGCTATTGCACAGAATATTGGGGAATCTAATCTTTTCTCAAATAAGAAAAGCATGCAGATTTTAGGTTGGTCGTGATCTTCCTGATATCAGCATTCCGGAAAATACAATATGCAAATCATGTCAATCTGGTAAGCAAACTAGATCTCACTTCATTGAAAAATAAGGGTCAACTAGTACGCCTCTTGAAATTGTTCATACTGATTTATGTGGACCATCAAGGAAAAATTCACCTCGTGGAGAAGAATAGTTTATATTGTTCATTGATGATTTTTCCAGAATGTGTTGGATAGGTCTTCTAAAGCATAAAGATGAAGCATTTGAAAAATTCAAAGCCTTCAAAGCTTTGGTTGAAAATGAATCAGATCGCAAAATCAAATCCCTCAGATCTGATCGAAGAGGGGAATTTACCTCAGATGAGTTCTTTGACTTTTGTGAACAACACAGAATAAAAAGGCAGATCTCCACCGCAAAGACTCCTCAGCAAAATGGAGTGGTAGAAATAATGAACAAAACTGTTCAACAAATGGCTCGAGTCATGCTAGATGAATCTGGAACTCCTGCAACCTTCTAGGGTGAAGCTGCATTCGTTGCCATCACTATTCTAAACCAACCAAATGTTCGAGTAAATAGCCCCCAAACTCCACATGAACTTTGGTATGGTAGGACTCCTACTGTAAAGTACTTCAAAGTTTTTGGAAGCAAATGTTACATCAAAAGGACTGATGAAAAACTTGGTAAGTTTGAACCCAGAGCAAATGAGGGTATTCTTCTTGGCTACTCTTCCCGAAGTAAAGGATATAAATGTTATAATAAAAGACGGGAAAATTATTGAAAGTATTGATGTTGTGTTTGATGAAGCATGCAAAAATCCAAAACAGATAAAAACTGAAGATTATGACAATGAAGAAGATGAGGAACATTTTCCCTCATCAAATCACACTGATTCTGAAGAAGAAAACAATGAAGCACCAGAAGAAGAGATAACAGTAGAAGAAAAGACTCTGTCCAGGTATGTTCAGAAAAATCATCCAGAAACTCAAATTCTAGGGGATAAAGGGGCTGGTGTGCAGATAAGAAGAACTATTATCGAAGCCTCACGCTATCTAGCATTACTATCTTCCACCAAACCTCAAAACATAAATTAAGCATGCAGAGATGAATGTTGGGTCAAGGCCATAAACGAAGAACTTGAGCAAATTGAAAAGAATAATACTTGGGAATTAGTTCCTAGACCTCATGATAAGAATATCACGGGAACTAAATGGATATTCAAAAAAAACTGAACAAAAATGGATAAGTTATTAGAAACAAGGCCAGACTTGTTTGTAAAGGATATGCTCAACAAGAAAGTATAGATTTTGAAGAAACTTTTGCACCTGTTTCTAGACTTGAAGCCATAAGAATGTTTGTTGCTCTTTCTAGTTTTCAGAAATTCAAAGTATACCAAATGGATATAAAATCTACCTTTCTTAATGGAGACTTAGAAGAAAAAGTCAATATTGAACAACTAGAAGGATTCATTCTTGGAAATGATGCAAAACTTGTATGCAAACTCAGAAAGGCTCTCTATGATCTAAAACATGCTCCAAGGGCCTAGTATTACTGTCTTGACAAATATCTCCACCAATAGGGTTTTTCAAAGGGGTCAGCAGATAGCAATCTATATACAAAGATTGACACTGGTAAATTGCTAATAATTGTTGTTTATGTTGATGATATAATTTTTGGTAGCAATGAAGAATTCATGGGTCAGAATTTTGCTTCAGTAATGCAGCAAGAATTTGAAATGTCCTTGCTTGGTGAGCTTACCTACTTTCTTGGTTTACAAGTTCAACAAAATAAAGATGTATTTTTCTCTCACAAACCAAATATCTCAAACAAATCCTGAAAAAGAATGGCATGGAAGATTCTAAACCAGTATGTACCCCAATCGTAACAGGATGCAATCTTAGCTCAAATGATGAATCAACAACAATACATCAACCAACTTATAGATCCATGATTGGCAATTTGCTTTATCTAACAGGTACCCGACCTGACATCATGCATGCAGTGGGAATAGTTGGAAGATTCCAAGCAAATTCAAAGGAATCACACCTTCATGCAGTCAAAAGGATTTTCAAATATCTTCAAAGAACACAAAACTTTGGTTTATGGTATCCTAGAGATACAGGTGTTACACTTCATGCATATATAGATGCAGATTGGGCAAGAAGTATTGATGACAGAAAAAGCTCTAGTGGAGGTGCATTCTATATGGGTTCTAGGTTAGTGTCTTGGTTCAGCAAGAAACAAATTTCAATTGCATTATCTACAGCTGAAGCAGAATACGTGGCTATTGCATCTTGCTGTACACAACTAATTTGGATGATGCAAACCTTGCAAGACATTCAGATCACATGTACTCCACCCATCTCCATTCTATGTGATAATACGAGTGCCATCAGTATTTCAAAGAATCCAGCCATGCACCCCAAGACCAAGCACATACCCATCAAATATATTTTCTACGTGAACAAGTACTTGAACAAAAGGTCAAATTGGAGTATGTTCCCTCCAAAGAATAGGTTGCTGATATATTCTCTAAACCACTGCCTAGAGAGACATTTTGCATCATCCTGCTGTTAAATCCTATTTTTTTTAGAAAGGTGGTTATACACGAGTTTCATGAAGCATAGTCGTGTACATATGCGGGTTTCTGTGGGCACAATCGTGTATATGTTGGTTTGAAGAAAAGTAGTGGGCCAGACTTAGAAAAAAAAAGGGGTCTGTTATGGTTCTGTCAATTAGCTGCTCTGTTTGATGATGGTTACAATTTGCTAATAACATGTGGAAATATATTGGTCCTCATAAAGTTGTTGATAACTTGATGTATATCTTATTGATGATGATGCTTTGATATCTCATACAGACATATGAAATGATCATATCTGAAAGTGAACAGGTGGAACAGGTTCAGGGGGAGAACATGGTATGCTTCTAATTAAGTATTGTTGGATTTATGACTATAAGTCCTTGGTACCTAATGAGTTCTTACTTTATGATGATAAGTTGATACTCACATATGTTGATTATCATGGTTGATGATGTGGGATGTTCCCTTGTGATGTCCTAATGAAGGTTCTTGTGGAAAGATCATGCAGTTCTTGATAAAGATGTCTATGGTGTTTTCACATACATATGATATGATTTTGTGTTACCACTTGGAGATATGACATATGCTTAGTTGACTCATGGAATGTTATGATAAGGGAACGAAGAAATTTGATCTTGATGAGATCAAGAGGATGAGTTGATATATGTCGACATACTTTGTCACAGGTTGATGATATTTTGGGAACTAATGATGGACATATACAGGTTGTTGGTCTGGATGTTGTTGATAGATGTTGTTGATGGTGTAGATCATATGATAGTCACTGATGACGATCATGGCCTTGTTTAAGATATTTGGTCTCTGTTACATATCATGTATATCATTTCATGTAAAGGTCATGAAAAGACCTAATTTGTAACCCCACTATGCATGGGATGGATGATGTAATGTTTCTTGTTTTTGTCATGTACAAACAATTGGTATATCCCCACTTGGTTGGGTGGATGAGTCAAATTTGGTATATCCCCACTTGGTTGGGCGATGAATGTATGTATGATTCATTGGTGATAGGAAGGTCATTGGTGATGTATGTATAGAGTCATGTTATTCATCTTTTTGTAGACCTTGCTTGTGCTCAAGGGGAGCATGGATTCGATCATGGGAGCTCAATCAACACACTTCAACATATCAGAGAATTCAACATGTACTTAGGGGGAGCATGACCCTTTGTCCTTGATGTCAAAGGGGGAGAGTGACTTGGTGTTGCCATCAAGTCCAAAGGGGGAGATTGTTGGCATTATGATTCAAGTATTGTCCTTGATGGCAACTCACTCAGATGAAAGATCAAAGTATAGCAGGAAAATAACAAAGGATTACAGATCAGTCTTCATAGAATGAAGAAAGAGAGGTATACGCAGATTCACCATTGACCAAACTGCATATACAGCAGGTTCACTGTATCCAATTCATGTATACGTACACACGCACTTTCACGGAAAGAAAAGCACGTATACCTTGGAAAACTAAGTTTTTGGTCCGAAGTATTTAGTCCATGGTATTTTGATCCATGGTATTGGTCCAAGGTATCTGGTCTGAGGTATTGACCCTAGGTATTTGGTCCAAGGTATTGGTCCTAAGTGGTTTTGGTCCATGGAATTGAGAAAGGCCTAAAACTATAAAAGGAGGAGAAGATCATTAGGCCAAGGTGTGCAAGTATCGAATATCTGATGAAGTGTGAGATCTAGTATGCAGGTTATTGGGCTATGGTGCATTGCTGAATATGAACCAAGGATGAACCTTAGCTAATGATGAGGGATCAAATCTAATGATGGATCAAGATCTTAAGGCATAAAATGAACTATCATAATGTGTTTTTGCTCATGTATATTCTAGATCTGAATACTGACACATTTATTATTCTATAAATGATATGATCTGGGTATAACTAAAGTCTGGCATAGCTGCAGAAATCTAAATTTATATTCGCAGATGTATACGTTGGTTGGCTTTGAGAAAAGAAACATAGAGAATATGATTCCAAACAAATTCTTGAACAAAGACTTGCCTGGACCCCTACTCGCCATAATAGGCATTTCGTCAAACATGTCACAAATATGCATTCTATAGGTTTAAACAACATATTTGAGCATAGGGGTCTTATACTTATCTACAAATCATTAGGAAGAATTGGCACCTTATCACATTAGATGCATTATCATCTATTAGGTCATAGTTGCATTGCTCAATCATTTACAAATCAAAACATGATGAGAACCATACATTTTCATTGTATTAAAACGTATTCATAACTAGCATATAAACAACAGAAATAATGAGGATACAAAAGCCATAAATGCCACATATATTCTAGTACTTTTACACAGAAAATACCAAGGAAATGAACTCTTATTAATGAATGCAAAAGCCAACCCGGTATGGGACTACCACGTTCCACCCGACCATAGATTGGCTGAGTCAAATATCTCTTCAACCAATCACCCTCGCTTCATATTCCAAGCATGAATGTGGGTCTCGAAACAAAAGAACCAACTAGGGCTTCCTGAGGCTAAACCACCTCATCCTCATCAATAGATCAGCCTTTATCGCAATCCCCACCAGATCACTAGACCATAAACAAGCATGGATGCCACCATATTTTTCCACCTACAATGTGAGGAATTTTCGTGTCTCCTAGTCTCTAGGCTTTACTGCAACCCACAGTCTGATCCAGGGGTCACTAGGCCATAATGAAGACACCAACCTTCAGGCTTTACCATAAATGCCACCATTCCCTGACAAGGATTCCCAGGTTGATCAAGGGAAACCACCTCTGGGCTTTACCATATATCTCATCATCCACTGATCAATGATTCCTAGACCCACCGAGGCACACAATACATGTATTTACCACAATTCACAGTCTAGTTCAGGGGTCACTAGGCCAGTGGTTTTACCGCAATCCACAGTTTGATTCAGGGATCATTAGGAAATGTTCTTTTCATTCAAAGATCCACCTCACTCAGTTTCGAATCCATCTGGAAATCAAGCTCAAGCAAAACATGAGAACCACATCCCACCATGACTATATGGAAATGGAAAGGCAAGGTTGAAGAACACTGTCACTCCTGGAAAAACCCATGCCCATGACAATAAGAGAACCAAGAACACACTTGCATAACCATGCATGCCACATCTAAGAAGCAAATCACACATGCAAATCGATACATGCAAGTGAACCCGTTGTAGTTGCTTGATCCTTCTCTTCCTTGTTTGATCTTTGCTTCCTCTTTGCCTTCTTTGGCTTTCTTGATCCAATGCTGAAGTGCTCCAAGAAAACTCTAAGTGTCCAAGAGTGAGAGAGAGAATTGAGACATAACTCCAAAACTAAACTGATTGAAAGCCACGAACTGATCCTCATAAGCCTTTTTATTAATGTGGCCTCTATTTTCCTTCATTTTCCATCATTTTTCGTTATTTTCCTCCTCACATTAAACCTATGACTTTTCACCTTCCTTTTCTCCTAATTTCCATTATTTTCATAAATAAATTGCCAAAAATGTCATTTTGCCTTTCCAAAGCCTTTCCCATTGCCTTTGCCAAGTTCCTTAGCCATAATAAACCAAATGAACACCCACACTAGGATGTCTTGCCCAACATTATCTTGGAATAAGTGTCCCATAATTGTAGTTATTATTTTTCCTTTATTAACTTTTATTACATGGAATTTTCACCAGGGTTATTACAAATTTCGTTTCTAGTCTGCAAGGCATCTTAATGGTGTCGAAACTTATTGAAGTGTCCTGGATTTTTTGGTTGATTTACCTAACCTAGAGCTACCCTATGCAGACACCTTCTTTTCCACTATTAGTTCATCCCATCTGCTAACTTACTATAGAGAGTGAAGATTATTTCAGTCCTTGTCTCGGTTTCATTTGATTTGTCTAATTGATCTATCCCTTCACTTGTGATTCTCGTTCATTATGCCCTTTTCTCTTTCAAGTGTTATGCCCCATTAGATGATGCTCTCTCGATGGGGGTTTCAAGGTCGTGGACCTCAGGGTACACCCCAATCACAAATGCAAGCCTAGACAACTGCAACTATCTTCATTCATCGACTCCACCATAAATCTAAGAGGGAATATGTTAGTTAAGAACCTTAACCACTAACAATTTCTAGGCCTATTTTGACTCTGAAATTCAAACACAAATAAGCAGTTGGGTTTTGGACCCTAGTTATACCAGGGGAAGATGCAACCAATACGTCAATTCCATCACCCTCCTTAGAAAATGAAGACGCTCCTAGTCAGGGTGCTCAAGGAAAATCACAAGGACCACAATGAAATTATTGCATGCCTCAATGAAATCCAACAAGTCGAATACCACCAACAATCATGCTTGGTCAACCTCGATGCTCGCTTGGCATATATAGAAGGCCACTTAAAATTTCATCTCAAACCTATAGCACCAACAGGCACACACATCAAGAACATGACCCCAATAACATCCTCTGATAATTGGTGTTAGCCCAACCTTTAGGTTTATGTTTTTAATTCAGTAAATTAGTTTCTTTTATAAAATGTATAGCCAACTATAACCAACAAACATTTATTGTAACTTTGTATAATATATATTAGTGACTTAGACGTAGTCTTGTTATATTTTTTTGATGGTTTTGGATGATAGATAATTTCTCCCACCATCGTTGGTTGGGTTTCCCTTGTGGTAGACCACAATAATGATTAAGACAATAAATAAATTCTAATTTTTGTATGGAAGCAATTTTGAGGCAATAGAAACTTTAGCCAACAAAATAATAATAATAATATAATTAGTTTTTATGATTTTATAATTTTAGCAACCTCATATATATATATATGCTAAAGTAATTTTTTTATGCTTATTAAATCAATGCATATCAACATATACCAACCATTTAATTTATATAGTTATACTAGTATATAATTAATCATGAATTACAGTAAACTACATAACTATATATATGCATATATTAATAATTCATAAAATATAAAATCATTATAAATATCTATTAACATTAATTAATATGTATTTAACTTAATTATTAATATTATTATATTTAGTTGATATATTTATATTCATAACTTTTTCTATTTCTTCTAAATACTTTCTTTAAAATTTTCTATGAATAAGCTTATTCATACATTTGTTCTAGATTATAATGTCTGCTAATGAATTTTTTTCCTTAAATGGTATTGTTTGAGAATACAAGATGATAGTTACAATGTTGAGTTATTTCATTTTATCTTTTAAAAAGCTACAATAACGTTTGTTGATTGGGAAATAATGAAATTCTAAAGTCCAACTTCTATTGAAGGTAATAAAACCTTAGTTTTTCATCATAGTTTAGTCATTGATTCCTAAGTTAATACAATAATTTTTATAATTAAAATTAATAATATTTATATTTTATGTCTTATTATTGGAAGCTTCACTTTTTGATGATTCCTAAGTTAATACAATAATTTTATAATTAGAATTAATAATATTTATATTTTATGTCTTATTATTGGAAGCTTTAACTTTTGATGGTTTATTTGTTTACTAATTTTAATAGAATAATTTATTTTTCTTGTTAATGTTGTTGGATTTTTATTGATTTTTCTATAGCAGTTTTACATTTAATGAATTATTTATTTTAATGGGTTTCATTATTATTTTCTGATTAATTTATAAGGATGGAAATTCTGTCTTATTGTTTTTAAATTAATATTTATCTATCTTAATAAAGTATTAGATATTGTTCATGTGGTGCAACTCAATTGAAGATTAACATATTATGAAATATTATGTAAATCAAGAGATTAAAGATTCAAATCTTTGGTGGGTCAAGTTAACCAAAACAACATAAAGTATTAAATATCACCTTAAAATAAAATTAAAAAATTTAATATTCAAAATATGCTAATAATCTAATTTTTCAACATTAATAATTCTACTAAATAAAATAACTATCACATTTTCGAATGAAGATTTCTGGAAAGCATTTGATATTCAAACTATATGAATAATTTAAATTTTCAACATTCATCATTCTATCCCATAAAACAAAAATCATATATAACACTAAATAAAAGTTAAATAAAATTTAAAAAACCTATTAGATATCACCTTAATAGTGGATTGAAGATTTCTTGAAAACTTTTGATATTCAAACTATACGAATTATTTTTTAATTTTCATAATACTTTTAAATAAAATAAATATTAACTTAAATTAAAATTAAATATTTTTTAAAAGTATTTGATATTCAAATTATACTAACATTCAATTTTTTAATATTATTAATCCAATAAAATAAATTCCTATTTAACACCAAACAAAATTTAATAAATAAAGAAAAAAATAGATAAAATATTTGAGTTGATATAAGTATTTTTATATTCAATCCTTTAATCACAATTAAAAAAAATAAATTTCTATCAACACATTGATATTTCATAAATGTTATATTTAATATATTTTTAAAGTTATTTTTTTTCATTTGTATAATTTAATTATATATATCTATATATATATACTTACTAGTCATTTAATTTTTTTAATATTCATAATCTAATAAAATAAAATCATACTTAACTCTAAACAAAATTTAATAAATCAAGAAAGGATTTTTAGATAAAATAATTGAGTTGATATAAATATTTTTATATTCCATTTTTCTATCATAATTAAAAAAAATTATATCTCACTGCAGGTGACTTTATTAAGTGGTGGCAGGGGACCCCAAAAGCCACTATCTTCTTTGATGGAGCGTCCAAGGGGAATCCAGGCACTACAGGCACAGGGGGATTGATTCTTTCCCCAGACAGATCGAAAAAAACCAGTTTCAGTTAGGACCTAGGCATAAGTTCAAACAACCAAGCAGAGAGTTACAGCCTCCTAAAAGCTTGCCAGATTGCGAAGGAGTTAGATTACAAAACAATCCAAATATTCGGAGACTCAGAGCTCCTGATAAAGCTCTTAAACTCTGAAGATTATTTCAGTAACCCAGCTTTAAACAAAACCTTGCAGAGAATTCGAAACACTTTGAAAGACTTCGACACTGTCGACTCATACCATATTCTGCAGGATTTAAACAAACAAGCGGACTCGCTGGCAAATAAAGGTTGCCTGTTGTCTCAAGGTAATCTTAGCCTTAATGGAGGACCCTGCTCGATTCATCCTTTGCCTTAGACAATCTTCAGAAGGTAGATCTACTTCTCAGAGGGAGAATGGTATTTGGTACCTTGAAAGTCACATTCAGGATCGCCAAGAAGCAAGCAGATGGAACAACAAGCACAAGGACTATCAAGCAGAAGAAACAGTACTAGAATGTACAGCAGCAGATGGTAGAAGGAATAGCCGCAGAAGGAAAAACAACCAGAATGAAAAACAGCATAAGGAATAGCACCGGATGGAACAACAAGCATAAGGAACAATAGAAGAAGGAACAACATCCAAAGGAACAGTAGGCCAAAGGAACAGCCGAAGCAAAAGGAACAGTAAACAGATTAAGTAACAGTAGCAGAAAGAACAACAATCAGAAGGAACAACAGCAGAAGGAACAGCATCAGAAGGAACAACAGCAGAATGGACAACATCCACAGAAACAGCAGGCTAAAGGAACAACAACAGAAGGAACAACATCTGAAGGAACACCAGGCCGAACGAACAACAGACTGAAGGAACAACATCTGAAGGAACAACACCCGAAGGAACAACAGGCTGAAGGAACAACAAGCCGAAGGAACAGTGGGCCCAAGGAACAGCAGTTTGAAGGAACAGCAGGCCAAAGGAACAGTAAGCAGAACGAACAATAGCAGAAGGAACGACAAACTTAAGGAACAACAAAAAGAAAAACATAAGGAAAAGGTCATAGAATTTTCTCTTCCAGAGATAAAATGTAAGACAAAAAACAAGAATAGCCAAAGAACTCACAGAACTTTTGAATTTAAGCTTAGGAGAAGGGACTACCATCAGCTCATTCTCATTGCTCAGTTTTTAAAAGCTATTGTCGATTGTAATAGGAGCTTGCTCCACTTTTGGCAATAAATACATTAACCATTCTTGTTAAAAAATAAATAAAAATCTCTTTCATTACAATGATATTTCATAAAGCTTACATTGAATTTATTCTTTTCATACATACATATATATATATATATATATATATATATAAATTGTTTTTCAACAAGTGCTTTAACTACTCAAACCTTGTTGCATATTCCTTTGTCCATTCAAATTTATTATCTTTCCTCTGTAATGATGTAATAGGATATGCAATCTGAGAGAAGTTCCTGATGAACCTCCTATAATAGCTTGCTAGCCCCATGAATGATCTCACCTCATCCACATTTCTAGGAGCTTCCCACTCCATGATAGCTCTTATCTTCTCTGGATCTACTATTATGCCTTCCTTGGAGACCACATGCCCCAAGTAATGTACCTTTGTCTAAAAGAAACTACATTTACTGAGCTTAGCATACAACTGATGCTCTCTCAACAGTCTCAACACTACTGCTAAATGCTTGGCATGCTCTTCCTCATTCTTAGAATATATCAAAATGTCATCAATGAATACAATAACAAACTTGTCCAGATAAGGACACAACACACTATTCATCAAGCACATAAAGGTAGTTGGAGAATTATTCAAACCAAATGGAACTACAACAAACTCATAATGCCCATACCTGGTCTGGAAAGTTGTCTTGTAAATGTCCTCTTCCTTTATGCGTACCTAATGATATCCAGATCTCAAATCAATCTTTGAGAACATTGTTTCTCCCTTTAATTGATCAAATAAGTCATCAATCCTCGACAACGGGTACTTGTTCTTGATGGTCACCTTGTTCAACTACCTATAATCAATGCATAACCTAAGAGTACCATATTTCTTCTTCACAAACAAGATCGGTGCACCCCACAGTGATACACTTGGCCTAATGTATCCCTTGTCAATCATTTCCTTCAACTGCAACTTTAGCTCTACTAACTCTAGAGTGCTCATCTAGTATGGTGCCTTTGATGTTGGTGTTGCCCCTGGTACTAACTCAATAGAAAATTTTACTTCCCTGTGAGTCAGAATCTCTGAA
This sequence comes from Pinus tabuliformis, assembly GCA_031772625.1. Taxonomy (NCBI): domain Eukaryota; kingdom Viridiplantae; phylum Streptophyta; class Pinopsida; order Pinales; family Pinaceae; genus Pinus; species Pinus tabuliformis. Next base: position 859,137,713 of record CM062817.1, on the reverse strand, counting down.
ATATATGCCGGAAACACATCCTGAAACTGCTGCAATATCAGGTAGCTTCTCAATATCTCCACATCCTCATCCTCCTTACCTTTATCACTAGAAATATATACTGCAAATAACATACACCCTTTTCTGCAACTGTGTTTTACTTGCATATTTTTCACCATCCTAACTAATCTTGCTTTATTCTTACCCTACAAGATTATATGCTCCCCATTGTCATCCAAGAAATCAATGGCTTTGTCATAACTGTCCACTTTGGTCCTATGAAGATACAGCTAGTCCATACCCAAAATCATACTATATGACCCCAACGGTAATACGTTCAAATATGATGAATTAGGAATACCATTCAACTCAAATGCATAAGATCTTACCCAATGATGGTGTCTCTTCTTGGTACCCATAGCCAACTGCACTAACCAAGATTCTGCATGCACTTCTTTATTCCAACGTCACTTATCCACCAAGTCAGGGTTAACATAACTATAATTAGATCCAAGGTCAATCAAAATAGAAACAACTTGATCAAAAATATTACCATCCATCTCAATGATAGATGCTTGATGATCTTCCAGCCTATTATCCAACACTGCATAGATACGAGGAATGCTCTTCCCAACATTCCCAATAGTTTGCGCCTCTTGTGCACTATAGATTTGAGGCCTAAAACCCTGATTCTACAGACAATCCCTCTTAAGATTCTCCTTAACACATGTCCAACACTCCAACTGTCTTGTAACATCACCTCTATTCTGTTGTTGTGTCCCATGTCCCTTTCTAACTGCATTGAACTTCTTATGGGGTGCAACATTCTCTTTCTCTTCTGCATTCTGAGGCCTTATTCTTTTCGACTGCCATTTACCTTTACTTTTATCTTTCCCTTTCCATCCTTGCTGGGATTTTGTCTTACGCTTTAACTATTCATAGCAATGATTTAGTTTCCCAATAACTTCCTCAAGTGACTGGGGCTCATCATACTCAATCTGATCTCTAAATGTTAAAGGAAATCTACTAACAAATCTCTAAAATTTAGCCTTCTCATGTTTAAGGTACGATGCATACCTCAAACTCTCCAACAATTTGGTCGTATACTCCTCATCTGTCATTGATCCCATTTTTAGCTGATAGAATTCCTTGGCTTTGTTGTCGTAGTACCTTTCCAACAAGCACATCTTTATGAGGAGTCTATTGAATTCATGCCAAGTCAACTCCTCTGTCCTAATGTCTCTGACCCATTTTACATTTTCCCACCATATATCTGCTTTCCCTTTGAGGCTAAAGATAACTATTTTGGCCTTCATATTCTCTATATACTCATGCAGTTCAAAGAACTTATTCATGCCAAGTAACCAAGCCTATGCATCCTCAGGCTTCTTAAACTCTTCATCAAAATTAGGTGGCTTCACTTTCTTAAACTCATCCAACAAGTATCCCCTATCACTCCTCCTATAAGGGTGATAATGATGACAATCATGATACCTATCAGAACCAGAACTAGAATAGTACATGTGTCCATCACCTCTCCTATCCAGAGTATCCAAGAATCTACCATCTCTGATCATGTCATCTTTATATGACTTGTGACCACCATGAGACCTACTGCCATATGCCCCATTAGTCACATTCTCCTATCCATGTGTGATCCAGAGTGTTCCCTGTCTCTGCAATTCTGACAAACTTTGAAGAATTACTACATTGAATTCTATTTTTTCTCTTGTGCCTACATGATTTTGTCTTTATCTACTTTACAACTCCTTATTTCTTCCTTCAAACTCCTCAATGTATCTGTTAAGTTAGAAGAGTGCCCAACACCACGCTGCTCATTTGATTCATAGGGAGAATCTTTGTAGTCTACCATCTTGCTAGTCATCTTGATCTCTTCTTGCAAGTCATACTATGTCAACTAAATCAAATCATAAACAAACCAATGTACCTTAGTATAACTCAGGGAGGATATCTCATCTGCAAGAACGACCAAATTAGCACAATACATATATAAACATAATCATATCAACATTTAATCATCATCTCAACCATTATCCAGTCATCAATGCATGACCATACCCACCTGATGAAAAGGAAAATAGGGGTATAACCAATTTCCCCTTTCATATCAATAATCGATCCTGAGGCCTGTAGGTTATGGCCCACAAAGCCTATCAGAAGCTTCATTGAGGCTTTAAGCCTTTAAACCGTGGACTTACACTTTATCGAGGCCATTACACTATTAGAAGCTTTAAATTATTCGTTCAAGCCTTAAAACCCCGGGCAACACATATTACGGAAATACACAGGAAACCATGAAAAACCCGCTCTGAACCCTTTGTTTGGACTTCAAAAACAATTCACCTGGATCTATATATCTATCGGGTCCGCTCTTCTCTCCAACCCTTTCCGTTGCTCTGATCGCCCGACCTCCGATCAGCGAAGCCTCTAATCGCCAACTTATCGCTATAGGCGTATCGGTGTTCCACCACATCGGCGCTATCACACTACCCCTTGACTGCTCTGATATGCGATTAGCGATTAGATCTGGACCGTCGATCTGGACTCTCAATCCGACGGTCCATGATCTATCGCATTATCGCAATTTCTCTTCTCAATGGTTAGCGTCTGATAACACCCAAAAGGGTTCTGCCGATGCGATAAAATCCTAGTTGTTGATCTATAAGATCCAATAGCCTTGGTTTGCCGATACTTCATCTCTTCGTTATTCTTCCTTGGCTTGATCTCGTCGTTTTGAAGAAATCTGCACTTTAAAACTAGTTCCTCTGCCACACCTACGTTCACACCACGACTCCACATATAACAATATTTCATTGGATTGCCATCGATCCTACCTTGATCAATGGTCGATCAACACACTTACAAACAGGATTTAAGCCCTTAGCGCATATATACATAACAGAATTGAAAAGGGACATAATACACAGACACGTGGAAAACCACAGAACACATATCCATTATATATATAAAGACTTCCATTACAGCCTAAGGCATTTCAGCCTTAGGAACGAGTTCTCCCTTTGGTTACATTTTGGTCACTCTCTGTTACACAATTTTTATCCTACACTCTCTATATCACTCTATATCCTCTATTGAACACGCAGGCTCAGATATATATATATATATATATATATATAAGGAACATTGGATCGGATCACTGAAAGGATCTGATTACATCTTTTCCTCGAAACTCTCAACTAATCGCTAGATTCTCTCTACAACTCACTATACATATGAATACATGGCAGATTACATTAACTAAAGTCTTCTCGAGACTTTATTAGTTCCATCAATCTAGCTCTGTTGAAACAGAATTTCCCCTGCTACGTCTCCTCTTTGCTCCGCTTTGTATTCCTCTTTTGATTGGGGGGGTTAGATTCTCCTGCATCAGACTCCCAAGGCACAAAAATTTATGACCTCCTAGTCATATGCTTCTCCTTATCCTTGGCAATTCTACCCACTTCACTTCTTCAGTGGAACTGCCTTTATGATCTTTTGTGAGCTGCAACCAACCTCTATAGTAACAGTCTTCCTTTGCTACATGATACCTCACCAAGCCCTCCTCACTTGGTCTTTTGGCATCCTTCTGGTTCTCTTCTCTGGAACCAATTGAGCACACCTTGCTCTAGGCTGCTGCAATTCTTCTCACCTTCCACTGCCATTCTCTGCATGAAAGTAAGACCATAAACTCTCCAGCTTCAACAACTGTACCTCATGCTCCTTCTATTTTCACTCTTCCTCCTCCTCACAGGAAAACCTTTCCTTGCCTCTGATACCACTTGATGAAAAGGAAAATAGGGGTATAACCAATTTCCCCTTTCATATCAATAATCGATCCTAAGGCCTGTGGGTTATGGCCCACAAAGCCTATCGGAAGCTTCATTGAGGCTTTAAGCCTTTAAACCATGGACTTACACTTTATCGGGGCCATTACACTATCGGAAGCTTTAAATTATTCGTTAAATCCTTAAAACCTCGGGCAACACATAATACGGAAATACATTAGGAAACCATGAAAAACTCACTCTGAACCCTTTGTTCGGACTTCAAAAACAATTCACCCAGATCTATATATCTGTCGGGTCCACTCTTCGCTCTGACCCTTTCTGCTGCTTCGATCTCCCGACCTCCGATCAGCGAAGCCTCCGATCACCGACTTATCATTATCAACGTATCGACGTTCCACCACATTGGTGCTATCACACTGCCCCTTGACTGCTCCAATATGCGAGTAGCGATTAGATCTAGACTCTCGATCCGATGATCCATGATCCATCGCATTATCGCAATTGCTCTTCTCGATGGTCAGGGTCCGATAACACCCAAAAGGATTCTGCCGATGCGATAAAATCCTGGCCATTGATCTATAAGATCCAATGGCCCTGGTTTGTTGATACTTCATCTCTTCGTTATTCTTCCTTGGCTTGATCTCGCCGTTTTGATGGAATCTGCGCTTTAAAACCAGTTCCTCTGCCACACCTGTGTTCACACCATGACTCCACATATAACAATATTTCATTGGATCGCCATTGATCCTACCGTGATCGATGGTCAATCAACACACTTACAAACAGGATTTAAGCCCTCAACGCATATATACATAACAGAATTGAGAAGGGACATAATACACAGACACACGGAAAACCACAGAAGACATTTCTATTATACATATACAAACTTCAACTACAGCCTAAGGCATTTCAACCTTAGGAACGAGTTCTCCCTTCAGTTACATTTTGGTCACTCTTTGTTACACAATTTCTATTCTATGCTCTCTATATCATTGTATATCCTCTATTGAACACGCAGGCTCATATATATATATATATATATATATATATATATAAGGAACATTGGATCGGATCATTGAAAGGATCCATCACATCTTTTCCTCGAAACTCTCAACTAATCGCTAGATTCTCTCTACAACTCACTATACATATGAATACATGGTTGATTACATTAACTAAAGTCTTCTTGAGAATTTATTAGTTCCATCAATCTAGCTCTGTTTAAACAGAATTTTCCCTGCTACGTCGCCTCTTTGCTTTGCTTTGGATTCCTCTTTTGATTAAGGGGGGGTTAGATCCTCCCGCATCAGACTCTCGAGGCACAAAAGTTTACGACCTCCTGGTCATATGCTTCTCCTTATCCTTGGAAATTCTACCCACTTCACTTCTTCAATGGAACTTCCTTTATGATCTTCTGTGAGCTGCAACCAACCTCTGTGTAATAGTCTTCCTTTGCTACACGATACCTCACCAATCCCTCCTCACTCGGTCTTTTGGCATCCTTCTAGTTCTCTTCTCTAGAACCAATTGAGCACACCTTACTCTAGGTTGCTGCAAGTCTTCTCACCTTTCGTTGCCATTCTCTGCACGACAGTACGACCATAAACTCTCCAACTTCAACAATTATACCTCCTGCTCCTTCTATTTGCACTCTTCCTCCTCCTTGCAGGAAAACCTTTCCCTGCCTCTGATATCACTTGATGAAAAGGAAAATAGGGGTATAACCAATTTCCCCCTTCATATCAATAATCGATCCTGAGGCCTGTGGGTTATGGCCCACAAAGCCTATCGGAAGCTTCATTGAGGCTTTAAGCCTTTAAACCGTGGACTTACACTTTATCGGGGCCATTCACTCTCGGAAGCTTTAAATTATTCGTTCAAGCCTTAAAACCCCAGGCAACACATATTACGGAGATACATGGGAAACCATGAAAAATCCACTATGAACCCTTTGTTCGGACTTCAAAAACAATTCACTCAGATCTATATATCCATCAGGTCCGATCTTTTCTCTGACCCTTTCCACTGCTCTGATCGCCCGACCTCCAATCAGTGAAGCCTCCGATCGCCGACTTATCGCTATCGGCGTATCAACGTTCCACCACATCGGCGCTATCACACCGTCCCTTGACTGCTCTCATATGTGATTAGCGATTAGATCTGGACCGTCGATTTGGACTCTCGATTCGACGGTCCATGATCCATCGCATTATCGCAATTTCTCTTCTCAATGGTCAGGGTTCGATAACACCCAAAAGGGTTCCGCCGATGCGATAAAGCCTTGGCCATTGATCTATAAGATCCAACGGCCCTGGTTTGCCGATACTTCATCTCTTCATTGTTCTTCCTTGGCTTGATCTCGCCATTTTCATGGAATCCTCGCTTTAAAACTAGTTCCTCTGCCACACCTGCGTTCACACCATGACTCCACATATAAAAATATTTCATTGGATCACCATTGATCCTACCATGATTGATGGTCGATCAACACACTTACAAACAGGATTTAAGCCCTCGGCGCATATATACATAACAGAATTGAAAAGGGACATAATACACAGACATGTGGAAAACCACATAACACATATCTATTATTTATATACAGACTTCCAATACAACCTAAGGCATTTCAGCCTTAGGAACGAGTTCTCCCTTCGGTTACATTTTTGTCACTCTATATTACACAATTTATATTCTATGCTCTTTATATCACTCTATATCCTCTATTAAACACACAGGCTCATATATATATATATATATATAAGGAACATTGGATCGAATCACTGAAAGGATCCGATCACATCTTTTCCTCGAAACTCTCAACTAATCGCTAGATTCTCTCTACAGTTCACTATACATATGAATACATGGCAGATTACATTAACTAAAGTCTTCTCGAGACTTTATTAGTTCCATCAATCTAGCTTTGTTTAAACATAATTTCCCCTGCTACATCTCCTCTTTGCTCCACTTTGGATTCCTCCTTTGATTGGGGGAGTTAGATGCTCTTGCATCACCACCACACATCATGACCTCATGCATGGCAACTATAACCATATCATTGTATGCATAACAGCATATGTATGACCCACACACATACATAGCCAGTACATAGACCACAAACATGAGAACACATATGAAATCGACATGAATGCATGACCAACACATTACCCGTCCAGTCCAAGGGGTGAACCATGCTCTAGCACCACTCTGTAACACCCTCCTCTCACATCTACCCAAGTAACCAACCAACTAGGGTAAACATGTAACGAGAGGATACTATGATCTGATTCAACCTCGTAGGTCACCTTAAGGAAGTGGAACCAAAAAAACACCCATTCTAACTATCCACACATCCTACAGAATCTCCAAGACCTACCCCACCTTTCCAAGTGACCAACCCCTTAGGTAACTCAATAGTTCAAGGACCTAGAGCCCCAGTCTCTCCCTTGTGAATCCATCCAAGCAATTGAGGGTCCCAGTCACTACCATGAGCCTGCCTGAGTGCGACTGTAGCCTTTTTCTACTAGTGCTATGCCAACTACTGCGAGATTTAAGGCAAAATTCCAAGGCTAGGACCCAGTCACTGCCCAGAACTTCATTGAATTTACATAAATGAAAAGAAACGTAGTGACAATGATGTCAATACAAATTCTTGAACAAATACTTGAATGGACCCCTACTCGCCATGATATACATTTTTTTGAACATGTCTCAAAGATGCATTTTATAGGTTTCAACAACATATATGAGCATAGGGGTCTTATACTTATATGAGAATCGCTAAGAAGCATTGATGCCTTATCACATTAGCTGCATTATCATCTATTAGGTCATAGATTCATTTCTCAATCATTTACAAATCAAAACATGATGAGAACCATACATTTTCATTGTCATAAAACATATTCATAACCAGCATATAAACAACAGAAATAATGAGGATACAACAGCCATAAATGCCACATATAATCCAGTACTTTTACACAGAAAATACCAAGGAAAGGAACTCTTATTAATGAATGCAAAATCCAACTCGGTATGGGACTACCACGTTCCACCCGACCATAGATTGGTTGAGCCAAATCTCTCTTCAGCCAATCACCCCCATGCCATATTCCAAGCATGAATGTGGGAATCAAACCAAAAGAACCAACTAGGGCTTCCCGAGGCTAAACCACCTCACCCTCATCAATAGAATCAAGATTTACCACAATCCTCACCAGATCACTAGACCATAAACAAGAATGGATGCCACCGGAATTCTCCACCTACACCGTGAGGAATTTTCCTATCTCCTAGTCTTTAGGCTTTACCGTAGCCCACTACTCGATCCATGGGTCACTAGGTCATAATCGAGACACCACCCTCCAGGGTTTACCATATATCCCGCCATTCACCGACAAGGATTCCTAGGCTTGATCAAGGGAAACCACCTCTAGGCTTTACCATATATCCCTCCATTCACCAGTTGAGGATTCCTAGTTCCACCGAGGCACATAATACATGGCTTTACTGCAACCCACAATCAGGTTCATGGGTCACTAGACCAGTGGCTTTATCGCAATCCACAATCTGGTTATGGGATCATTAGGTCATGTGTTCTTTCATTCAAAAATCCACCTCACTAGGTTTTGAATCCATCCAGAAATCCAACTCAACCAAAACATGAGAACCCCATCACAGCATGGCTCTCTGGAAATGGAAAGGCAAGGTTGAAGAGCATTGTCACACCAGGAAAAATCCATGCCCATGACAACAAGAGCACCAAGAACACACACGCATAACCATGCATGCCACATCTAGCCAGGAAATCACACATGCAAATCGATACCTACAAGTGAACCCACTGTAGTTGCTTGATCCTGCTCTTCCTTGCTTGATCTTTGCTTCCTATTTGCCTTCTTTGTCTTTCTTGATCCAATGCTTAAGTGCTCTAAGAAAACTCAAGTCTCCAAGAGTGAGAGAGATAATATAGAGAGAACCCCAAAATTGAATTGACCAAAAGCCATGAACTAGTCCTCATAAGCCTTTTTATTAATGTGGCCTTTATTTTCCTTCATTTTCCATCATTTTCCTCCTCACATGCAACCTGTGACCTTTCACCTTCCTTTTCTCCTAATTTCCATTATTTTCATAAATAAATTGCCAAAAATCTCATTTTCCGTTCTAAAGCCTTTGCCAAATTCTTTAGCCATAATAAATCAAATAAACACCCACACTAGGATGTCTTGATGAACATTTAGCTTGGAATAGGTGCCCCATAACTATGGTTATTATTTTTCCTTTATTAACTTTTATTACATGGAATTTTCACCAGGGTTGTTACAAATTTGGTTTCTAGTCTGCAGGGCATCTCGATGGTGTTGAAACTTATTGAAGTGTCCTAGGTGTTTTGGTTGATTTACCATGCCCAGAGCTACCCTATGCACACACCTTCTTTGCCACTGTTAGCTCATCCCATCCACTAACCAACTTAGAAATAAGGCGTGAAGATTATTTCAGTTCTTGTCCTGGTTTCATTTGATTTGTCTCATTGGTTTGACCCTCCACTTGGGATTCTCATTCAATATGCCTTTTTCTCTTTCAAGTGTTATGCCCCATTAGTGCATGCACTCTTGCTGGGGTTTTGGAGGTTGTGGCCCTCAGTGTATGCCCCAATCACAAATGCAAGACTAGACATCCGCAACTATCTTCATTCATCGGCTCCACTAGAAATCCAAGAGGGAATCTGTTAGTTAAGAACCTTAACCACTTACAATTTCTAGGTGTATTTTGACTCTGAAATGCAAACAAAAATAACTAGTTGGGTTTTGGACCCTAGTTATACCATGGGAAGATGCAACTAATACGTCAATTCCATCACCCTCCTTGGAAAATGAAGTTGCTCCTAGTCAGGTGCTCAAAGAAAAGCACAGGACCACAATGAAATTATTGCATTCCTCAATGAAATCCAACAAGTTGAATGCCAGCAACACTCCTGCTTGGTCAACCTCGACACCCGCTTGGCATATATAGAAGGTCACGTAAAATGCGGTCTTAAACTTCTAGCACTAGCAGGGACACGCATCCAAGACCTGACCCCAATAACATCCTCTGATAATTGATGTTAGCCCAACCTTTAGGTTTATGTTTTTCTTTCAATAAATTAGTTTCTCTTAGAAAATGTATAGCCAACTATAACCAACAAACGATATATTGCAACTTTGTATAGTATATGTTAGTGACTTAGACGTAGTCTTGTTATATTTTTTTGATGGTTTGGAATGATAGATAATTGCTCCCACCATCGTTGGTTTGGTTTCCCTTGTGGTAGACCACAATAGTGATTAAGACAATCAATGAATTCTAATTTTTGTATGGAAGCAATTTTGATGCAATAAAACTTTAACCAACCAAATAATAATAATAATAATAATAATAATAGTTTTTATGATTTTTACAATTTTAGCAACCTTAGATATATTATAAAGTAAGTTTTTTTATGCTTATTAAATTGATACCTATCAACATTTACCAACAATTTAACTTATAATTAATGATAAGTTACATTGACCTACATAACAATATATATACATACATTAATAGTTCATAAAGTAAAATGTTATTATAAATAGTTATTAGCATTTGTTAATATGTATTTAACTTAATTATTAATATTCTTATATTATTTAATTGATATATTTATGTTTATAACATTTTCTATTTGTTCTAAATGCTCTCTTTTTTCTATGAATAAGCTTATTCATACATTTGTTCTAGTTTATAATGTCTACTAATGATTTTTTTTTAAACTGTATTGCTTGAGAATACAAGATGATATGAGTTACAATGTTGAGAAAAATTGTCTCATTGTGTATAGGTCAAGTTGTATTATTTCATTTTATTTTTTAAAAAAATATGGTTGTGAATTGATGCAAGAGCATCTGAGCACCCTTCATTAAAATTGGAATTCAAAACTGTGAATGGGGAAAACGTGGACAATCATTGTAAGCCGAGGCAAATTTTGTTCAAACAGAGCTAAATTGATGGAATTGATAAGTCTTGATTTAATGTAATTATCTGCCATAGAGAGATTTAGGGGATTTGATTGAGCGATTGTGGGAGAAACTCATGGATCATAAACAATCCCTCCCTTTGTAATTTCCTATATAAGAGAGTCTGTGTTATGTGAAATAGAGGAAGAGAGGATACAATGTAGCCACAGGGGTAATTTGTGGTTCGGCCGTAAGGCCTTAATATGTAATCGAATTATGTATATAATTGAAATATGAGTGTTATTATACATCTGTGTGTAGTCTGGATTTTGTGTGTCTGTGTATTGGTTACCTATAATTTAGATGTATGCAATGTTACAAGTTTATTGATCGACCATCGATCACTATAAGGATTGATGGCGATCTAATGATAATACGATATCATAGAGTGAGCTGTTATATGGAGAAATGTGAGTGCCTTAGATAAAGTATGCAGAGTAATTTGTGTGTTAAATGTGAATTTCACCAATAAGCGACTACACAATAACCGTTGGATTAGAGAAATGATCAACGAAGGAGAGGTGTTCAATCAAAACTGTAGTGGATTGAGCAGCATAGTGGAAACCATCGAATTAGTTGGATTGATGGATAATAATGGTGGAAGAGGAATTCAGAGGAAACATCATAGCTGTTTGATGGGAAAAGATCCACTGTGATCGTGCGAAAACTTGTGAGCAAGTTATCTCGACTAGCGAACCCGAGAAAATCATCCAAAGGAGTTTAAGGTTCCGAAGGATCAGACTGTCCGTTTAAAGGGTGATCAGATGCATATCGCGTGCTAATAAGTGCGAACGTTAATTTAGAAAACGAACGTAATAAGGTTTTATACTACAGGATTAAAACCTCGTTGAGTTCTGGCCATCCAGGCAGTTCGTCGGTTGATTGATCGGACGGTAATCACGCTCGAAAGTGCGCACGAGGTAGCATTTTTGGCGGACCCGATATGGTATGAATTGGGGTTTACTTCCTTTTGGATTTTGATCATAAACGTTTAAAGGACCGTTGGGTGATTGGTTAGGTTTTCTTTGTGATTTCGCTGATTTGAAGGCTTCCAATATATACATGGGCCCATAACCCACAGGTCCACATGCGGAAAATGTAAAGATGCAGCTTTGCTGTATAAAAGCAGGCGAGCTATCATCATTTTTGGTATCAAAGCAGAATAAGATTCTGCGTGCGAAATGAGGTACAATTATGTTAAATATTGGAGAGTTTGTGGTCTTATTCTTCTTGTACAGATAGCGACAGAAGAAGGTGAGAAGATTGCAACAACCTAGAGCCAGGAGTGCTCAAATGGTTCCAAAGAAGAGAGAACCAGGGAGATGCTGAAAGAATAAGCTCAAAGCAGAGAAGCTCGGTGAGGTATCGTGTGGCAGGGAGGACTTGTTACTGTAGATATTTTGTTGTAGCTCACAGAAAGATCATAAAGGCAATTCCACAGAGGATGCGGGTAGAATGCTAAGGGATGGAGAAATCATATGACCAGGAGCTCATAAATTTTTGTACCTTGAGAGTCTAATGCAAGAGCATCTGAGCACCCTTCATTAAAATCGGAATTCAAAATTGTGAAAGGGGAAAATGTGGACAATCATTGTAAACCGGGGCAAATTCTGTTCAAACAGAGCTAAATTGATGGAATTGATAAGTCTTGATTTAATGTAATTATCTACCATAGAGAGATTTAGGGGATTTGATTGAGCGATTGTGGGAGAAACTCATGGATCGTAAACGATCCCTCCCTTTGTAATTTCCTATATAAGAGAGTCTGTGTAGTGTGAAATAGGGGAAGAGAGGATATAATGTAGCCGCATGGGTAATTTGTGGTTCGACCGTGAGGCTTTAGTCTGTAATCAAATTATGTATATAATTGAAATATGAGTGTTATTATACATCTACGTGTAGTCTGGATTTTGTGTGTCTGTGTATTGGTTACCTATAATTTAGATGTATGCAATGTTACAGGTTTATTGATCGACCATCAATCATTATAAGGATCGATGACGATCCAATGATAATACGATATCATAGAGTGAGTTGTTGTATGGAGAAATGTGAGTGCCTTAGATAAAGTATGGCAGAGTAATTTGTGTGTTAAATGCGAATTCCACCAATAAGCGATTACACGATAACCGTTGGATTAGAGAACTGATCAACGGAGGAGAGGTGTTCAATCAAAACTGGAGTGGATTGAGAAGCACAACGAAAACCGTCGGATCGGTCAGATCGACGGATAATATTGGCAGAAGAGGAATCTGGAGGAAACATCATAGCTGTTCAATGGGAAAAGATCTACGGTGATCGCGTGGAAACTTGCGAGCAAGTTATCTCAGCTAGCGGACCCGAGAACATCATCCAAAGGAGTTTAAGGTTCTGAAGGATCAGACCGTCTATTTAAGGGGTGATCGGACGCATATCGCATGCTAATAAGTGCAGACATTAATTTAGAAAACGGATGCGATAAGGTTTTATACAACGGGCTTAAAACCTCGTTGAGTTCCGGCCATCCAAACCGTTCGTTGGTTGATTGATCGGACAGTAATCGCGCTCGAATGTGCGCACGGGTTAACATTTCTAGCGGACCCGATATGGTATGAATTGGGGTTTATTTCCTTTTGGGTTCCGGTCATAAATGTTCAAAGGACCATTGGATGATTGGTCGGGTTTTCTTTGTGATTCCGCTGATTTGAAGGCTTCCAATATATACGTGGGCCCATAACCCACAGGTCCATGCACAGAAAATGTAAAGATGCAACTTTGTTGTATAAAAGCAGCTGAGTTGTCATCACGAATTGAGAAATAATGAAATTCTAAAGTCCAATTTCTCTGGAATGTAATAAAATCTTATTTAGCTTTTCAACATAGTTTAGTTTTTAATTGATTTCTAAGTTAACACAATCATTTTTATAATTAGAATTAATAATATTTATATTTTATGGTGTATTATTGGAAGCTAGCTTCACCTTTTGATGGTTTATTTGTTGACTAAATTTTAATTGAAGAATCTATTTTTATTTTTAATGTCATTGGATTTTTATTGATTATTTTATATGAGTTTTATATTTAATGATTTATTTATTTTAATGGTTCTATCATTATCTGTGTATTAATCATTAATTTTTTTGTATAAAGATGAAAAATCTTTCTTATTTCTTTTATTGTTTTTAATTTAGTATTTAGCTACCTTAACAAAGTATTAGGTATTGCTCATGTGGTGCAGCTCAACTGAGGATATTATGAAGTGCTTTGTAAACTATAAGATTCAAGGTCCAAATCTTTAGTAGATCAAGTCAACCAAATCAAAACAAAATATTAAATACCACCTTAAAATAAGATTGAAGATTTCTTGAAAAATTTTAATTTTCAAACAATACTAGTAATCTAACTTTTTAACATTAGTAATTCTATTAAATAAAAAAATATCACTTTAGAATGAAGATTTCTTGAAAGCATTTGATATTCAACCTATATGAATCATTTAATTTTTCAACATTCATAATTCTATTTAATAAATAAAACAAAAATCATATTTAACACTAAATAAAATTTAAATAAATAAAATATCAGGGGTCACTTTAAATGGGCATTGAAGAATTCTTGAAAACTTTCGATATTCAAACTACACCGATGATTTTCCAACTTTCATAATTATCAAACTACACCGATGATTTTCCAACTTTCATAATTATAGATTGAAAATTCTTAAAGATTTTTAATATTCAAACTACACTAGTAATTTTTCAACTTTTATAATTCTATCCAATAAAATAAATATCAACTTAAATAAAGATTAAATATTTCTTAAAAATATTTGATATTCAAATTATACTAATCATTTCAGTATTTGTATATTCAATCCTTTTATCACAATTAAAAAAAATTAAATCTCTTTCAACACAATAATATTTCATAAAGGTTAAATTTTTTTTTTATTTATATAATTTAATTTAAAAATATATATATTTTAATATATAAAAAGAAAAAGAATTTCAGGTTTTAAAAAATAATAATTTTAATAATATGAATATATATAATAAATTGTTTTTATTGATCGACTGAATAATATGAACTATATTTGAGAAGATTGCCATTTTCCACCTTTCCTGAAGTTGTCCTCTGTATTCGATTATGTGAATTTCAATCTTTAGAAAATAATGATTTGAATAATATATAATAATCACGTGTATATCAAAAATTACATACATTGACCAACACCTATAAATATGAACTATATTTGAGGAATGTCGTTTTCCAACTTTTCTGGAATTGTCTTCAACGTTCCCACTACTTCCTGCGAATTTCACATGCTACAACTCTTTGAATTTACCGTCCATATAACGTAACGTTTTATGGAGAATAATAATAATAATTTTAATTTTAAGATCAATTAAATTAGATACTAAATTAGTGTATAAAATTTTTAACGTAACGGAATAATAATAATTTTAATTTTAATTTTAATTTTAAGATCAATTAAATTAGATACTAAATTAGTGTATAAAATTTGTATTTAGTAATTAAGTATTATAAGATTTTTATGTAATGATTTGAATATTAAATTTACAAAAATATTTTAATTTATAATTTAGAAAAACACATACCATAAAATACACTCACACTATATTTTCAAATCTACTTACAAAATAAAATAACTTATAATACATTATATAATATACTAATATTTTTTTTCAGAAAAATATTTTTAAACCCCGGGCAACACATATTACGGAAATACACAGGAAACCATGAAAAACCTGCTCCGAACCCTTTGTTTTGACTTCAAAAACAATTCACCTGGATCTATATATCTTTCGGGTCCGCTCTTCGCTCCAACCCTTTCCGTTGCTCTGATCACCCGACCTTCGATCAGCGAAGCCTCTAATCGCCAACTTATCGTTATCGGCATATCGGTGTTCCACCACATCGGCGCTATCACACTACCCCTTGACTGCTCCGATATGCGATTAGCAATTAGATCTGGATCGTCGATCTGGACTCTCAATCCGACGGTCCATGATCCATCGCATTATCGCAATTGCTCTTCTCAATGGTTAGGGTCTGATAACACCCAAAAGGGTTCTGTCGATGCGATAAAATCCTAGCCGTTGATCTATAAGATCCAACAGCCTTGGTTTGTCGATACTTCATCTCTTCGTTATTCTTCCTTGGCTTGATCTCGTCGTTTTGAAGGAATCCGCGCTTTAAAACTAGTTCCTCTGCCACACCTGCGTTCACACCACGACTCCACATATAACAATATTTCATTGGATTGCCATCGATCCTACCATGATCAATGGTTGATCAACACACTTACAAACATGATTTAAGCCCTTAGCACATATATACATAACAGAATTGAAAAGGGACATAATACACAGACACGTGGAAAACCACAGAACACATATCCATTATACATATACAGACTTCCATTACAGCCTAAGGCATTTCAGCCTTAGGAACGAGTTCTCAGCCTTAGGAATGAGTTCTCCCTTCAGTGACATTTTGGTCACTCTCTGTTACACAATTTTTATCCTACATTCTCTATATCACTCTATATCCTCTATTGAACACGCAGGCTCATATATATATATATATATATATATATATATATAAGGAACATTGGATCGGATCACTGAAAGGATCTGATTACATCTTTTCCTCGAAACTCTCAACTAATCGCTAGATTCTCTCTACAGCTCACTATACATATGAATACATGGCAGATTACATTAACTAAAGTCTTCTCGAGAATTTATTAATTCCATCAATCTAGCTCTGTTGAAACAGAATTTCCCCTACTACGTCTCCTCTTTGCTCCGCTTTGGATTCCTCTTTTGATTGGGGGGGTTAGATGCTCCTGCATCAGACTCCCAAGGCACAAAAATTTATGACCTCCTAGTCATATGCTTCTCCTTATCCTTGGCAATTCTACCCACTTCAATTCTTCAGTGGAACTGCCTTTATGATCTTTTGTGAGCTGCAACCAACCTCTATAGTAACAGTCTTCATTTGCTACATGATACCTCACCAAGCCCTCCTCACTCGGTCTTTTGGCATCCTTCTGGTTCTCTTCTCTGGAACCAATTGAGCACACCTTGCTCTAGGCTGCTGCAAGTCTTCTCACCTTCCACTGCCATTCTTTGCATGAAAGTAAGACCATAAACTCTCCATCTTCAACAACTGTACCTCCTGCTCCTTCTATTTGCGCTCTTCCTCCTCCTCGTAGGAAAACCTTTCCCTGCCTCTGATACCACTTGATGAAAAGGAAAATAGGGGTATAACCAATTTCCCCTTTCATATCAATAATCGATCCTAAGGCCTGTGGGTTATGGCCACAAAGCCTATCGGAAGCTTCATTGAGGCTTTAAGCCTTTAAACCATGGACTTACACTTTATCGGGGCCATTACACTATCGGAAGCTTTAAATTATTCGTTAAATCCTTAAAACTCGGGCAACACATAATACGGAAATACACAGGAAACCATGAAAATTCACTCTGAACCCTTTGTTTGGACTTCAAAAACAATTCACCTAGATCTATATATCTGTCGGGTCCACTCTTCGCTCTGACCCTTTCTGCTGCTCCGATCTCCCGACCTCCAATCAGCGAAGCCTCCGATCGCCGAATTATCGTTATCGGCGTATCGACGTTCCACCACATCGGCGCTATCGCACTGTCCCTTGACTGCTCCGATATGCGAGTAGCGATTAGATTTGGACTCTCGATCTGATGATCCATGCTCCATCGCATTATCACAATTGCTCTTCTCGATGGTCAGGGTTCGATAACACCCAAAAGGGTTCTGCCGATGCGATAAAATCCTGGCCATTGATCTATAAGATCCAATGGCCCTGGTTTGTTGATACTTCATCTCTTCGTTATTCTTCCTTGGCTTGATCTCGCTGTTTTGATGGAATTTGCGCTTTAAAACCAGTTCCTCTGCCACACCTGCGTTCACACCACGACTCCACATATAACAATATTTCATTGGATCGCCATCGATCCTATCGTGATCGATGGTCGATCAACACACTTACAAACAGGATTTAAGCCCTCAGCGCATATATACATAACAAAATTGAGAAGGGACATAATACACAGACACACGGAAAACCACAGAAGACATATCTATTATACATATACAAACTTCCACTATAGCCTAAGGCATTTCAACCTTAGGAACGAGTTCTCCCTTCAGTTACATTTTGGTCACTCTTTGTTACACAATTTCTATTCTAAGCTCTCTATATCACTCTATATCCTCTATTGAACACACAGGCTCATATATATCTATATATATATATATAAGGAACATTGGATCGGATCATTGAAAGGATCCGATCACATCTTTTCCTCGAAACTCTCAACTAATAGCTAGATTCTCTCTACAGCTCACTATACATATGAATACATGGTTGATTACATTAACTAAAGTCTTCTTGAGACTTTATTAGTTCCATCAATCTAGCTCTGTTTAAACAGAATTTTCCCTGCTACGTTTCCTCTTTGCCTTGCTTTGGATTCCTCTTTTGATTAAGGGGGGGTTAGATCCTCCTGCATCAGACTCTCGAGGCACAAAAGTTTATGACCTCCTGGTCATATGCTTCTCCTTATCCTTGGAAATTCTACCCACTTCACTTCTTCAATGGAACTTCCTTTATGATCTTCTGTGAGCTGCAACCAGCCTCTGTGTAATAGTCTTCCTTTGCTACACGATACCTCACCAAGCTCTCCTCATTCGATCTTTTGGCATCCTTCTGGTTCTCTTCTCTAGAACCAATTGAGCACACCTTGCTCTAGGTTGCTGCAAGTCTTCTCACCTTTCGCTGCCATTCTCTGCATGACAGTACGACCATAAACTCTCCAACTTCAACAATTGTACCTCCTGCTCCTTCTGTTTTCACTCTTCCTCCTCCTTGCAGGAAAACCTTTCCCTGCCTCTGATACCACTTGATGAAAAGGAAAATAGGGGTATAACCAATTTCCCCCTCCATATCAATAATCGATCTTGAGGCCTGTGGGTTATGGCCCACAAAGCCTATCGGAAGCTTCCTTGAGGCTTTAAGCCTTTAAACCATGGACTTACACTTTATCGGGGCCATTACACTATCGGAAGCTTTAAATTATTTGTTCAAGCCTTAAAACCCTGGGCAACACATATTACGGAGATACACGGGAAACCATGAAAAACCCACTCTGAACCCTTTGTTCGGACTTCAAAAACAACTCACCCGGATCTATATATCCATCGGGTCCGCTCTTTCCTCTGACCCTTTCCACTGCTCCGATCGCCCGACCTCCAATCAGCGAAGCCTCCGATCGCCGACTTATCGCTATCGGCGTATCAACGTTCCACCACATCGGCGCTACCACACCGTCCCTTGACTGCTCTGATATGTGATTAGCGATTAGATTTGGACCGTCGATTTGGACTCTCGATCCGATGGTCCATGATCCATCGCATTACCGCAATTGCTCTTCTCAATGGTCAGGATTCGATAACACCCAAAAGGGTTCTGCCGATGCAATAAAGTCCTGGCCATTGATCTATAAGATCCAATGGCCCTGGTTTGTCGATACTTCATCTCTTCACTATTCTTCCTTGGCTTGATCTTGCCATTTTGATGGAATCTGCGCTTTAAAACTAGTTCCTCTGCCACACCTGCGTTCACACCATGACTCCACATATAACAATATTTCATTGGATCACCATCGATCCTACCATGATTGATGGTCGATCAACACACTTACAAACATGATTTAAGCCCTCAGCGCATATATACATAACATAATTGAAAAGGGACATAATACATAGACATGTGGAAAACCACAGAACACATATCTATTATTTATATACAGACTTCCATTACAGCCTAAGGCATTTCAGCCTTAGGAACGAGTTTTCCCTTCGGTTACATTTTTTTCACTCTATATTACACAATTTCTATTCTACACTCTCTATATCACTCTATATCCTCTATTGAACACACAGGATCATATATATATATCTATCTATATATATGTGTGTGTGTGTGTGTGTGTGTGTGTGTGTATATATATATATATATATATATATATATATCTAAGGAACATTGGATCGGATCACTGAAAGGATCCAATCACATCTTTTCCTCGAAACTCTCAACTAATCGCTAGATTCTCTCTACAGTTCACTATACATATGAATACATGGTAGATTACATTAACTAAAGTCTTCTCGAGACTTTATTAGTTCCATCAATCTAGCTTTGTTTAAACATAATTTCCCCTGCTACATCTCCTCTTTGCTCCACTTTGGATTCCTCTTTTGATTGGGGCCCGGGGGGTTAGATGCTCTTGCATCACCACCACACATCATGACCTCATGCATGGCAACTATAACCATATCATTGTATGCATAACAACATATGTATGACCCACACACATACATAGCCAGTACATAGACCACAAACATGAGAACACATATGAAATCGACATGAATGCATGACCAACACATTACCTGTCCAGTCCAAGGGGTGAACCATGCTCTAGCACCACTCTCTAACACCCTCCTCTCACATCTACCCAAGTAACCAACCAACCAGGGTAAATATGTAACGAGAGGATAATATGATCTGATTCAACCTCGTAGGTCACCTTAAGGAAGTGGAACCAAGAAAACACAACCATTCTAACTATCCACACGTCCTACAGAATCTCCAAGACCTACCCCACCTTTCCAAGTGAACAACCCCTTAGGTAACTCAACAGTTCAAGGACCTAGAGACCCAGTCTCTCCCTTGTGAATCCATCCAAGCGATTGAGGGTCCCAGTCACTACCATGAGCCTGCCTGAGTGCGACTTTAGCCTTTTTCTACTAGTGCTATGCCAACTACTGTGAGATTTAAGGCTAAATTCCAAGGCTAGGACCCAGTCACTGCCCAGAACTTCATTGAATTTACATAAACGAAAAGAAACATAGTGACAATGATGTCAATACAAATTCTTGAACAAATACTTGAATGGCCCCCTACTCGCCATAATATACATTTTGTTGAACATGTCTCAAAGATGCATTCTATAGGTTTAAACAACATATCTAAGCATAGGGGTCTTATACTTATATGAGAATCACTAAGAAGCATTGATGCCTTATCACATTAGCTGCATTATCATCTATTAGGTCATAGATTCATTGCTCAATCATTTACAAATCAAAACATGATGAGAACCATACATTTTCATTGTCATAAAACATATTCATAACAAGCATATAAACAACAGAAATAATGAGGATACAACAGCCATAAATGCCACATATAATCCAGTACTTTTACACAGAAAATACCAAGGAAAGGAACTCTTATTAATGAATGCAAAAGCCAACTCGGTATGGGACTACCACGTTCCACCCGACCATAGATTGGTTGAGCCAAATCTCTCTTCAGCCAATCACCCCCATGCCATATTCCAAGCATGAATGTGGGACTCAAACCAAAAGAACCAACTAGGGCTTCCTAAGGCTAAACCACCTCACCCTCATCAATAGAATCAAGATTTACCACAATCCTCACCAAATCACTAGACCATAAACAAGAATGGATGCCACTGGAATTCTCAACCTACACCATGAGGAATTTTCCTATCTCCTAGTCTTTAGGCTTTACCGCAGCCTACTACTTGATCCATGGATCACTAGGTCATAATCGAGACACCACCCTCCAGGCTTTACCATATATCCCGCCATTCACCGACAAGGATTCCTAGGCTTGATCAAGGGAAACCACCTCTAGGCTTTACCATATATCCCTCCATTCACCAGTCGAGGATTCCTAGTTCCACCGAGGCACATAATACATGGCTTTACTGCAACCCACAATCAGGTTCATGGGTCACTAGACCAGTGGCTTTATCGCAATCCACAATCTGGTTCTGGGATCATTAGGTCATGTGTTCTTTCATTCAAAAATCCACCTCACTAGGTTTTGAATCCATCCAGAAATCCAACTCAACCAAAACATGAGAACCCCATCACACCATGGCTCTCTGGAAATGGAAAGGCAAGGTTGAAGATCATTGTCACACAAGGAAAAATCCATGCCCATGACAACAAGAGCACCAAGAACACACATGCATAACCATGCATGCCACATCTAGCCAGGAAATCACACATGCAAATCGATACTTACAAGTGAACCCACTGTAGTTGCTTGATCCTGCTCTTCCTTGCTTGATCTTTTCTTCCTATTTGCCTTCTTTGTCTTTCTTGATCCAATGCTTAAGTGCTCTAAGAAAACTCAAGTCTCCAAGAGTGAGAGAGATAATACAGAGAGAACCCCAAAATTGAATTGACCAAAAGCCATGAACTAGTCCTCATAAGCCTTTTTATTAATGTGGCCTTTATTTTCCTTCATTTCCATCATTTTCCTTCATTTTCCTCCTCACATGCAACCTGTTACCTTTCACCTTCCTTTTCTCCTAATTTGCATTATTTTCATAAATAAATTGCCAAAAATCTCATTTTCCATTCTAAAGCCTTTGCCAAATTCTTTAGCCATAATAAATCAAATAAGCACCCACACTAGGATGTCTTGATGAACATTTAGCTTGGAATAGGTGCCCCGTAACTATGGTTATTGTTTTTCCTTTATTAAATTTTATTACATGGAATTTTCACCAGGGTTGTTACAAATTTGGTTTCTAGTCTGCAGGGCATCTCGATGGTGTTGAAACTTATTGAAGTGTCCTAGGTTTTTTGGTTGATTTACCATGCCCAGAGCTACCCAATGCACACACCTTCTTTGCCACTATTAGCTCATCCCATCCACTAACCAACTTAGAAATAAGGCGTGAAGATTATTACAGTTCTTGTCCTGGTTTCATTTGATTTGTTTCATTGATTTGACCCTCCACTTGGGATTCTCATTCAATATGCCTTTTTCTCTTTCAAGTGTTATGCCCCATTAGTGCATGCACTCTTGCTGGGGTTTTGGAGGTTGTGGCCCTCAGTCTATGCCCCAATCACAAATGCAAGACTAGACATTCGCAACTATCTTCATTCATCGGCTCCACCAGAAATCCAAGAGGGAATCTGTTAGTTAAGAACCTTAACCACTTACAATTTCTAGGCGTATTTTGACTCTGAAATGCAAACAAAAATAACTAGTTGGGTTTTGGACCCTAGTTATACCATGGGAAGATGCAACTAATACGTCAATTCCATCACCCTCCTTACAAAATGAAGTTGCTCCTAGTCAGGTGCTCAAAGAAAAGCACAAGGACCACAATGAAATTATTGCATTCCTCAATGAAATCCAACAAGTTGAATGCCAGCAACACTCCTGCTTGGTCAACCTCGACACCCGCTTGGCATATATATAAGGTCACGTAAAATGTGGTCTTAAACCTCTAGCACTAGCAGGGACACACATCTAGGACCTGACCCCAATAACATGCTCTGATAATTGATGTTAGCCCAGCCTTTAGGTTTATGTTTTTCTTTCAATAAATTAGTTTCTTTTAGAAAATGTATAGCCAACTATAACCAACAAACGATATATTGCAACTTTGTATAGTATATGTTAGTGACTTAAACGTAGTCTTGTTATATTTTTTTGATGGTTTGGAATGATAGATAATTGCTCCCACCATTGTTGGTTTGGTTTCCCTTGTGGTAGACCACAATACTGATTAAGACAATCAATGAATTCTAATTTTTGTATGGAAGCAATTTTGAGGAAATAGAAACTTTAACCAACCAAATAATAATAATAATAATAATAATAATAGTTTTTATGATTTTTATAATTTTAGCAACCTCAGATATATTATAAAGTAAGTTTTTTTATGCTTATTAAATTGATACCTATCAACATTTACCAACAATTTAATTTATATGGTTGTACTAGTATATAATTAATGATAAGTTACATTGGCCTACATAACAATATATATACATACATTAATAGTTCATAAAGTAAAATGTTATTATAAATAGTTATTAGCATTTGTTAATATGTATTTAACTTAATTATTAATATTCTTATATTATTTAATTGATATATTTATGTTTATAACATTTTCTATTTGTTCTAAATGCTCTCTTTTTCTATGAATAAACTTATTCATACATTTGTTCTAGTTTATAATGTCTACTAATGATTTTTTTTTAAAACTGTATTGCTTGAGAATACAAGCTGATATGAGTTACAATGTTGAGAAAAATTGTCTCATTGTGTATAGGTCAAGCTGTATTATTTCATTTTTTTTTTTTTTTAAATATGGTTGTGAATTGATGCAAGAGCATCCGAGCACCCTTCATTAAAATTGGAATTCAAAACTATGAAATGGGGAAAACGTGGACAATCATTGTAAGCCGGGGCAAATTTTGTTCAAACAGAGCTAAATTGATGGAATTGATAAGTCTTGATTTAATGTAATTATCTGCCATAAAGAGATTTAGGGGATTTGATTGAGCGATTGTGGGAGAAACTCATGGATCATAAACAATCCCTCCCTTTGTAATTTCCTATATAAGAGAGTTTGTGTTGTGTGAAATAGAGGAAGAGAGGATACAATGTAGCCACAGGGGTAATTTGTGGTTCGGCCGTGAGGCCTTAATCTGTAATCGAATTATGTATATAATTGAAATATGAGTGTTATTATACATCTGTGTGTAGTCTGGATTTTGTGTGTCTGTGTATTGGTTACCTATAATTTAGATGTATGCAATGTTACAAGTTTATTGATCGACCATCGATCACTATAAGGATTGATGGCGATCTAATGATAATACAATATCATAGAGTGAGCTGTTATATGGAGAAATGTGAGTGCCTTAGATAAAGTATGCAGAGTAATTTGTGTGTTAAATGTGAATTCCCCCAATAAGCGACTACGCGATAACCGTTGGATTAGAGAAATGATCAACGGAGGAGAGGTGTTCAATCGAAACTGGAGTGGATTGAGCAGCACAGTGGAAACCATCAAATCAGTTAGATTGATGGATAATAAAGGCGGAAGAGGAATCCGGAGGAAACATCATAGTTGTTTGATGGGAAAAGATCCACTGTGATTGCGCGAAAACTTGTGAGCAAGTTATCTCGACTAGCGAACCCGAGAAAATCATCCAAAGGATTTTAAGGTTCCAAAGGATCAGATCGTCCGTTTAAGGGGTGATCAGATGCATATCGCGTGCTAATAAGTGCAAACATTAATTTAGAAAACGAACGCGATAAGGTTTTATACAACAGGATTAAAACCTCGTTGAGTTCTGGCCATCCAGGTAGTTCGTCGGTTGATTGATCGGACGGTAATCACGCTCGAAAGTGCGCACGAGTTAGCATTTATGGCGGACCCGATATGGTATGAATTGGGGTTTACTTCCTTTTGGATTTTGATCATAAACGTTCAAAGGACCGTTGGGTGATTGGTTAGGTTTTCTTTGTGATTCCGTTGATTTGAAGGCTTCCAATATATACATGGGACCATAACCCACAGGTCCACGTGCGGAAAATGTAAAGATGCAACTTTGCTGTATAAAAGCAGCTGAGCTGTCATCATTTTTGGTATTAGAGCATAATAAGATTCTGCGTGTGAAAGGAGGTACAATTATGTTAAAGATTGGAGAGTTTGTGGTCTTATTCTTGTTGTATAGATAGCGACAGAAGAAGGTGAGAAGATTGCAGCAACCTAGAGCCAGGAGTGCTCAAATGGTTCCAAAGAAGAGAGAACCAGGGAGATGCCGAAAGACTAAGCTCAAAGGAGAGAAGCTCGGTGAGGTATCGTGTGCCATGCAGGACTTGTTACTGTAGAGATTTTGTTGCACCTCACAGAAAGATCATAAAGGCAATTCCACAGAGGATGCGGGTAGAATTGCTAAGGGATGGAGAAAGCATATGACCAGGAGCTCATAAATTTTTGTACCTTGAGAGTCTGATGCAGGAGCATATGAGCACCCTTCATTAAAATCAGAATTCAAAATTGTGAAAGGGGAAAACGTGGACAATCATTGTAAACCGGGGAAAATTCTGTTCAAACAGAGCTAAATTGATGGAATTGATAAGTCTTGATTTAATGTACTTATCTACCATAGAGAGATTTAGGGGATTTGATTGAGTGATTGTGGGAGAAACTCATGGATCATAAACGATCCCTCCCTTTGTAATTTCCTATATAAGAGAGTCTGTGTTGTGTGAAATAGGGGAAGAGAGGATATAATGTAGCTGCATGGGTAATTTGTGGTTCGACTGTGAGGCCTTAGTCTGTAATCAAATTATGTATATAATTGAAATGTGAGTGTTATTATACATTTACATGTAGTCTGGATTTTGTGTGTCTGTGTATTGGTTACCTATAATTCAGATGTATGCAATGTTACAGGTTTATTGATCGACCATCAATCACTATAAGGATCGATGACGATCCAATGATAATACGATATCATAGAGTGAGTTGTTGTATGGAGAAATGTGAATGCCTTAGAGAAAGTATGGCAGAGTAATTTGTGTGTTAAATGCGAATTCCACCAATAAGCGATTACGCGATAACCGTTGGATTAGAGAATTGATCAATGGAGGAGAGGTGTTCAATCAAAACTGGAGTGGATTGAGCAGCACAGTGGAAACCGTCGGATCGGTCAGATTGACGGATAATAATGGCGGAAGAGGAATCCGGAGGAAACATCATAGCTGTTCAATGGGAAAAGATCCACGGTGATCGCGTGGAAACTTGCGAGCAAGTTACCTCAGCTAGCGGACCCGAGAAAATCATCCAAAGGAGTTTAAGGTTTCGAAGGATTGGACCGTCTATTTAAGGGGTGATCGGACGCATATCACATGCTAATAAGTGTAGACATTAATTTAGAAAACGGACGCGATAAGGTTTTATACAACGAGGTTAAAACCTCGTTGAGTTCCAGCCATCCAAACCGTTCGTTGGTTGATTGATCGGATGGTAATCACGCTTGAATGTGCGCACAGGTTAGCATTTTTAGCGGGCCTGATATGGTATGAATTGGGGTTTATTTCCTTTTGGGTTCCGGTCAAAAATGTTCAAAGGAACATTGGATGATTGGCTGGGTTTTCTTTGTGATTCCGCTGATTTGAAGGCTTCTGATATATACGTGGGCCCATAACCCACAGGTCCATGCATGGAAAATGTAAAGGTGCAGCTTTGTTGTATAAAAGCAGTTGAGTTGTCATCATGAATTGAGAAATAATGAAATTCTAAAGTCCAATTTCTCTCGAATGTAATAAAATATTATTTAGCTTTTCAACATAGTTTAGTTTTTAATTGATTTCTAAGTTAACACAATCATTTTTATAATTAGAATTAATAATATTTATATTTTATGGTGTATTATTGGAAGCTAGTTTCACCTTTTGATGGTTTATTTGTTGACTAAATTTTAATTGAGGAATCTATTTTTATTTTTTAAGTCATTGGATTTTTATTGATTATTTTATATGAGTTTTATATTTAACGGTTTATTTATTTTAATGGGTTCTATCATTATCTATGTACTAATCATTAATTTTTTGTTTGTATAAAGATGAAAAATCTTTCTTATTTCTTTTATTGTTTTTAATTTAGTATTTAGCTACCTTAACAAAGTATTAGGTATTGCTCATGTGGTGCAGCTCAACTGAGGATATTATGAAGTGCTTTGTAAACTATACGATTCAAGGTCCAAATCTTTAGTGGATCAAGTTAACCAAATCAAAACAAAATATTAAATACCACCTTAAAATAAGATTGAAGATCTCTTGAAAAAATTTAATATTCAAACAATACTAGTAATCTAACTTTTTAACATTAGTAATTCTATTAAATAAAATAAATATCACTTTAGAATGAAGATTTCTTGAAAGCATTTGATATTCAACCTATATGAATTATTTAATTTTTCAACATTCATAATTTTATTTAATAAAACAAAAATCATATATAACACTAAATAAAATTTAAATAAATAAAATATCAGGGATCACTTTAAATGGAGATTGAAGATTTCTTGAAAACTTGATATTCAAACTACACAGATGATTTTTCAACTTTCATAATTATAGATTGAAAATTCTTAAAGATTTTTAATATTCAAACTAGACTAGTAAGTTTTCAACTTTCATAATTCTATCCAATAAAATAAATATCAACTTAAATAAAGATTAAATATTTCTTAAAAATATTTGATATTCAAATTATACTAATCATTTAAATATTTTTATATTCCATCCTTTTATCACAATTAAAAAAAATTAAAACTCTTTCAACACAATAATATTTCATAAAGGTTAATTTTTTTTTTTCATTTATATAATTTAATTTAAAAATATATATATTTTAATATATAAAAAGAAATATATATATTTTAATATATAGAAAGAAAAAAAATTTCAGGTTTTTAAAAATAATAATTTTAATAATATAAATATATATAATAAATTGTTTTTATTGATCGACTGAATAATATGAACTATATTTGAGAAGATTGCCATTTTCCACCTTTCCTGAAGTTGTCCTCTGTATTCGATTATGTGAATTAAAATCTTTAGAAAATAATGATTTGAATAATATATAATCCCGTGTATATGAAAAATTACATACATTGACCAACACCTATAAATATGAACTATATTTGAGGAATGTCGTTTTCCAACTTTTCTGGAATTGTCCTCAACGTTCCCACTACTTCCTGCGAATTTCACAGGCTAGAGCTCTTTGAATTTACCGTCCATATAACGTAACGTTTTATGGAGAATTTACCAACTATCGAATATAATAATAATAATTTTAGTTTTAAGATCACTATTAAATTAGATACTAAATTAGTGTATAAAATTTTTATTTAGCAATTAAATATTATAAAATTTTATATAATGATTTCGTTATTAAATTTACAAAAATATTTTAATTTATAATTTTTAATTAAAAAAAAAAAAACACATTCTTAATCATAAAATCCACTCAAACTATATTTTCAAATCTACTTACAATATAAAATAACTTATAATACATTATATTATATACTAATACCTATTCATATAATACACTAATACCCAGGGCATTATTGATTCATATAATACACTAATGCCCAGCCTTGCTGATATGGTAATGCCCTAAATATTGTTTTAAATTATTTTTAAAACACCATTTGTTATTATTATAATATAACTCTGAAAAGTCCAGAAAGCGCTAGAAAATTAGGAATAGAAGTGGTTAGGACAACTGTTAGGTTTCGTGCGAGACGCGCATGCGTGGAGATAAGGATGGCATATGATTCCCTAACTTGGGGAGCAAGAAAGCAATACCTCGTCAACCGTTGCACATTTAGCATCCCAAAGGCCTGGGCCCCGCCTCTGACCCAATGCATTCATCTCCGGCGGTTACTATTCCGCGTGTTGCGGTTCCGAAATTCAATACTGGCCATTACTTTAGTCGGCAACTGCTAAGAAGGTTCCTCGCAGGTATCCATTTGGACAATATATTTATAGCCACAGCAATCGGGTGCTTGTCCAAGCTTTCAGTGTGTGTTTTCTTTTGATTATTTATTGCTGTATACGCATTTCTTCAAAAGTACAGAGGTGTCTTCAAATATTGTTTCCAAATTCATTCAAGTGAGAGAACAGTGGAAAAAGAATTCGATGCTGCCAGCGATGGCTTCTTCAAGGCTTTCGTCCATGGTGGTAAGAAATCTGATTGCAAGCCCCCAAGGCCTTGTTCCAAACGGGGCGCAGAGTGTATTTATCTTGGGCAGGATCCTCTTCAGCGGCCATGGAACTGGTACTGCGAGGTTTTATGGCAGCGCGTATCTGGGAACCGGTGGGGATGCTGATTATTATCTTTCTTCCCAGGGACGAGATGTTTTTACCGGAGTCTTGAAGAGGGCAGAATTGAATTCAGGATCATATTGGAATTTGTCACCCTTTGTGTCGACGAGATTGGCAAGTACTGTTGCTGGGAAGGTTGGGTTCGATGATCAAATTGAGACTGCTGGTGGTGCTGTTAAGGTCATGGAGGCCGAGAAAATTACTGGAAAAGAAGACGAGGCTGCGATCGACAACCCTCCTGAGCATGAGATGGAGAAATTGAAGGATAAGGGATTGGTCTATTCTAGATACTGGGGGGTTTCTCCTTCCAAGGTCTCTGGGAAAGATGGATCGTCGTGGCCATGGAATTCATTCAGAGTGAGTCATTTCTCTTCATTTTGTAGGATAGAACGTAATATATATATATATATATATATATATATATATATAAAAGAAGTTGCACCCAGCCGAGCCTGGATATAATATGCACATCAGAGATTGAGGAGATTGAGCATATTAGATACAGGTTCAGATGGGTGCAACTTCTTTTATATATATACATAGTTGAGGTGCAGATGGGTGCATCTTCTTAGTAAATATCAAATCCAGATATAAGTTTAGGTAGTTGTGGGTGATATCTAGATTCAATACAACCGGCTAGGGTCATTGTACAGACATCCCAACTGGGGTGGTAGAATGATCCTAGTTTTTTCGTGTACTGTAAATATAACAAATTAGAAGTGGTAGAATGATCCTAGTTTTCTCATTTAGTGTAATCATACCATTTGCAAATGGTATTTTTTGCTGTTACAGGCAGGGGTGGGGTGGTTTTGGTAGGTTTTAGTCATGTCTATAACACAGGTAAAATAAAATGAAATGATAACAGAGACCATTTTTCTGACTATTATTGATCATACCATTTTTAATAACCACCTCCTTAAACTAGCATAGATATGTTCTCCTTAGAATGCAGCTGGGATCTCTCATTTTGGGCAATTATATAATTGTTAGTATTTTTTGCAGTTACAGCCCAGGGTGGAGTGATCTTGGTATGTGTTAGTCATGTCTATAATAGTGCTAAAATGACATGAAAACAGAAGAGAGATCAATTTTCCTGACTGATACTGATCTTAGTTATCAATTTTTAAAATACACCTCCTTGAACTAGCATAATTCCCTATAAATCTTAGGATGCACCTAGTATTTTCATTTGGTGCAATTTTAGAATTGTTGGTAATTTTTGCAGTTACAGCCTGGGGTGGGATGAGAGTGGTATGTGTTTATTTAGTCATGTCTATAACACTAAAATAAAATGAGAAAAAACATGAGAGATCATGTTTTCCACGAGTGTAATTGATCTAACTTCTCATATGTAAAGGTTACCAGAAACGAGAAACTGGAAACGAAACGAGAAACGAAACGAGAAACGAAAACGAGAAACGAAGTTTGGAGGTTTTGCATTCAAGAAACGAGGAGAGAGGAAAAAAAACAAGAAAAATGTGAAAAACAGAAGACAAAGCACACATCATCCGCACTCTCCAATAATGTGGTTCATACATAGTTTCTCATAGGCTTTCGTTGCTCACATAGACCATTAATGTGGTTCATACATAGTTTCTCATAGGCTTTCGTTGCTCACATAGACCATTCTAGAATATTCATAGTGAGAAACAAAGCTTGTGTTGCTTACATAGTTCATTCTCAAATACCCATGTTTGATCCTCTAATAGTGAAGAAACCTTTGGCATTGAACTCAAGCTTGATTTGACCTTTCCATTTCCACTTGATTTGGACCTACTGAGAGTGGGATTTTTTTGAAGGCCATATCCCTAAAAATTTTCTGATGAGTACATGATCTCGCGTATCATGTGTATATTCTCCCATATTATTTGAGCGGACCTCAAATTTGGGCTATATTGTAGTATTTGGTAAGCAACTACTAGGATGTAGTTTCCCTAGTGGGTAATAGGATGGTGAAGATTAAATTGAGTTCCATTGGGATTGGGGAATTGGGGAATTGAGCCAAAAGTAGAGGGTTGTTTAGAACTATTACTACCTTCAACTATCTTACTATAGGAATAAGTGTTACTCCCTCCACTGACATTTTGCATAGAAAAAAGGAAGGGTTGAAAACCCTACAACTAGACAAAACCTAAAAAAAATTACCATCAAACTTTATCGTTAACTCATTATAATAACAATTAATCTTTATAATAAAAAATTGTTATTAATCTTTATAATAATTAAAATAATATATAATGTAACCTTGTACATTTAAATTTATAGTTTTGTATAAAAAAAATAATTTTTAAATATTAAATACAATAAAATTATATAAAAACTCTACAGTACATACACTTTCAAATAAACTAGCACAAAATTAAGAAAAAATAATTAGAACATTAAAAAACATAACATAACAATAGACAACACATCCCAATAATATAATTTTAACAAACAAAATCCTTAAATAGACAATTAAACACTTAAATAGACAATTTTGTTTAAGAAATTTTAGACTAAGTACAATAGACCATGAAACCGCCCCTAGAAACTATCCACAAAACCAACCTTCAACCAATAATATAATTTTAACAAACAAAATCCTTAAATAGACAATTAAACACTTAAATAGACAATTTTGTTTAAGAAATTTTAGACTAAGTACAATAGACCATGAAACCGCCCTAGAAACTATCCACAAAACCAACCTTCAACCCAATAATATAATTTTAACAAACAAAATCCTTAAATAGACAATTAAACACTTAAATAGACAATTTTGTTTAAGAAATTTTAGACTAAGTACAATAGACCATGAAACCGCCCCTAAAAACTATCCACAAAACCAACCTTCAATTTTTTTTAGATTGGGCTCAACGTTACATTAAAACCAACATTAGCAACATTTCTAAGAAAACCAATCTTGCCTTTTTTATTCTGCTCAACGTCCAATTGAAATGAGACCAGCATTACAAAAATGAGATCAGCATGACAAAGGAACCAGAACAACGTTTCCCATAAAACGGTGTAAAAAACAATTCGTTTCCGGAGAAACCGGTTTCTGTATTGAAAAACGAAAACGAACGTACAAAACGGCGTTTTCCGTACCGTTCCGTTTTTTTTTTGCGTTTTTTTGGGAAACGAATGCTCCCGTAGCGTTTATGGTAACATATAATGTAACAATCACCTCTATGGATCTGGGGTTAGTAAATCTGGGAATTTTGGGGTTAACATTGCTCTATGAAGATAATTACATGGATCTATGATGATAATTATTTTATTTTGGTTTTGAGATCTATGATGATAGTTATTTTATTTTGGCTTTGGTTAATGTTGCTTCTGTTTTTCTAGGCTTATTTAAAGTCATCTAAATTTGTGATGGTGGGTGATTTGCAGCCCTGGGAAACATACACTCCAGACTTGAGCATTGACTTGAAGAAGCATCACGTTCCAACGACATTCCTTGACAAGTTTGCTTTCTGGACTGTGAAGTCACTTAGATTTCCAACGGATTTGTTCTTTCAGGTGAGAATCTAAATTTATTTGATTCCCTAGTTAAAATTTTTCCTTTAATTACAACTCACTGCACATTGAGTGACTTCCTGGAGGTTGGATAAAGTTTGATTTGTTCTTTCAGGTGAGAATCTAAATTTATTTGATTCCCTAGTTAAAATTTTTCCTTTAATTACAACTCACTGCACATTGAGTGACTTCCTGGAGGTTGGATAAAGTTTGTAAAGCATCAGTGTAAGCAAGGTTTAGGTGTCTCTCTCTGAAACGCTTTTACATTAGTATTTGTTTGTGGTTGCCAATTTGGCTGGCAATAGGTTTCGAAAAGTTGAGGAAGTGTTTATCAAGCAATAAAATATTGCTGGATTTGTTTTGCTATCATTAATTAGACTGAACTTTATCTGGTGATACATTTTTGGAGATTGCTGTGCTCTACAGCATCTTCCCACGCCAGGAGCGGTGCTCGGCAACAAGTTAATATTAATGTTAATGAAATGGAGCACCATCCTGGTGTGATGCAGTGAGAGTATGTAAGTATTACTGCTCATGCTGCTTTTATAGATTTTATATTCCCCTGTTTGAAGACAGAGGGAAGTCTTAACAAAAATCACAGGATTATGTTTTTTTTTTGGTTCATTCTATGGTTGATGTTTAATTTAACATTCATGCTTGTGCATGTGTTTTTCTTTAGTATTTTCATCTGGGCCTCAATATGAAATGGATTTCCACTAACACTCCATGTCCTGTGCAGCGGCGGTATGGTTGCCGAGCCATGATGCTGGAAACAGTGGCTGCTGTCCCAGGGATGGTTGGAGGAATGCTCCTCCACTGCAAGTCCCTCAGAAAATTTCAGCACAGTGGTGGATGGATAAAAGCTCTTTTAGAAGAAGCTGAGAATGAGAGGATGCACCTCATGACATTTATGGAGGTGGCAAAACCCAAGTGGTATGAGAGGGCCTTGGTCTTTACAGTGCAAGGAATCTTCTTCAATGCATACTTCCTCATGTACATCCTTTCCCCCAAACTTGCACACAGGATTACGGGTTATCTTGAAGAAGAAGCTATCCACTCCTACACTGAATTTCTCAAGGAGCTGGACAAAGGCAACATTCCAAACGTGCCAGCCCCTGCTATAGCTATAGATTACTGGAGGCTTCCCAAGGATTCAACTCTCAGAGATGTGGTTGTGGTAGTTAGGGCTGATGAGGCGCACCATCGCGACGTCAACCACTTTGCATCAGTAAGTAGTCTTTCCCATCTTTATGTTCATATCATTTAGGGTTTAGGGGTTAGGCCTCTACGGCTTATCCCATGATACTGTTCATATCATTTAGGGTTTAGGGGTTAGGCCTCTACGGCTTATCCCATGATACAGTTAGTTAGTTTCATCTAGGATTTAGGGTTTAAGGGTCAGGGTTTATCAGGTTTATCTTTCATTTAAGGATTAGGGATCAAGTTAACCCTTATCCAATCTTTCTGTTTCTTTCATGTGGGCATATCTTGGCATTCTGATTCTGTTTCATTTAGACTCTAATTGCCTCAACAATGTAATTTCAGTGAAGCATTTTTATTTCGGTTTTTTCACTCTTTCAGTTTAACTTCATTAACCGCAAATTTTTTGTTATGAGCTAATCATTTGCTGTGTCATGTTTATGATTTGCAGGACATTCATTACCAAGGAAAAGAACTGAGGGAAGCTGCAGCTCCAATTGGTTACCATTAAACTCAGGGCTTTATATTTTTGCACAAAAATGTGCTTTTCTGTTAAGCCGCAGTGGAACTGTTCAACCCATGTCTATATACATATGGTATTTACTATTAGCTTATGTATTAGAATTTGGTACCATAGAATATATGGATATCATAGGACAGGTTTGAAATCGGAGGGATAATGGACCATTCTTTCCCTTATTTTTACTGTGGAGTTTTTTAACTGTGAAATGTAGACCCTATCATTCCATTTCCATAAAAGTAGAAACGTCTTATACATATTTAAAAAATCTTGTGCTTTACTGCGTTATGTTTAAAGTATATATAGATGTCTGAAGAATACAGAGCTTCGGCTTATGGCACATATTAGCAAAATTTTCAAGGTAATGTTCTTTCAAGTTAATCTTCTAGACAAGATCAACTTTCTGCCATTACAGGATTCATGTAGCCCAAATTTATATTCTCAGAGTAATTTACCTGAGTGTAATTCTAGATTTTAGAATATTCCATGTGATTGTAGATTTTAGAATATTCCATGTAATTCAGATTTCTAGAATACATAACGAGCCTCTGGACTCTGTATTCCATTCTATAATTTTTTATTATAGAATTTATCTGCGATACATAACTGAAGGAGCCTCTGGACTCTCTATTCCATTCTATAATTTATTTGCAATACATAACTGAAGGAACCGCTGGACTGTGTATATTCTAGAATTTATCTGCAATACATAACTTAACGAGCCTCTGGAGCCTCTGGACTCTTTATTCCACTCTATAATTTATCTGCAATACATAACTTAAGGAACCTCTGGACTGTCCATATTCTAGAATTTATCTGCAATACATAACTTAACGAGCCTCTGGAGCCTCTGGACTCTTTATTCCACTAGATAATTTATCTGCAATACATAACTTAAGGAGCCTCTGGACTGTGCATATTCTAGAACTTATCTGCAATACATAACTTAAAGAGCCTCTGGATTCTGTATTCCATTCTATAATTTTTAGAATTTATCTGCAATACATAACTTAAGGAGCCTCTGGACTGTGTATATTCTAGAATTTATCTGCAATACATAACTTAAGGAGCCTCTGGATTCTGTATAAGGAGCCTCTGGACTGTGTATATTCTAGAATTTATCTGCAATACATAACTTAAGGAGCCTCTGGATTCTGTATAAGGAGCCTCTGGACTGTGTATATTCTAGAATTTATCTGCAATACATAACTTAAGGAGCCTCTGGATTCTGTATTCCATTCTATAATTTTTAGAATTTATCTGCAATACATAACTTAAGGAGTCTCTGGACTCTCTATTCCAATCTATGATTTATCTGCAATACATAACTTAAGGAGTCTCTGGATTCTCTATTCCAATCTATGATTTATCTGCAATACATAACTTAAGGAGCCTCTGGACTCTCTATTCCAATCTATGATTTATCTGCAATACATAACTTAAGGAGCCTCTGGACTCTCTGGACTCTCTGTTCCAATCTATGATTTATCTGCAATACATAACTTAAGGAGCCTCTGTTCCATTCTATGTAACTCATATTTC
Organism: Pinus tabuliformis; assembly: GCA_031772625.1. Classification (NCBI taxonomy): domain Eukaryota; kingdom Viridiplantae; phylum Streptophyta; class Pinopsida; order Pinales; family Pinaceae; genus Pinus; species Pinus tabuliformis. The sequence continues at coordinate 859,101,311 of CM062817.1, read as the reverse complement.
CAGAATATTTTAGAATCTATGTGGAAACCTTCAGTTATTTCCAAAATATTTTAAAACCTATAACTTATATTTCCAGAATATTCTAGAATCTATCGGGAAGGCCTCTAGAATCTATCGGTTATATTTCCAGAATATTCTAGAATCTATCGGGAAGGCCTCTAGAATCTATCAGGAAGGCCTTGAGTATTTCCAGAATATTCTAGAATCTATCTGGAACGCCTAACTTAAGAATTACAACTGAGTATTTCCAGAATATTCTAGAATCTATCTGGAACGCCTAACTTAAGGAGTACAACTGTGTGTCGAATCATAATATTCTTTAACTGTGTGTCGAATCATGATGTTCTTTCTCCTTTGATTAGGAAGTAACAGAGTAAAAAAATTGAACATCGAATAGCTTTGTAGGATTGCTATTGTCTCCTTGATAATTGTATGTAAAAAGAAGGTTTCTCTCCTTGAGATTTTTCGGCAATTTTTCAATCTGTGGCTGCAATGGAGGATAGAAGTAGTCTATAGATCAAAATGGCTGATTCTCCATGAATTCATTCCCGAGCGTATTTAGGTAAATTCAATTCTTTACATAAAGCAAAATCTGTAAGACCTCATCCTTTTAATAAGTTATTTTAATATTTTTAATTATTATTATTATTTTATAAATAAAATTTTAACACATCGGAAACACGACCTTCAGGTTAAGCAAAATAGTAAGACTTCATCCCTTCACCTCTTTCAATATGTTGTATTTGTATAATATAACCACTCCATATATATATAAAGTGGGGAAAACAATATTTAAAAAAAAAAAAATATATATATATATATATATATTTTTAAAATTGGTAATTAATTTTAATGATGTAACAAGTGGGATAATTAATAGAATGAGTAAAAATAATTTATAGTTTTAATGAGCCAATTAAATCTATAATTTTTCTTTTTTCAGAAAACTATATAATAATTTTTTTTTCGGAAAGAGGAAAAAAAAAAAAACCGTATAAAAAATAAACAAAACAGTGTTCTTAAAACAATATTCTTAAATTTAAGGTGGTTATATTTTTCTTTAAGTTCTTTGGAATTTAATATTTTTTTCGGAAAAATATATAATAATTTTTTTTTCGGAAAATATATAATAATTCATTTTTTTCGAAAAATATATAATAATTTTTTTTTCAGAAAAATATATAATATTTTTTTTTTTTCAGAAAAAATATATAATAATTCTTCTTTTTCTGGGGATGAGGAAAAAAAAAACAAAACAAAACAGTATAAAAAAATAAAACAAAATAATAATGTTTTTAAAACAATATTCTTAAATTTAAAGTGGTTATATTTTTTTGAATTTTTTGAAGTTTAAGAGACATCTTATTATATAATGGGAATTTAATATATAAATGTATTAACTAGTTATATCTAATGTTTTTTATTTTATTTTATTTTAAAAGTGTTTAAATTTTTTTAACAATTTTAAGGATTTATTTGAAATTATATAGCTCATAATTTATATGAGAATTTATTATTATTATTATTATTTTTCTTGATAATATCATAATTTTTTTGGAATCATATTAGTTTTTAATTTTTTTTTTTAATTTGTAATCCAAATCAATGCTAATCAATATTTAAAAAGGCTAAAATATTTTAAATAAATTAAACAATACAAAAATAAAATTATATATATAACTGTAGTATTTTTGTTGATGTGTTGCTTAAATTGGTTGTCTACATCTTGTCCTAATGATCAACCACACTAGTTGGTTTGAATTTGAAACGAATATTTTGAATGTGATACGATGTAACCTCTCCGACATACTATATGAATATTGCAACGAAAATTTTTATTTTGTTTTACTTAACACTGTTAATGTACTCTTGATAGAGTTGACATAGGATTGGACAACATTTATGCGATAGGTTCACTATATCTCAATTATCTATTTTTAACTATGGATCGGGTACCAATCCTTATTGTTGGTTTATGGTTTATATATATTGTGGGTTGGATTTATTTGTCTCCGCGCCACACGGCTCACATTTGTCCCTCTACAATACGCGCTCTTATGTACAACTACATGGTTTTCTGGTTATACCTTTGATTTGGCTTTTGGTTATACTAGTTTTCTAGTTATACCTTTGATTTGGCTTTTGGTTATACTGTCGGACATTAACTCCCCTGCTCCGCCATGGTTACATGGCACGGGCAGGCCGTCCTGCCGCGTCTGCTCAACTCGAGACTCCCGCTGCATCAACAGTGTAGAGCTCGTCCCTTGATCCGACGGTTGGACAGCGTCTGGTTTCCCACTTCTCCGGTTTTTGCGAAGAGGTTGGTCTCATTCCTCTGTTTCCACTTCCAGAGACTGCTCTGGTTCACCTCTCCTTCTGCATCATTGTCGGCCTGTCGAACCAGGGTTATGCTGCTGCCAGAGAACGCAAATTCACCTCCAGACAAGTTTTCATCGGGTGGGTTCTCGTTTACTAAGCGCTTCCTCTATTTAATTTGCTTATTTGCAGTCGATGGTTTGTTCAAATCTCTATTGCCATGTTTTAATCCGCTTGCAGTTGGTTTATATTGCAGGGACCTCGTTTCTCAGCTCAGAATGGAGGGTTGCAGCTTAGGCCTTTAACATCGAAAGTCTACTGGTAAGATTTACCTTTGAATCGACGTTTGCTTGATGGAAGAAACCATCTCTAGACTGCTTGTTCGTCGTCTCGGCTCTTAAAGTTTTTAAGCTTTTCCTTCCTGATAATGTTTAAAACAGTCACTGCTTGGTGACAGGGTTTGGTCACAATTTTTTGTTGCAATATTCCTGCTCGGTTTGTGAAATACTTGACCATATTTTCCTCAGTAAGAATGAGGGTTTTAGATACTGTGTGTGAGCCCTACGGAAGATGGTCACAATTTACTCATTTTTAACTCTTGTGTAATATTATTGGGTCTTACATTTTTTTGGTCTCGTAATCAGCTGAGTTACTGAGTGTAAAAGGTCTTATTGACTTCTAGGCTATCTACCCATGTCTAAGTTATCATTTTCGTTCTCTTTTTCTTCTTATGTAAAAATGTATATCGACCCCTTGGATTCTAAGCCGGGGTCTGGATTATCGATTTCTCATATCTTGTTGTGTGTATGTTATTTATGAGGTTCATGAAGTTTAAGGAAATTTTCGAATATGTTTTATGGGTTCTGTTCGCAGTGAAGTTCTTCGAACCCTCACACCAATTGCCCTAAGGGTTTCAATACTAATATGTCTGGGAAAGCTTTTTGATGGTAATTCTACTCCGAGGTTGTTTTATGTTCACGCTGTTTGTTTCGTGTCAATTTTCTTGGTTGCTCTTTTCACATGGTTCAGTTGAGTATTTCCTCGCTAAGATTCATTGTTAATTGGCTCATATCAGAGTTTAAGGGTAAGGGTTTCCTACTAGGGTTTCAGGAAGTCCAGGCGAGATTCCAGAGTGGTATAGTCTGACCATGCTTGGAAAAATCTACCCAAGACAGCGTGCAGGAATCCCCTGCCAAACCCTAGCTTCGATGACCCTGTCCTTTGCTTCTATCTTAATGTCTGCTTTCTTAATTCTTCCTCTACAATGTTGAAATTTCACACGGATTTTTAGTTCTTTTGTTTTCCCCTTTTGGTGTATATTCTCCGTGTAGGAAGGCAACAACGCAGTATGCCATCATTAGTCTTCCTGTCTCTGCAAAATTTGCTTAAAGGATATGTCTAAATAGTTCATGTTTAAATGTTATTTCCATGTTAGCCTTTACTTGTACTAATAAAGTTAAAGGATTATATCTACAATTACTCTATTGTTCGATTCTTCTGCGTTATTGAAACTGGAAAGATTATGTTTATGTAAATAAGATTTCTCCAGTTTACAGTGAAAATAGATATACTTGAAAATTGTGATTATGTGCTTATGTTTTTTCACCAGCGTACAAAGAAATGAATACACTTAAAGACTATGTTTATGCACTTAAGATTTTTCTCTATCTCTCAGGAAAATAAATATACTTGACTTAAACAGTAGCAGTTTACTAAATTTTCTAGAAGATATTCACTCTCTTTAGGTTTACCTGTTATCAATAAACAAAAAATAAAGGCAACTAAGACCTGCTACTAATTTTCCACATTCACCATAGCCTCAGGTAACTTGGCTTAGTAAACCATAAAAGATTCCAGAAGGTACCTCGTACCTGAGTTTTCTTTTAAGTAATCTCCAATGGTAGAGGACACCTCTAGTTCAGTGGCTAGTCAACCTCCCGTCCATGAGATTGTCTTTCGAGACCAAATCTCCCCCCTAGCTTGTTCACAAGACCTTCAGTCTTCTCTCAGTTGCTTGCGCATAGCACTCTTGCTATCTGGTCCTCACCAGACGTAGCAAGTGTTACCCCCTTCTTTCTTGCCTGTCCCTAGAGTGCAGTTTTTTCCTTCCCCCTGCTTCTTTTCTAGAAGCCTTGCATAGTTAGGGAAGTAGTTAGGGTTTTCCAGCAACTGTTTCTTTTTTTTTTTACTTCCTTCCTCCCGAAGTTACAAGATTGGCTGATCCTAAAATCATTCCACATTTTCAATAATAAAAATATTATTTAATTCAAACAGATAATACACCTAATTATTCAGTCTGTTCTTACTGCGGTAAATAAAATATTTACAGCTTTCTGGGGACATTACATCTCCCCCTCCTGAAATCAAACATCGTCCTGATGTTTTCCGGCTGCAAACAATCCTGGATAAGCTTCTCTCATGAGTTGTTCATCCTCCCAGGTGGCCTCCTCCAGCCCAAAGTGCTGCCATTGCACCTTAACCTGGGTGATGGCTCGTTTCCGCAACGTGACTTCTCTCCGATCTAGTATAGTCAGCGTCTCAACCAAGATTTCTCCTTCCGGCTTGACCTGAAACACACAATAATTTAAGTCAGTTTTTCCTCAGTCAACAAATCTGATTGGTCTACCCAAGATACTTTCTTACCTAAATGTCTTGCCAACTGATTACATGCTTAGGGTCATAGACGTATTTTTTTAACACAGACACGTGGAAGACGTTGTGGACCCGAATATGACTTGGCAGAGCAAGCTGGTATGCCACCGGACCAACTCTAGCTAAGATCTGAAAAGGTCCGCAAAACCGGGGTGCCAGCTTGGTGCTTCCACTCCATTGTAGTGTGTTTTTTTAGCTCGAATTCTCACATACACATGGTCACCTACTTGGTACTCCTTAAAGCTTCTCTTTCGGTCAGCGAAATTCTTTTACCTATCCTGTGCTGCTTTTAACTTGGATTGTACCTTCTTGACCATTTCCTCCATTTCTTTAAGCATTTCGGGGCCTAGCATCAGCTTGTCCTCTAGTCCCCCCCAGCTTGAGGGTGTGCGGCATTTCCGTTCATACAACACTTCAAACAAACTCATCTGTAAGGACATATGATAACCATTGTTGTATGCGAATTCGACCAAATGCAGGTAATCTTCCCACTTGGATGGTTGTTGCATTACATATGACCTTAGCATATTTTCTACAACCTGATTCACCCATTCTGTTTTCCCATCGATCTGAGGATGATAAGCAGTACTAAGGTTTAATTGAGTCCCCAATTCCTAAACAAGGTTCTCCAAAAGACTGACGTAAATTTTACGTCACGGTCAGAGATTATAGTCTTTGGTAACCCATGCAGCTTAAAAATATTTTGCATAAAGATGTGAGCAATTTGCACTGCTCTGTAAGTAGATTGTACCAGTATAAAATGAGCTGATTTGCTTAACTTGTCCACCACCACCATGATGGAATCGTTGTTTCTTTTTGACTTGGGTAATCTTGTTATGAAGTCCATAGAGATGGTTTCCCATTTCCACTCTGGTATTGGTAGCGGGTATAATAACCCAACAGGGTGCTGGTGTTCGGCTTTAACTTGCTGGCATTCCAGGCAGCGTGTCAAATATTCTGCTACATCTTTCTTCATTCCCGACCAATAATAATCCTTCCGGAGTGTTGTAATCATCTTTTGATACCCCGGATGCCCAACATAATGACTCTTATGAAATTCATCTAAAATCAAGCTTTTAATGTTATTTTGGTTGGGAACATACATCCTCCTTTTATATTTCAGCAAGCCAGCAACATCCATAGCATATCCTTGCTGATTTTCTTTGTTGGTAGAAATCTGAACTTGTTGTCCTATTTGTTGATATCTTGCATCTTGCTTTGCTGCTTTTTTAATCATTTCATCAAAGGTACTTCCCTCGCTGCAAGAAATTTCGTAGAGACATTGTACTTTTCGACTTAAAGCGTCTGCTACCCGGTTCTCTTTCCCTTTCAAATGCTTAATCTCGAAGTCAAAACCACTTAAGAAATCCACCCACTGTGCTTGTCTAGCATTTAAGGTAGGCTGACTAAAATAACTAGTCAAACTGTGATGGTCTGTCAGTAATAGAAACTTTTTACCCATCAGATAATGACGCCACATCTTTAAGGCATGAATAACAACTGCCAGCTCCAGATCATAGGCAGAATATTTTTGTTCATGCTCTTTTAATTTTCTAGACTCATAGGCGATTACCTTTCCTTCTTGCATCAACACACCTCTTACCCCTTCCTTACTCGCATCTGTGCACACCACATAGTCCTTACCGGGATCAGCTATGCTTAGAATAGGTGCGGTGGTGAGCATATGCTTGAGTTGTTCAAAACTCTTTTGGCATTCTGTGGTCCATTTGAAAATTTTCCCCTTCTTCTGCAAGGAAGTGATAGGATAAGCTACTCTTGAAAATCCTTCCACAAACCGTCTGTAGTAACCTGCTAGTCCCATGAAAGATCTTATGTCTGTCACGTCCTTTGGCACCGACCATTCCATTATGGTTCTTATCTTTTTGGGATCCACAACGATCCCCTCTTTAGTGATTATATGTCCCAAGTACTGAATTTGTTCTTTAAAGAAGTCACACTTGTTGTACTTGGCATATAATTGGTGCTCTCGGAGAGTTTGCAACACCAATTTGAGGTGCTCCTTGTGTTCCTCCATATTTCGGAATATATCAGTGTATTGTCAATGAAAATTAACAAAAACTTGTCTAAATACTGATGAAATATGTTGTTCATTAAACACATAAAGGTTGCAGAGGTAGTGGTTAACCTAAAGGGTAACACCACAAACTCATAGTGTCCATATCGTGTTCTAAAAGCAGTTTTGGCTATGTCCTCCTTTTTAATTCTAATTTGTTGGTATCTTCATCGTAAGTCATTTTTTAGAATACCGTTTCCCCTTTCACTTGATCAAACAGTTCATCAATACGGGGTAAAGGGTATTTATTCTTAATTGTCAATTTATTCAACTGACGATAGTCCATACACATACGAAGGGTTCCATCCTTCTTTTTAACGAACAACACCAAAGCTCCCCAGGGTGACACACTGGGGTGGATGTAATTCTTGTCCAACAGCTCTTGCAACTGCATTTTCAATTCTGTTAATTCTGGTGTGCTCATATGATAAGGAGCTCGAGATACCAGGGCTGCCCCTGGCACTAATTCGATAGTGAAATCAATGTCTCTCTTGGGTGGCAGCTCGGGTATCTCCTCCGGAAACACATCTGCAAAATCTCGTATTACTGGAATACCTTCTAATGTGGCAGTCTTGTCTTTTGAGTTGGCATAACCCACTTAGATGACATAAATCTGACATCCTTTCCTAATACATGTTGTCAACTGGGATGCTGTTATTGGCTGAATCTACACTGACCTCTTAATACCTTGCAACTATTCTCCAAGCTCATCCTTGTAGCAGATAGTTTTTGTTTTACAGTTTATAATGGTCCACCATTTCTCCAACTAGTCCATACCTACCAACACATCATATGAACCAAGGGGAAGTACGTTTAAATCTGCCAACATCGGCTGACCTGCTATTTTCAAGGGACAATTATTGACCTTCATTGTCACCCGTCTCTTTGCCCTTGTTGCTAGCTGTACTAGCCAAGGGTCTTTAAACTTAGCAGTTTGTAACTTACATTATTCCACAAATTTAGGACTAACATAGCTTAAGGTAGCTCCATGATAAATTAAAACAGTTACAGTATAATCAAAAATCTTACCTTCAAACTCCACCATGGTCGGCTAGTATTTTGCCTGTCGATCTTCTAGAGCGGCATTAATTCTTGGTAAACTCCATCCCACGTTGCCAACTGTAGATGCTTCATGAATCTGTGAAACCTGTTCAGTATCCCTAGCATTGAACTAGAGGCCTTGTTGTCCCTTCATTGGAAACTTTTCCAGATTGCTCGTTAATTTTGGATTCAATGGGTGGCTTTAATCTGAGCAGGTTCTTTTGCGGAATTTTGTTGTTTTTCCCTTTGGGAAATCCTTTGTTAATATTGCCACAATTTCCTTTGTTCTTCCCAGCCATCTTATTACCTCTCTTATCAACCCACCTCTTTCCTAGAATTTCTCCCTTCTATTTACTTTGCTAATAACATATTCTTGCCTTTCGTATCACCTCGTCCATCGTTTTTGGGTTGTCAAAATCAATTCTTTCCCTCATCGCCAAGGGTAAACTATGGATGAACCGATGTACTTTAGCTTTCTCCTCTCGTATATAGGGCACATAATGGAGTAATGAGGTAAATCGAGTGATAAACTCATCCATTGTTTGTTGTCCAAGTCGCAGGTCATGGAATTCCCTTGCCTTCTCATCGTAAAACCATTCAGTCAAGTATCTCTCCTTGAAATATTTTTGAAAATTTTCCCAAGTTATAGTTTGCTCGCTTACCCCTCGTACAATCTTGACCTCTTCCCACCATAGGGTGGCCTTCCCTTGCAATTAGAAAATGGCCAGCCGCGCCTTGAGGTTGTGATCGTATTCGTATAATTGAAAATATTTGTTCATGTTAATCAGCCACACCTCGGCTGCCTCCTCCAACTCTCCGTCAAAGTGTGGCGGTTTTATTTTACAGAACTCCCCTTGCAATTCAATCCGCTGCCTTTTCGATGTCTGGTGCTCGGAAACATTATCCGACTTTTCCTCTCGATACTCCTCCCTTCTTTCTGACTCCTCCTTATCTGTATGGTAGCCTTGTTCCTCTGACACTCGTTGCTGCTTAGAGCTGGGGTTCCGCGGTCGCTGATTCTGCCTGTCAGATAGGATTTTCATGATCTTTTCCTGCTCCATAGTTAATCTCGCGTTGTCTTCCCGTAGGCGGGCCATCTCATTCTTTAATTCCTAAATTGTCTCTAATATCACAGGATTAGTATTACGGCCTCCTCTCCTAGTTGCACCCATATCTCAGGATTAGTTTTTGGGCCTGTTACAGGTCCCTGACCTGCCACAAGCCTCTGTGGAACACTATCCGTTCTCCTCATACTCGACTGTCGTCTGTTTCCTGAGCTTAACATAGGAGAGAGAAACACAAAAGGTTAACACAATAATTGTTTTTATTTTTAAAATAAAATAAAAAATAAACAACACATGTTCTGTTGTATTCCCAGTTCACAAATTTGCTAGAGGCCACAGTTCTGTAGCTGGCTTTGATACCACTTGTAACCTCTCCAACATACTATACGAATATTGCAACGAATTTTTTATTTTGTTTTACTTAACAGTATTAATGTACTCCTGGATAGAGTTGACATAGGACTGTACAACATTTATGCGATAGGTTTGCCATATCTCAATTATCTGTTTTCAATTATGGATCGAGTACCAATCCTTATTGTTGGTTTATGGTTTATATATCGTGGGTTGGATTTATTTGTCTCCGTGCCATGCAGCTCACATCTGTCCCTCCACAGTATGCACTCTTACGTATCGCTGCATAGTTTTCTGGTTATTCCTTTGCTTTGGCTTTTAGTTATACTGCCGGACATTAACTCCCCTGCTATGCCATGGTATATGGCACGGGCAGGTTGTCCTGCCATGTCTACTCAACTTGAGACTCCTGTTGCATCAACGGTGTAGAGCTTGTCCCTTGATCCGACGATTGGACAACATCTGGTTTCCCACTTCTCCGGTTTTTGCAAAGAGGTTGGTCTCATTCCTCTGTTTCCACTTCCAGATACTGCTTTGGTTCACCTCTCCTTCTGCATCATTGTTGGCCTGTCGAACCAGGGTTATGCTGCTGCCAGAGAACGCATATTCACCTCTAGACAAGTTTTCATTGGGTGGGTTCTCATTTACTAAGTGCTTCCTATGTTTAATTTGCTTATTTGCAGTCGATGGTTTGTTCAAATCTCTATTGCCATGTTTTAATCTGCTTGCGGTTGGTTTATATTGCAGGGACCTTGCTTCTCAGCTCGAAATGGAGGGTTGCAGCTCAGGCCTTTAACACCGAAAGTCTCTGGGTATGATTTACCTTCGGATCAGTGTTTGCCTGATGGAAGATACCATCTCTAGGCTGCTTGTTCGTCGTCTCGGCTCTTAAAGTTTTTAAGCTTTTCCTTCCTGATAATGTTTAAAACAATCACTGCTTAGTAACAGGTTTTGGTCATAAGTTTTTGTCCCAATATTCCTGCTCGGTTATGAAATACCTGAGCGTATTTTCCTTAGTAAGAATGAGGGTTTTAGATACTGCTTGTGAGCCCTGCGGAAGATGGTCACAATTTACTCATTTTTAACTGCTGTGTAATATTATTGGGTCTTACATTTTTCCGGTCTCGTAACCAGCTGAGTTACTGAGTGTAAAAGGTCTTATTGACTTCCAGGCTATCTACCCATGTCTAAGTTATCATTTTCGTTCTCTTTTTCTTGTTATGTAAAAATGTATATCGACCCCTCAGATTCTAAGTCGGGGTCTGGATTATCAATTTCTCATGTCTTGTTGTATGTATGTTATTTATGAGGTTCATGAAGTTTAAGGAAATTTTCGAATATGTTTTATGAGTTCTGTTCGCGGTGAGGTTCTTCGAACCCTCACACCAATTGCCCTAAGGGTTTCAATACTAATCTGTTAGGGTAAGCTTTTCGATGGTAATTCTACTTCGAGGTTGTTTTATGTTCATGCTGTTTGTTCCGTGTCAATTTGCTTGGTTGCTCTTTTCACATGGTTCAGTTGAGTATTTCCTCGCTAAGATTCATTATTAATCGGTTCATATCAGAGTTTAAGGGTAATGGTTTCCTACTAGGGTTTCAAGAAGTCCAGGCGAGATTCCAGAGTGGTATAGTCTGACCACGCTTGGAAAAATCTACCCAGGACAACATGTAGGAATCCCCTACCTAACCCTAGCTTCGACGACCCTGTCCTTTGATTGTATCTTAATGTCTGCTTTCCTAATTCTTCCTCTACAATGTTGAAATTTCACATGGATTTTTAGTTCTTTTTTTTTCCCATTTTGGTGTATATTCTCCGTGCAGGAAGGCAACAATGCAGTATGCAGTCATTAGTCTACCTGTCTCTACAAAATTTTCTTAAAGGATATGTCTAAATAGTTCATGTTTAAATGTTATTTCCACATTAGCCTTTACTTGTACTAATAAAGTTAAAGGATTATTTCTGCAATTAGTCTATTGTTCGATTTCTTCTGCTTTATTGAAACTAGAAAGATTATGTTTATGTAAATAAGATTTTCTCCAGTTTACAGTGAAAATAGATATAACTGAAAATTGTGATTATGCGCTTATGTTTTTTCACTAGCGTACAGAGAAATGAATATACTTAAAGACTATGTTTATGCACTTAAGATTTTTCTCTATCTCTTAGGAAAATAAATATACTTGACTTAGACAATAGCAGTTTACTAAATTTTCTGGAAGATATTCACTCTCTTTAGGTTTAACTGTTATCAATAAATAGAAAATAAAGGCAACTAATACCTGCTACTAATTTTCCACATTCACTGTAGCCTCAGGTAACTTGGCTTAGTAAACCATAAAATATTCCAGAAGGTACCTCGTACCTGAGTTTTCTTTTAAAAAAGGAATCTCCAATGGTACAGGACGCCTCTCGTTCAGTGGCTAGTCAACCTCCCGTCCATGAGATTGTCTTTCGAGACCAAATATCCCTCCCTAGCTTGTTTACAAGACCTTCAGTCTTTTATCAGTTGCTTGCGCATAGCGCTCTTGCTATTTGATCCTCACCAGACATAGAAAGTGTTACCCCCTTCTTTCCTGCCTATCCCTACAGTGCAGTTTTTTCCTCCCCTCTGCTTCTTTTCTAGAAGCCTTGCATAGTTAGGGTTTTCCAGCGACAGTTTCTTTTTCCTTTAACTTCCTCTCGAAGTTACAAGATCCGTTGATCCTAAAATCATTCCACATTTTCAATACTAAAAATATTATTTAATTCAAATAGATAATACACCTAATTATTCAGTTTGTTCTTATTGCGGTAAATAAAATATTTACAGCTTTCTGGGGACATTACATACGAATATTTTGAATGTGGTTAGTACCGAAAGATGTCCCAACAATAATAATATATTTTTAAATTTGAATTGAATGTAAACTAATAATGGTCTCTAGAATGTGTTAATTATAATGCAAACTTAAAAAAAAAAAAAAGCAATATGATTTAATTAGGAAATGAATTTGAAGATTGAGTATAAAGATGAAATCTAAGAAAATGAGTTGGGTTTTTATTTATAGAAATTGTGTCTAAGTATGTGAATTTTGAGTTTTCAACATTGGCATGTTATTTTTCATGCATATGTTTCCCTTAGTGCACTAAAGTGATGGAATCTTGTTACAAAAAATTGTAAAGTTGAGGAGGATAGATTTTTATTTTGCACAACTATTCATCTAAATTTTATATTTTTTTATAAATTGTGAAAGTCATTGTATCCATGACTTTACAAGACCTTGTATTATTGCAACCCAAAAGGGCCTTAACATTATCAAACCATTTTTTTTAAATTAGTTGTAGGTCTTAATGTCCTCTTATAGTGGAAATTGATGAGGGATGTATTTTAAGACTTTGATATATGTCGTGAGAAAAATGTATTAAAATAGAAAACACCATCATTTTTCTTAAAAAAATGTATATTTAGAATCTACACATTCGAATTTATATTCATTTCAACTTGTAAGCAGTTTCATGGACTAACAGATTTGTCTAGCTTATAGAAAAATAATGTAAAAAATCTATGATATGTTTTCTCAAAAATTGATGTTTTCATGTATTTGCAATTCAAACCATCACATTCATGATCTTGAGCATACATTTGAAGTAACCAAATCATTGTGCACATAAGATTCCTGCAAGAAAAAAATTAATACAAAAAGTATGTGCATGTTCCTAGTGCAAAAAAATGTGTTCATTCCTAACGCCATAAACATGTGTGCATTCTTAATGCTGAAAATGCACGCATGTTCTTGGAGCTAGTGACTTTAACACGTGGGAAATGGTTGAGGTGGGTTTAGGCAGGGTGAGGAGGGGAAGGGCAAGAGAGGGAGGGATAGAGTAGCTAAGGAGATAAATAGAGAAAGAAAGAGAGAGGGGAGGGGTGTGTTGGGGAAGAATGAATTGGCGAGTGATGGGAGAGAGTGAGTGAGAGTTGAAAAGTGAGAGAAAAGGAAAGAGGGTTGTTGTTGGCACAAGGAAGAAGAGAGAGACAAAGTTGAAGGGGGTCATTATGGAGGGACTTAGAGAGAGGGAGAAGAGAGTGTGTGTGAGGAGTGAGAAAGGGAGGGGGGTAGGGTGGAGAGAGAGAGGGGGTTTGGGGGGGAAGAGTGAGAGATAGAGAGATGACAGAGGGGAGGGGAAGAGAGAGATAGAGAAGGATAAAGAGAGGGAGATAACAAAGCTAGGGGGGAGAGGGAGAGTTGGAAGGGTGCGGTTGTGAAGAAGGCACTAACGGAGGAAGGGATAGAGAAACAAGGGAAGGGGGAGGAGGGAAGAGAATGAGAGGGAGAGTGAGGAAGGAGGGAGATGTAGAGAGGGAGGGATATAAAGATAGAGTTGCAGGGGAAAGATAGAGGGAGAGAGGGGAGAGGGAAAAGGAGAGAGAGAGGGAGTGATTGGGGGGAGATGAGAAAGAGAGAGAGATAGAGCTAGTGGGGGGTGTAAGAGAGAGAGGGAGTGAGAGAGAGAGAGAGGTGGGATATGGAGAGAAAGAGGAGAAGATAGAGACATAGGGAAAGAGGGGGGGAGGAGGAAGATAGAGAGAGAGGGTGAAGAAGAGAGATGTATAGAGAGTGAGGAAGAGGAGATAAGGAGAGAAGAAGAGAGAGAGAGAGAGAGGGAGAAGCAAAGTTGAAAGGGGGTTGTTGTGAAGGAAGGAGTGAGGGAAGGATAGATAAATGGTGGAAGTGGGAGAGAGAAGTGGGTGGTAGTTAGGGAGGGTGGGAGAGAAGTATATAGGGAGGAAGACAAAGAAATAATTGGATAGGGGAGAGAGGGAGTGATAGAGGGGAGAAGGGAGAGAGGGACAAACTAAGAGGAAGAGGGAGGTAGAGAGTGTGTGTGAGGGGGAGGGGGAGAGGGTGGATTGAGACAAAGAGATAGATAATAAAAGAGGGAGGGATAAAGAGATAGAGCTAGAGGAGAGAGTGAGAGAGAGAGTTAGGATAGTGAGGGAGAGCGAGATAGAGACAAGGATGGAGGGGAAGAGAGGGAGAGGAGTGGGGTGAGGGGGAAAGAGTGGGGGAGAGAGAAGGAAGAAGAGAGAACCAGTGAGGAAGTGAGGGGGGGAGAGAGAGGAGAGAGGGTGTTAACTAGGCAATCCCTTCTACGAATAGAAGCGACTCCTCTAGTCTAATGGGTGGATCTAGTAACAAATAGAACAAATACATGCAAAACTCTCCTAGTTTAAATCAGAATGACATGAGAGAGGAAAGATGGCCTACCTCACTCCTATGCGGTCGCTTTTCGATGTCGATTTCGACCTCCTCACTTCCAAGCTCGATCCTTGCTATTTTGTTTTGAACGAATACCTGTAAGAGAGATCAAACAAAGACAACAAATGAAAAACATAGCATATGCATTCTAATGTAAACCATATGATAGATCAAGGAGCATCATACTAAGAAAGTAGTCATTTACACACTTATGGAAAGTAAACATGCATTGTATTAATAATAAACACAAGAGGGAAGCATACAACCACTGCCTTGATGTTGGAAGCCTCCTTCGGGATGGGTTTCCAAGTCCAAGCCAAGACTTCTCAAGCTCTCCTTTCTCCTTCACAAATTGGCAGCAATTAGGCACAATTTAGCAGCAACATGACCAATCTAGTTTGACCAACCATTTGAGGGTATAAGGGAATGCATTTATAGGGAAGGAGAGGGAGTTAGGGATCCACAAAAGGGGGAAGAAGGTCCACATCTTAAGGGGAAGATCCCTAAAGGTAGGATCAAGGACTCAAAATGGGAGAACTCGACCATATCTTTATTCAACAATAACCAACTCGTCGTTCTCGAGGCTTCTAGTAAGAGAAGCTTTTACTCCATTTTTGGAGAAACTGCCTGAAGAGGATCAACGCAAATTTTCCTATCCAAAGTCGTGTTGCCAACGTTAGTCACTAGTTAGAGAAAAGGGTACTAGCATAGTTTGCCTCCTAAAAGTAGCACTGGGATTGCAAATAGGGTTTTTGACAAACTCTTCTAGAATTACTTCAAGGCATTTCTTCTTCTTTTCTTCAGGAATGCTTTGATCAATGTTTTTCATGGTGAATTCATTGACAATTTTTTCCGCTTTGCGACATTTTGGGAAAAGTTCGACAACTCAGGGTATGAGACAAGGAGTGCTACAAATTAATGTATAATAGGTGCCCCCTAAAGCATGAAGTCAGAACAGGAAGTGATGACTAAAGTGCTTTACAATTCAAGGCAAGAACTTTGGAGAACTACCATTAGGGGACCTACAAATCAAACATAATACAACATATATGACATCTCTGAGTAAGAATTTAGCAATACACGAATCACTGACATGGGCACAGCCATCCGACTAGAAAGGATCATGTGTATGGATCCATGGCATGGACACAACCATCCGACTAGAAAGTATCATATGTATGGATCCACGGCATGGACGCAACCATTCGACTAGAAAGGATCATATGTATGGATCCACGGCATGGATGCAACCATCTGACAAGAAAGGATCATGTATACAATCATGAATACTAAATAACTCCACGCAGCCTGGATTTATTAGATGAAATCTAGGGTCTCCATCTCTGTCCCGATCCAACCAAAGTACAAATCTAACCATGTGAATCAATGTGTCGAAGTCAAACATGGTAGAAACCACCTAATTACTGGTCAATGATGTAAATCATTAACATGTACTAGAGAAACCACCAATAGTGACAATGGCTCTCCAGGTACAACAACAAAATCCACGAGTGTGAATAAGGAAGCTGAAGTTAAACACTCATAGAATTATTCGATCGAATGCTAAGGGTGTGAACCTATCGTCAAATGCGAAGAACCTACCATTGAGGCATGCAAGCTCCAAGGTACTGAAAGGGAGTTCCTAGTTCATTTTCATGGATAATGAGTTGGAGTCGAAAAGAAGTGACTCATCGAAGGAGGGCCATAATTTTTCCCATATCATCAACACGAAACAAAGAACTTTGTAAATTTGGTGAGATTGATTCAGGATTGTAGCAGAGAAGGTCAAATGGGGTATAAGAGGTTTGAATTTGTAGATGAAACTTCTATTGAACATATTGGTGACACAACTCTGGAGTTTGGCAGCATATTTTCAGTACCCTGGAGATGAAGGATCTCTAGATGCGGATTGAGATGGGCGATGATGGAAAGTACTGTGTCTCAGGTGAAGGTATGGTTGTGTTTCAGAGGGAGCATGGATCTCCCCTCACCCTGACTGATGTAAAGTATGTACCAGGTTTGAAGAAGAATCTTGTGTCCATTGATATGCTAGAAGATAAAGGCTATGATGTAGTCTCTAGCAAAGGAAAGGTATTCCTGAGGCATATCAGCACTGGACAGACAAAGCGAATAGGGATTCGAGTTAAGAATCTCTACAAGCTAGAGGTAGATGATTGTGCTGCTTTGAGTCCCAAAGCTGAGATGGTGCAGAGCCAAGATGTTGGCAAGCTATGGCATAGAAGATTAGGCCACTTGCACCATGGAGCCTTGAAGATCATGCAGCAGATTTCTACCGGATTACCCAAGGGAAAACTTGATCAGATGAATACATGCAAAGGTTGTACCTTAGGTAAGTATGTGAAATTTTCCTTTTCGGACTGAGACAGTAGAGCTGGAGCAATCCTGGAGCGAGTTCACTAAGATGTTTGTGGACCATTCTCTACAGCCTCCACCATTAAGCAAAGGTACTATGTTATTTTTATTGATGATATTTCTCATAGATGTTGGATCTACTTTATGCAAAAGAAGGATCAAACCTTTTTGAGGTTTTGTGAGTTTAAAGCCTTGGCAGAGAAAGAAAATAAAAGCTTTGCGTAGCAATAATGGTGGAGAGTATGTCTCCCAGTAGTTTAAGGATTTCTGCGATGCAGAAGGAATTAAATGGGAGTTGATGACACCCCATAACCCACAACAGAATGGGATGGCCAAAAGGAAGAATAGATCAATTGTGGGAGAAACTTGAGCGATGTTGCATGACCAAAGCCTACCACTGCATTTGTGGGCTGAGACATGCAATACAACAATATACTTGCAGAACAGAGGCCTACACCGTATACTGGGAATGAAGACACCTATGGAGGATTTTTCTGGGAAGCGACCTCATGTAAATCACTTCTGAATCTTTGGATCATCAGTTTACTGTCATGTGACCAAAGATGCTAGGAAGCTAGACCTAACAACTGAGTTGGGAATACTTGTGGCATACACGGATACACCCAACAACTATCAGGTGTACCTGCCTACCAGTCAGAGGACTGTGGTATGCAGGGATCTAAAGTTCGACGAGTAGAAAGCCATGCAAGTATCACTTGAGAGGGAGCTCAAGTTGCATGCAGAGGAGGAAATTTCAGATCCTAAGGAGGAGGAGCCTTAGATTGATGCGGAGTAGCCACATGCAAAGGATCCGGGAGTGGAGACATCCACTCATGTTGATACTTCTAGAGATGGGCGGAAACGCTCAAGGGAAGCTGACAGGTTGATGTCGGATGCGTGGGAGAATGTGGGACAACCATCTTCTCAGTGTAGACAGAGGAGGTCACCTGAGCGGTACACTGGTTACATGGCCCTGGTTGGGGAGTGTGTAGATTTCAAGCTTTCTTCATTCGGGGAGGTAGTGAAGCAACCAGTCTGGATTGATGCAATGGTGGAGGAGTATGACTCCATCATGCGGAAGTGTGTTTGGGATGTTGTCCCAAGACCTCAGGACAAGTCAGTGGTGAGCTCTAGATGGCTTTACAAGGTAAAGCAGCAGCTGATGGTAGTGTTGAGAAACACAAGGCAAGGTTTGTTGCCTGAGGTTTCTCATAGGTTGAGGGCATCGACTACGATGAGACTTTTGCTCCCGTAGCAAGGTACTCATCGATTAGATCGATGTTGGCACTACCAGCTCAGATGGGGTGGAAGATCCACCAAATGGACGTGAAGACAACATTCCTCAATGGGAAGATTGAGGAGGAGGTATACATTGAACAACCAAAAGGTTTTGAAACCTTCGATCGTGAGTTGCATGTGTGCAGACTCAAGAGGGCTCTGTATGGATTGAAGCAAGCACCCTGTGCTTGGTACATTAGGATCAAAAACTATTTCACCAGGTTGGGCTTCACTAAGAGTGAAGCAGATGCAAACCTTTACCACACCATGGTAGAAGGTAAGCCATTGATCATTGTTCTTTATGTCGATGATCTGATTTTGACAGGTGATGATCAGCGAATACAGTCTTGCAAGGAGGACCTTGCAAGAGAGTTCGAAATGAAAGACATGGGTCTTATGCACTACTTTCTAGGGATGGAGGTGTGGCAGAGAGATGGAGAAGTTTTTGTATCTCAAGGCAAGTATGCCAATGAGATCCTCAGGCGGTTCCATATGGAGAAGTGAAAACCCATGCAGACTCCTCTAGTTGGGAACTGGAGGAAGGAGGATGCTACTTCAGGTGAGGTAGTAGCTGCTACTGTTTATCGGCAGCTGGTGGGTTCACTTATGTATTTGGTGAACACACGACCCGACTTATGCTTTGCGGTGAACCGGCTAAGTCAAGCTATGGTTCAGCCTACCAAGTTGTTTTGGAAGGCAGCGAAGCATGTGCTAAGATACCTCAGAGGCACATCTCAGTTTGGATTATAGTACAGACGAACAGAGGGAGTGAAGCTTGAGGGCTTCATAGATGCGGATTGGGTAGGGAGTCCATCAGACCGAAAGAGCACTTATGGAGGAATCTTCAACCTTGGTTCAGCTACAATTTCTTGGTACAACAGGAAATAGAGATCAGTTGCACTTAGCTTAGTAGAGGCTGAATACATGGCTGCTAGTTAGGTTGCATGTGAGGCCATTTGGATGTGGAAGATCCTAGTGGGATTATCTGGTTAGAAGATGGATCCTACAATGATCTACTGTGATAATCAGAGTTGCATCAAATTCTCTAAGAATCCAGTTTTTCATGGTAGGTCCAAGCACATAGATATCCAGTATCACCATCTTCAAGACTGTGTGGTCAATAGGATCATATTGTTGCTGTATGTTTCAACCGAGGAACATGATGTCGATATTTTGACTAAGGCATTGTCAAAATGCAAGTTCGAGTTCCACAGAGACAGGATTGGGGTTAATGACAATCCCTTTCTTGTTAAGAGGGACTGTTGAAAATAGCAACAAAAATTCCTAAAAATAGCACTACTATAAATATCAGTTCAACCAGTGTTGAACATAGCAACAAGGAATGAAAAATGGAAGTGCTAAAAATAGCATTGCTATACATATCATTTCAGGATACCTTCCTATTTTAGTTAGTCCCTGAACTAAAATAGAGAAGTAAAAATTCGAATTTGATCTTACCAGTTATTTGAAAAATAATTAATTAATTCACCATGAGTTAATTAGTTGTGAAAAATCAAACATGAAGTCTATGTGAGGACATGCAACAATTTCTCCATTGATTGAGGAATTTATCCATCAGTTAAAGAGATAAGGATGATTTGTAATTAGTTGGCTTAGTTAACTGAGTCAAGTCCAGTTAGATTAATTCAAACAGTTTGTTGAATTAATTGTGAGTTCAGTTAGTTAATGCATGCTTGCATGTAACTGCTGCACTTCAGATAATTGAATATTCTCTCATAAATAACTCATGCATGTCAATTCGGATAGAGACCCAGTTGAGATCAGATGGAGGGACAGTGTACTATCAGTTGTAGTAATATTCCTTGGTGGATATCTCTTGCATGCAGAAGGAATTCTTTCCTTGAGGATTGCGCAGTTACTTCTCCATGTTTAGTGAGTGTGATGAGGCCAATTCACACATGTGGCTTCACTGGAACCCAAGAAAAACTACGTAAGGAAATAGGAGGCTTGAAGGGCTTGAGGAGGACATATACTGTGTCTATTCAGTTTGTGAGTTGTATTGTTTGATTGCAGAGAGAGCAGGATAGCTTGAGAGATGATTCTTTTTGTAACTTGAACATATTTCCACTTGTATGATAATACAAAGTTGGGGTTTTAGGCTGAGGCTTTCCCCGGGTTATTTCCTCTGTGTTATGTGTGATTGATTTCTCCTTATCAGTTATATGTGTTCTATTAATCTTGCTCATATTCGATTAAGCTTCCACATAATTGTTTGTAGAAGTAGATCAAGTATTTTGCTTTAGTATATTGCATTATTAGGTGATCTACAATGGGAATTTCTACAAATATTTCATGGGTCAAGTCTACCAAATCAAAACAAAATATTAAATATCACCTTAAAATAAAATTGAAAATTTTTTGAAAACCTTTAATATTCAAACTATACTAGTAATCTAACTTTTAAACATTAGTAATTATTTCTTCTTCTTCTTATTTCTTTTTCCTTTTTTTTTTGTATTCAAGCTTATGTGATCCATAATGAATTAAGCAACGTCTTTTGGTAGAAATCACATAAAAGAATTTTTTGGCTGACGCGTTTCAAACCAACAAGTGTGGTTCATCATCAGGACCAGATGAAAAGGCAGACCATGGCAAAGGCTTAAATAGAGAGCAATGTAAAGACATAATTTCAAGTAACGGCTATATTTGAACAATAATATTTAAATTATGATATTAATTTATTAATATATTAAAAACAAATATTATTAAGTAACGGCTATATTAAACGGCTAGTTTTTGAAAAATAATATTTAAATAATGATATTAGTTTATTAATTTATTAAAAATATTAATAGGTAACGACTATATTAAACAACTAGTTTTTGAAAAATAATATTTAAATTATGATATTAGTTTATTAATTTATTAAAAACAAATATTAATAAGTAACTGCTATATTAAACAACTAGTTTTTGAGAAATAATATTTAAATTAATTTATTATAATAAAAAAATAAAAATAAAAAGTCAAACTCTAAACAAGGAGGGAAGTCAAAAATTATAAAAATGAGTCAAGACCCTAATTGAGATAATATCATTTGATAAATAAAATAATTAATAGAAATAAAATAAACTAAATTAAAAATAATTAATGGAAAAATAAATAAAATAAAACAAATATATACACAAGTCAAAAGGAAATATATATATATATTTTCCAAAGAAAAAATCGAACTTTTTATAAACAAGATAAAAAGTTACATAGTATATGCCGGAGCATTCAGTTTGCTGTATGATTGAATCATAGAGCTCTGCAAAAAAGGGACTGCCCTTTCTGTCCAAAAATGCAAGAAATAGAAAACCCTGAAACCGTGAGCCTCCATATATAGCTTACGTTTTCAGAAACAGTCACAAAATACAGCCCATGTATTGTTTATCCATTAAGAGATCTGAGCCACGCATCTATTTCCCGGGTCTCCTCATTGAGGAAAACAACCCAAACAAGAAATAGATACGAAAGAAAACTAGAGGAAACAGTTTATCAAAAAACAATTGTAATCAAAACCAGATAAAAACGACTATGAACAGCCTGCAGAGACATCAGAAAATATAAGAAAAACTAAGTATGAGGAGGCTGATCCGACACACAGATCTATCCATAGTCCTCCTCTGCTATTCTCCAGCTGCCCAAATCTTGTTGCAAACCCTCCTTAGAAAGCCTGTCTGTTGTATCATTGCGTTCCCTGTAGATATGGCATAGGGAAAAAACATTAAAAGAAAGCTTTAAGTTCTGAATATCTTCTAATAAAGGTCTCAACATATAATTTTGACATCTACTCTGACCATTAACCCATTTTATAACATTTAAAGAATCCCCAAAAATCTGAACTGTGAAGATGTTCCTGTGAATTAGCCAGCATAGAAGCAACTTTAAGGCAGTCATTTCTGCGAAGTTATTTGTTCCAGTGCCTAAACCCACTGATGCTTTTAGAATCTGGTTTTCATTTAGGTGAATGATCAGTCCTGCTCCTGCTTTATTGTTCTGAGAAGCCCCATCAAAATAAGCCCATGGGACTCCTTCCTTGATTTGTTCTTCTCTTATCTGTCTAGGGTTCCTTTCCTCCTCTAATTTGGGAATGCTTGAGTAAATAGAGGTACATTGTAGAGCAATTGTCTCAACAGGGGTTTCCTTATCCAAAAAAATGCACCTGTTCCTGGCGATCCAGATGCCCCAAGAAATAATGGGAGGTAAGTTCCGCAGGTTCCCCTCTAGATATAGCCGCCACCATTTATCCCAAACATCATAAAAGTTTACCCCTTCCCAGACTACTTGTTTTTGGATGAGTTCCCAACCTCCACCCACACTTTTTTAACAATAGGACAATCTATCAATAGATGCCTTATTGTTTCAGAATCAGACTTGCACAGAGAACATCCCCCCAGACCTTGCTTATATCTGGATTGAAGAATGTCCCACGTTGGAATTTTTCTTCTGAGAATGCACCAGAAGAAAAGTCTGGCTTTTGCTAGGCATTTAAGCTTCCATAAAGGCTTGGCCCACCATTCTGGATCTCCCCAACCTTTCTTTGACATTAAGAACTTATACCCAAATTTTGGAGAATAAGATCCAGTATCCGTGTGGGCCCACACCAATTGATCTGGTCTGTCTTTCAGCCTTACATTTGATCTGGAGAGTTCTTGAGTGTAGGCCTTCCAATCATTCCACCAGTAGGGCCGGAGTTCTAGCTCTTCTCCTGATTTCCATGCTTGTCCCCAGATTGTAGAGTGACCAATTTTCTCTATCTGGCTTAGGAAAAGGATACCTTTGGATTCAAGGTGCCTGATAAGACCTGGGGAGAGAGCATATTTTTCATTGCACCCAACCCAAGGATCCTTTCCTATCCGAAGGTTTTCCCCGTTTCCAATCTGCCAAGCCAAACCTTGTTCGATAACCTTGAATGCCTCTATAGTAGCTTTCCAGACCACCGATACATTCCCTCCTTTCTTGTTGGGGTTCCTAATCCATTCTTCTAATGGGACAGGGTCTATATATTTCCGCTTCACCACTTTCGTCCAAAGATTTTCCATTTTGATGATTCTCCACCCGGATTTGGCTGCCAAAGAGAGGCCGAAAGCAGTGAGGTCTTTTATTCCCCACCCTCCCCATTCTTTAGGCCTTGCCACTTTCTCCCAGGCAACCCAAGGGAGTACTGAATCCTCCTTTGAACCTGCCCAGAGAAATCTGCTGCATATCCTTCTTATCTTCTCCAGAATTCCTTTAGGTACCCATGTCAAAGCAGCCCAGAAAACTGGCATAGCTAATAACACTGATTTGATTAAGGTCAATCTACCTGCTCTGGAGAGCCACTTGAAACTCCAATGCGATATTCTGGCTTCAATTTTAGCAAGCAGCCAATTCCAGTCCTGTTTCTTATAAGCATTTGGTTTCAGCCAGAATCCCAGATACTTGAAAGGATCCTCCAGATTATACACATCAAAAGGAAGAATTGAAGTAATTTGGCTTTTCTCCTGCCTATTAAAACCTTCCAGGATTAGCTGAGATTTCCTATAATTTACTTGCATCCCTGTAGCTTTCATGAAAAGCTCAAGAATGTTCTTGAGTTCCTTGATTTCAGTTATATCCCCCTTGGTGAACAATAAGATGTCATCTACAAAGAGGTGGGAAATGAACATATTAACTGCAACTTCCAATCCTTTCACAGAGCCTTCCCTTTTGGCCTTCAGAATTAGCTGGCTCAAACCTTCTACAACCAGGAGAAAAAGCAAAGGCAACAAAGGGCATCCTTGTCTTAATCCTGTTTTCCCTTTGAAAAAAGGAGAAGCTGCACCATTTATAAGAACCGCAAAACTGACACTGGTGATGCATCCCATGATCCAGTTGATGAAGTTCATTTTAAGGCCTAGATGAGTTAACAACATCCTGAGATAGGTCCAGCTGATTCTATCATAGGCTTTTGACAGGTCAATTTTAATCACCGCTCCTTTGCTTTTCATCTACTTGACGCTGTGGATTGTCTCTTGAGCCACCCCTATGGCTTCATGAATCTGGCGACCGTCCAAAAGACCAAACTATTCATTTGAAATGCATCTTGACAGAATCGGCTTTAAACGAATAGCTATCACTTTTGCAATGATTTTATAAATACTGTTACATAGAGATATAGGCCTGAAATCTTCAAAGGATCCCGGGTCTTCCTTCTTAGGAATGAGGGCTATGAAAGTTGAATTGAAAGGGGGATATACCGCACCTTTCCTCCTAGAATCTTCAACCACCTCTGTTAATTCTAATCTAATCTAGTCAAAAAAGTGTTGAAAGAGTTCTATAGTCCACCCATTCGGGCCTGGGCTCTTATCTTTGGCCATAGATTTTATAATACTTTCGACTTCCCCCTTTGTGACTTCTCCCATTAAACTCTCCGCTTCTTCCTCCTCCACATACCGGGGAAAACATTGGGCTGTTCTAATTACTTGCTAGAGTTATCTCTCCTTAATCAGTGAACAGGTTCTGAAAATGTCTTCTCCCCAGGCTCGAGAGAGACTCAAAGGTATTGACCTCTCTTCCCTCTTTGTTTGTTAGCTTCCGTATGGTATTCGAGTTCTTTCTCCCTTTTGCATAATTATGGAAGAATCTTGTATTTTCGTCCCCAGCCTTAAGCCAAATCACCCTACTCTTCAACCTCCATTCCTCCTCTCTAGCCAATATAATTTGATTCCTATGACTTTCAAGCAGCAAAATTCTATCCTTGGACTCCTGAGATGCATAACCATCCGACTCAGGACTTTCCAATTCCCGAAGTTCTATATCTATTTGGTTTAAATCCTCATTCTGTTTTTGCTTCCTGACCTTCGCCCATTCCATAGTTTCTTTCTTCAGTCTTTTTAAATTTTCCATGAAAAGGAAGCACTTGTCCTCTGTTGAGCTCCTACTTGGAGTTCTCCAAGTCTCTCTAAAGAGCTTATTATAAGATTCCTCCTATAGCCAAGATGCATTGAATTTGAATGGAGTTGCCGGTTTAAGGGGGGCTTGGAGAGCTCAAGAAAAATTGGAAAGTGGTCCAAATTTCCTCCCTCTCCCACCCATTGCCGAAAAACTGGAATTCTGGAAGTCATATCTTCACAGAGAAGAAAGCGATCCAGTCTTTTTACAATTCTAGCATCACCTTCTCTACGGTTCCTCCAAGTGGGCTTTAATTTAATAAGGTTAACATCTATCAGATTATGAGAGCTGAGTGAGTTCATGAAAAAATCTGATAACGGGTCTTCTCTGGCAGAAGGCCCCCACGTCTCGGCATTCCCCATAGAAAAATTTAGATCTCCACCTATTACCAAATTTTGGCTTCTCAACATCGATTTTGACAGGAGGTCAGTCCAAAAAGAGACCCTCCCCTGACATGGCCCATATATGTTTAAAATCATCAGGGGAAAGCCAAAATCTGGGGATTGAACCTCCATCCCCAACACATGAACCATTCCCCACTGGTTAACAATTTTAAATCTTCCTTCCCTAAAACCTATGGCCAAGCCGTCCGAGTGGCCAACAGAATCCACAGCTTGAAAGTGCCAGCCTGGGAGCAGAGAGTTTAGAGCAATCTCCACTTCCAAACTCTTGCCTAGAGTTTCTTGCAATAAAAGGACATCAGGGTTAGAACGCAGAACCATCTCCTTGAGAGCCATTTTTTTCAGTTTACTGGCTAAACCCCTGCAATTCCAAGATAGAAAAATCATTTTATCACATTCTCACAGGGATTCACTGCTCTAAGCGCCCCAGGGATAGACATTTGTTTTCCATCAGCCACATCAAACTTTGCTTTCACCTGAGCTTTTGACAAGTTGGACTTCCTACCCCTAGACTTCCTTTTAAAGCTCTGAGGTGAGTTCAAACCTAAGCCACCAACCGACTCTAGGTTCACAGGTTTTTTATCAAGGGAACGAAGATTATAATGACATGCTGAAGAGGAAGGAACAGATTCCTCTTTTTTATTCGGAACCTCTTCACAGTTCAGGTCTAATGAAGGAATAGCAGCGGTGATGTTATCAACATGAACTTGATCAGCATGGATATGAAAACTACTGATATGAGAACTAGAAATCAAG
Organism: Pinus tabuliformis; assembly: GCA_031772625.1. Classification (NCBI taxonomy): domain Eukaryota; kingdom Viridiplantae; phylum Streptophyta; class Pinopsida; order Pinales; family Pinaceae; genus Pinus; species Pinus tabuliformis. The sequence continues at coordinate 859,074,846 of CM062817.1, read as the reverse complement.
CAAGCATCTTTAATTTCGCAGGAAGGAGACAAAGATGAATTACTTGAGTCTAGTCACATACCCTTTGAGTCTTCAATGAGGGTTGTTGTTGGTTCTTTGATGGACTCCTGGACCAAGCTCCCTGACCTGAGAAGGTTTTCAGCCATGACCTCTCTGCCTGGAGTTCCCTGTAAAGCCTGCTCCATAGACTTTACCTCCTTATTTCTATCCACATCCATAGCTTCCTCCTCTTGGACTCCTTCTGGCCCTAAGGCCCTTTCCAATTCTGCTGCCTTAACCTCCTGCTCGACTTTCTTCTATTTCCTTTTGCGGCGCGTGCCCATCGGACAGTCCCTAGCTAGATGGCCATAAGCATGACATCTATGACATCTGAAGGGTAGATGTTCATAGTCCAATGGCTGTTCAAAAACAAAGTCTTTATACTGAATTTTTATGTTTTCCGCAAGGCCTTCTTTTGGGTTTAAGCTGACCAAGATCTAATCCATTGCCTTATTTTAAGTTTGAATGAAGGACATATCCGTTTCCAGCTAAGTACCAAGTAGGTTCCCTATAGATTTGAACACAGATTCTACCCAAAGAAAAGGGGGTAGCCCAGGTACACGTACCCAGACCGGAAACACTTCAACCTTTTCTCGCTGCGCATCGAACAAAGGAGTCCATCGTTTGAATAGAACAGGGTGGTTGCCAAAAGCCCAATTTTTCCCCAATATCCAGTCCTCCGCTTCCTTTTCCTCAAATTTCACCATAAACCACCCTTTTCCGGCATTGAAACCTTAAAACTTTTGACTGGGGTCGACTGCCACTGTTGATCCGCCCAATTTTGGATGAATTGGGCTGAGTATTTCTTACCCCTTGCTCACCCTACCAATGTACATTCGGCCACTTCTATAGCCTCTTCTATCTGAACATCCATTCCCAGGACTAAGTTTGCTTCAAACTCTTTCTTCTTGATGAATTTCTACTTCTTTCTTTTCTCCCCGGTCTTCCTCTTGCCAGAGACCTCCTCCCTAACCTGAGAATTCGTAGCATCCTTGGCCGCTTCTTCTTGCTGTTCATGCACTACCTTGTCCAAGGTAGGGTTTCCTGTAACTGTGATGTCTGCTAAAACCTTGCTTCCAGATCCTTTATCTAATCCTTCTGCGAGTCTCAAATCCACTATCTGCTTTTCACAATCGGATCCAAAGATTTCCTTCCTTAGTTTGGAGACCACACCCGCTCCAATGCCAGTCGACCCAGCGGCCAGACTAGGGTTTACCAGACCTTTGGCAAGGATGGTCCTAGTAACAGCCAACGACATTTCTACTTCAATCGCCCCTAAGTCAGATTTTAGTCCTCCTCTCACACAATTCCATATCCCGTGTTTCGACTCATAATTTAGAACAATATCTTTAAGCCCTCCAGAGAGAAAACAAGTAGGTGGAAAGGGTTTATCCTTATTTACATGAAAAGTGTGGAGTTCTTTGGCCTGATGAAAACCCTCCTCGTGAAAGCTTAGCTCCTGAGGACCACTTGCTCCCTGACTGTTCAAACCGACCAACCCCAGACTTTCCTCCAACAGACCATTTGTTGACCTGTTCCTCCACGACCCTTCCGGTGCATATTTCTCATTCCCATGGCGACCAGCTGACCCAAAAAACCTTTCAATGTTCTGAACAGTTAACTCCTTCCCCCATACCGACAAAATGTCTTCCGGCTCAGGATCAAGATCAATGGCTTCTCTAGGTTTGACCATGGTTAAGAATCTGCAGTAGGGTATCACAGGAAACCGCAAACAGTCCATTCCCGCCTACGATTACAGTGTAGGGCCTCGAGTAAACCGAAGATGGTGCCAGTGCATTAACACCTAGAAACAGAAACATTCTCCTGCTAACAGTGAAGGGCATATGCGCCCACGTTCCAAGACTACCCTTCTGTTACCCGCCAGGTGTCCTCGTCATATGCCTCGAGCTGCCACCTGCGTCCTCGAAAGCTATCGTTGTCCTTTGCCATATGTGCTCGCCTCTGTCACCCAGATCTAGACCCTTGTCCGCAGTGCCTTAGGCCCTCGGCCCTGATGGCCGCGGCCCAGATTCCAGGCCCTCCGACCAAACCCTAGCGCTTGCGGCCATCTCCTCCCCTCCACCAACCATATATATATATATAAGAAAAGTAATCAATAAATAAAATAGAGTTAAGAATAATATATGGGGTTGAGGCTCATTAAACAAAACAAAAAAATACTCAAAGGAGTTAAGAACGAATAGGATGATAAAACACATAAAAAACATGAAAGATCAAGAAATAAACTCTAATGAAGAATAAATCAACAACAAATATTATAAAAAAGACGCCAATACCTACATAGATAAAAAAACAAACAAAATAAATCCCAAAAAGAAGCCTAAAAGACTAGGAGGATAGGACAGGGACCCAACTTCTACTAATATTCCAACCATTATGTCTATTCAAATTATTGGATCTTTTTCCAATGTATAGGGCCTCCCTCAATTTACGATGATGGAAATGACTAACCCTAGCAACGACTTGGGCCTCCTCAATGCAGATGTGATGCTTAGATTTATCTGCATGCTCCGCCAAAGCAGAGGAGTGGGTCCTGCCATGCTTGATGTCAGCAGCATGCTCACGAATCCTTTAATTAATCAAGCGACCAGTCTCACCAATGTAGGGAGTCCCACAAGAGCATGGGATAACGTAAACACCCTTCATATTCTTGGGGTCCACTGGGTTTTTTACAAATCTAAGGGAGCTCTGGATGGTATTTAAAGGCCTAAAGGTTGAAACCACATTATGCTTCCTTAGGATCCTCACAATCTTCTCAGTGGTCCCTTGGATAAAAGAAGATGAACACCAGAAAATCGATCCTTCATATCTTTCTTAGCACTATGACCTTTTTCAACTCTGAGGAAAGCCTCAATACATTGGTGTCTACTATACCCATTATTAAAGAAAACACTTAGGATATGTGCTTTCTCCTTATTGAGATGGTTTTCATTAGAAACTCTTAAATCTCTAGTCGCTAAGGTGTTGAGAACACCAAGCTTTTGAGCTGGGAAATGATAAGAATTAGGATGAAGGGATTGTTCTTTGTGAGTTTTCTTACGAAATACCTGATGAGAAAAAGAGCCATTATCATTCCTTAAGAGGAGGACGTCAAGGAAGGACAAACTACCATTACATTCAAATTCCACGGTGAACTTTATAGAACTAGATTAATTGTTAAGATGGAGGAAAAATAGTTCCAACTTTCTTTACCATGGGACCAGATGACACAAGTGTCATCCATAAGCCTCTTCCACATCTTAGGTAGAAGACGAGAAGATAAGGCCTTTGATTCAAAATCCCCATGAATAGATTAGCTACCACAGGGGAGAGGGAGGAACCCATGGCGACACCACAAGTTTTCTCATCGAATTCCCCATCGAATGAAAAGTAAGTAGAAGTAAGACAAATACCAACTAAATAGGTCTTATCAGGATCTGTGATGTGCTTCATGACTTTGATGGCCTCGTTGATAGAAATATTAGTGTATTTTCTTGATCCTTCATGTTTTTTTATGTGTTTTATCATCCTATTTGTTCTTAACTCCTTTTAGTATTTTTTTATTTGTTTAATGGACCTCAGACCCATAATGGATTGTTGATCCTGTTTTATTTATTGATTACTTTTCTTTGAATATATATATATATATATATATATATATATATATTTATTTAATTTTTTTGAATTTTTATTTATTTATCTATTTTTATTTATTTTTATATATATTTGTTTTGACTTATATATATTTGTTTTATTTTATTTATTTTTCCATTAATTATTTTACTTATCAAATGATCTTGTATTGATTAGGGTCTGACTCGTTTTTATATTTTTTACTTCCCTCTTTGTTTAGAGTTTGACTTTTTTTGTTTAATAAATTAATTTAAATATTATTTCTCAAAAACTAGTTGTTTAATATAGCCGTTACTTATTAATATTTGTTTTTAATAAATTAATAAACTAATATCATAATTTAAATATTATTTTTCAAAAACTAATAATATTTGGTTTATAAATTAATTTAAATATTATTTTTCAAAAACTAGTTTAATATAGCTGTTACTTATTAATATTTTAAATAAATTAATAGACTAATATCATTATTTAAATATTATTTTTCAAAAACTAGTAATATATGGTTTTAATAAATTAATAAATTAATATCATTATTTAAATATTATTTTTCAAAAACTATCCGTTTAATATACTCATTACTTAATAATATTTGTTTTTAATATATTAATAAATTAATATCATAATTTAGATATTATTGTTCAAACAAAGCAGTTACTTGAAATTATGCCTCTACATTGCTCTTTATTTGAGCCTTTACCATGATTTGCCTCTTCCTCTGGTCATGATAAACCACACTTGTTGGTTCTAAACGCATAGGTCAAAAATTTCTTTTATATAATTTCTACAAAATACTTCGCTTAATTAATAATTCTATTAAATAAAATAAATTTCACCTTAAAATGAAAATTTCTTAAAAACATTTGATATTCAAACCATATAAATCATTTAATTCAACATTCATAATTCTATCCCATATAACAAAAATCATATATAACACTAAATGAAAGTTAAATAAAATTAAAAAAATAAAATATTAAGTATTACCTTAAACGGGGATTGAAGATTTCTTTGATTCTTTGAAAACTTTTGCTATTGATTATTTTTCAATTTACATAATTTTTGATTATTTTTCAATTTACATAATTTTTTTAAATAAAATAAATATTAACTTGAATATTTTTTAAAAGCATTTGATATTCAAATTATATTAGTCATTTAATTTTTTTATATTTATAATTCAATAAAATAAAATTATATTTAATACTAAACAAAATTTAATAAGTCAAGAAAGGATTTTTAGATAAAATAATAAATCAAAAAAGATTTTTTAGATAAAATAATTGACTTATATAAATATTTTTATATTTGATCTTTCTATTATAATTAAAAAAATTAAATCTCTTTCAACACAATGATATTTCATAAAGGTTACATTTAATTTATTTTTTAAAGTTATTTTTTTCCATCCATATATATATATACTAGTCATTTAATTTTTTTAATATTCATTATCCAATAAAATAAAATCATACATAATACTAAACAAAATTTAATAAATCAAGAAAGGCTTTTTACATGAAATAATTGAATTGATATAAGTATTTTTATATTCATCTTTCTATTACAATTAAAAAAATTAAAATCTCTTTCAATACAATGATATTTCATAAAAGTTACATTTAATTTATTTTTTAAAGTTATATATATATATATATATATATATATATATATATATATATAGAGTATTTGTCGATAACTGCTTTAACTGCTCAAAACTTGTTACATATTTTTCTGTCTATTCAAATTTATTATCTTCTCTTTGCAATGATGGAATAGGATATGCAATTTGAGAGAAGTTCCTGATGAACCTCCTATAATAGCTTGCTAGCCCCATGAATGATCTCACCTCATCCACATTTCTAGGAGCTTCCCACTCCATGATAGCTCTTATCTTCTCTAGATCTATTGTTATGTCTTCCTTGGAGACCACATGCCCCAAGTAATGTACCTTTGTTTGAAAGAAACTACATTTACTGAGCTTAGCATACAACCGATACTCTCTCAACAGTCTCAACATTGCTACTAAATGCTCAGCATGCTCTACCTCATTCTTAGAATATATCAAAATGTCATCAATGAATACAATAACATACTTGTCCAGATAAGGATGCAACACACTATTCATCAAGCACATAAAGGTAGCTATAGAATTAGTCAAACCAAATGGAACTACAACAAACTCATAATGCCCATACCTGGTTCAGAAAGTTATCTTGTAAATGTCCTCTTCCTTGATGCATACTTCATGATATCTGGATCTCAAATCAATCTTTGAGAACACTATTTCTCCCTTTAACTGATCAAATAAGTCATAAATCCCCGACAATGAGTACTTGTTCTTGAAGGTCACCTTATTCAACTTCCTATAATGAATGCATAACCTGCGAGTACCATCTTTCTTCTTAACAAACAAGACCAGTGCACCCCACGGTGATACACTTGGCCTAATGTATCCCTTGTCAAGCATTTCCTTCAACTACAACTTCACCTCTACTAACTTTGCAGTGTTTATCATGTATGGTACCTTTGATGTCGATCTTTCTCCTGGTACTAACTCAATAGAAAATTATACTTCCCTATGAGGAAGAAACTCTGAAATCTCTGCTGGAAACACATCTTGAAACTGCTGCAAGATCAGATAACTACTCAATTTCTCTGCATCCTCATCCTCCTTACCTTTATCACTAGAAATGTGTATTGCAAATAACACACACCCTTTTCTACGACTACATTTTTCCTGCATAGTTGTCACCATCCTAATTGATGTTTCTTTCTTCTTACCCTACAAGATTCTTTTCTCCCCATTGTCATCCAAGCACTCAATGGATTTGTCATAATAATCCACTTTGGTCCTATGAAGATATAGCCAATCCATACCCAAAAGCATACTATATGACCCCAATGGTAATACGTTCAAATGTGTTGAAGTAGGCATACCATTCAACTCAAATGCACAAGATCTTACCCAATGATGAACTCTCTTCTTGGTACATGTATCCAACTGCACTAACCAAGATTCTACATGCACTTCTTTATTCAAAACACACTTAACCACCAAGTTAGGGTTAACATAACTATAATTAGATCTAGGGTCAATAAAAATAAAATAACCTGATCACAAAGCTTACTATCCATCTTAATGATAGATGCCTGATGATCTTCCTATCTATTATCCAACACTGCATAGATATGAGGAATGCTCTTCCCAACATCCCTAACTATCTGCGCCTCTTGTGAACTATAGATCTGAGGCCTACCACCACGATTCTATGGACAATCCCTCTTAATAAGCTCCTTACCACATGTCCAACACTCCAACAGTCCTGTACCATCACCTTTATTCTGCTATTGTGTCCCATGTCCCTGTCTAGCTGCATTGAACTTCTTATACGATGCAACATTCTCTTTCTCATCTGCATTTTGAGGCCTTGTTATTTTCAGCTTCCGTTTACCTTTACTTTTATCTTTCCTTTCCATCCTTGCGGAGATTTTGTCTTACGCTTTGAATGTTCATAGTAATGCTTTAGTTTCCCAATAACTTCCTCAAGTGACCAAGGCTCATCATACTCAATCTGATCTCTAAATGTTAATAGAGATCCACTGACAAATATCTGAACTTTAACCTTTTCATCTTTAAGATGTGGTACATACCTGAAAAGATCCAAGAATTTGGTCATATACTTGTCAGCTATAATCGATCCCATTGTGAGGTCATAGAATTCCTTGGCTTTGTTGTTGCAGTACCTTTCCGACAAGTACTTCGTTTTAAAGAGTCTCTTGAATTCATGCTAACTCAACTTCTTTGTCCTGATGTCTCTAATCCATTTTATATGTTCCCACTAGATATTTTCTTTCCCTTTGAGGCTAAAGATAGTTATTCTGGCCTTCATATTATTTGTATACTCATGCAGTTCAAAGAACTTATTCATTCCAAGTAACCAAACCTCTACATCCTTAGGCTTCTTCAACTCTCCATCAAAAGTAGGTGGCTTCGCTTTCTTAAACTCATCCAGCAAGTATCCCCTATCACTCCTCCTATAAGGGTGATAACGATTACGATCATGATACCTGTCAGAACCAGAACTAGAATAGTGCATGTGTCTATCACATCTTCTATCTGCAGTATCCAAGAATCTACCATCTCTGACCATTTCATCTCTATATGACTTGTGACCATCATGAGACCTACTGCCATATGCCCCATTAGTCCCATTATACTCTTAATAGCTGCTCCGGAGTGGTCCCTACCTCTGTAATTCTGACAATCTATGAAGAATTATTTCATTGACTTCTACTTGTTTCTCCTGTGCCTACATGATTATTTCATTATCTTCTTTACAACTCCTTATGTATTCCTTCAAACTTGTCAATGTGTCTACTAAGTCAAAAGAGTTCCCAACACCACATTGCTCATCTGATTCATAGGGAGAATCTTTGTAATCTACCATCTTGCTATTCATCTTGATCTCTTCTTGCAAGGCATACTATGTCAGTTAAATCAAATCATAAAAAAACGAGCGTACCTTAGTATAACTTGGGGAGGATATCTCATCTGAAAATATGATCAGATTAGCACAATATATATAAACATCATCATAGTAGCATTTAATCATCATCTCAACCATTATCAGTTAGCAATCCAAGACCATACTCACCACACATCATGGCCTCATGCATGGAAACTATAACCATATCATTGTATGCATAACAACATATGTATGACACACATGCATACACAGCTAGTACATAGACCACAAACATGAGAAAAAATATGCAACTGACATGAATGCATGTCCAACACACTGCCCATTCAGTCCAAGGGGTGAACCATGCTCTAATACCACTCTGTAACACCCTCCTCCCACATATACCCAAGTAGCCAACCAACTAGGGTAAACATGTGAGAAGAGGCTACTATGATCTGATTCAACCTCATAGATCACCTTAAGGAAGTGGAACAAAGAAAACACAACCAAACTGACCATCCACACATCCTACAAAACCTCCAAGAGCTAGCCCACCTTTCCAGGTGACCAACCCCTGAGGAAACTCATTAGTTCAAGGACCTAGTGCCCCATTTCCTCCCTTGCGAAGTCCTCCAAGAAACTGAGGGTCCCAATCACTCCCATGAGCCTACCTAAGTGCGACTATAGCCTTTTTCTGCCAGTGCTATACTAGTGACTGCGAGATTTAAGGCTAAATTCCAGGGCTAGGACCTAGTCATTGCCCAAAACTTCATGGAATTTACAGAAATGAAAAGAAACATAGAGAAAATGATGCCAATACAAATTCTTGAACAAAGACTTGACTGGACCCCTACTAGCCATGATAGGCATTTCGTCAAACATGTCACAAATATGCATTCTACAGGTTTAAACAACATATTTGAGCATAGGGGTCTTATACTTATCTAAGAATCACTAAGAAGCATTGGTTCCTTATCACATTAGCTGCATTATCATCTATTAGTTCATAGTTTCATTTCTCAATCATTTACAAATCAAAACATGATGAGAACCATACATTTTCACTATATTAAAACATATTCATAACCAACATAGAAAAAACAGAAATAATGAGGATACAACAACCATAAATGCCACATATAATTTAGTGCTTTTACACAGAAAATACCAAGGAAAGGAACTCTTGTTAATGAATGCAAAAGCCAACCTGTTATGGGGCTACCACATTCCACCTGACCATAGATTGGTTGAGTCAAATCTCTCTTTAGTGAATCACCCCCGTGCCATATTCGAAGCATGAATGTGGGACTCGAACCAAAAGAACCAATCGGGGCTTCTTGAGGCTAAACCACCTCATCCTCATCAATAGATCAGCTTTTACTGCGATCCTCACCAAATCACTAGACCGTAAACAAGCATGGATGCCACCATATTTCTCCACCTACAACATGATGAATTTTCTTGTGTCCTAGTCTCTAGGCTTTACCGCAACCCATAGTCTGATCCATGGGTCACTAGGCCATAATGAAGACACCACCCTCCAGACTTTACCATATATCTCACCATTCATCGACAAGGATTCCCAGGTCTGATCAAGGGCAACCACCTCTAGGATTTACCATATATCTCGCCATTCACTGATCGATGATTCCTAGGTCCACCGAGGCACACAATGCACGGATTTACTGCAACCCATAGTTTGGTTCAGGGGTCACTAGGCCAGTGGCTTTACCGCAATCCACAGTTTGGTTCAGGGATCATTTGGCCAGGTTATTTTCATTTAGAGATCCACCTCACTCAGTTTCGAATCCATTCGGCAATCCAACTCAAGAAAAACATGAGAACCACATCCCACCATGACTATATGGAAAAGGAAATGTAAGGCTGAAGTACATTGTCACTCCTAGAAAAACCCATGCCCATTATAGCAAGAGAACCAAGAACACACTGGCATAACCATTCATGCCACATCTAGCAAGGAAATCACACATGTGAATCGATACATGCAAGTGAACCCGTTTTAGTTGCTTGATCCTTCTCTTCCTTGCTTGATCTTTGCTTCCTCTTTGCCTTATTTTCCTTTCTTGATCCAATGCTGAAGTGCTCCAAGAAAACTCTAAGTGTCCAAGAGTGAGAGAGAGAGAATAAGAGACAAAACTCCAAAACTAAACTAACCAAAAGCACGAACTAATCCTCAGAAGCCTTTTTATTAATGTGGCATCTATTTTCCTTCATTTTCCATCATTTTTCGTCATTTTCCTCCTCACATTCAACCTATGACCTTTCATCTTCCTTTTCCCATAATTTCCATTATTTTCATAAATAAATTGCCAAAAATGTCATTTTGCCTTTCCAAAGCCTTTTCTAGTGCCTTTGCCAAGTTCCTTAGCCATAATAAACCAAATGAACACCCACACTAGGATGTCTTGCCCAACATTCACCTTGGAATAAGTGTCCCATTGTAGTTATTTGTTAGGCCCCTATACTACTAGTGTAAGCCCTTATTGTTATTAGTATAACCCACTTATTATATTGTTGTACCCATGTAGTGCCCATATTGTTACTATTGTGCCCAATAGAAGCCCACTATTGTTATTATTGTGCCCTTATATTATTATTGTTATGTCGGCTCTAATTATGTTATGACCCCTTAGACTCCTATATGTAGAAAGGAGGTCTTTTCATTTGTATCATCCAAGAATTGTTCATTTATGTAATGTAAAGGAGGTTGCCCCCTCGAAGAGGCTGAATTCTAAGGCGTGGATCTATCTTTTCTATCTTTTCTTGAGCTGGTTTCATAACATTTGGTATCAGAGCTTTGGATTCTAGGGTTTCGCTGCTCCAAACAGGTCATCGTGGAATTTTCGCTATAACTTTTTTTCTGTGACGTTTCAGAAGTCGCAAAAAAAACCCATTTGAGAAGAAAACGCGTTGAACCTTGGGTCTGAATTTCAGAGCTTTTCACGTGATATTTGCGGAGATATGATCTGAGGAAGTTGGTCTTTTTGCAGACTCCTAAATTACATTAAAAACAGGTGGCCTGGGGAAAATCGTCATAACTTTCTCTCTGGGGATCGGATTTAAATTTCGTAAGAAGGTACAGAAAGAGGACGGATTGTAGTTTTTTGTATATCTTTTTCAGATCAAAAGGTCAAAACAGTGACACGTGGCACTTCATACAAGTTCGCTCTTCTGGAAAGGTCTATAATCAGGTCATCTTGGGAGATTGTGCATAACTATTTCTTAGAGAATCCAATTTGGATCAGACTGGTGGCATTGGAAAGAGGACATATAGAGCTACTACAGGTCACAAGTTCAGAACTTAAAGATCTGAAAGTGTAGAGTTATAGTCGTTTCAAGGTCGAGCTCCTAAAATCAAGAAAAAGCAAGATGAGGAAGTTTGATGGCAAGGATCCGGTAAATTGGATACTTCAGATGGAGCAATATTTTGATCTACATGGTGTACAACTGTTACAAAAGGTATGGATTGCATCTTCATATTTAGAACCAGATCAACTTTTATGGTACGAAGGGCTTTGTTCTCGTAAACAACTTGTTACGTGGTCAATTTTCACGGAGGAAATGATAGCACATTATGAGGATACAAAGAGCAACACCTTCTTTAGAGCAACACCACAACAATTGGAAAGAGTAAAAGGCCTTTGTGACATAGTGGAAAGAAAAATTATAGAAACCAGGAAGAGTACCCCTCACAACTATAAAGATGGAAGTGTTGTTGCTCCTAGCCTTCCACAACCTACAAGGGTTACACCACAACAATTGGAAGAAAAAAGAGAAAAAGGGCTTTGTTACAATTGTGATAGCAAATGCACTAAAGGTCATAAGTTACATAGAATATGAAGAGGAGGAAAAAAAGGATCAAGAAACATCAAAAGAAGAAGATATACGCCAGGAACCCACCCCAGAGAAAGAAGAAATGAATCAGACCATATCTTGTAAAGCATTGGCAACAATTACCACTCCTCAAACTCTCAAGATAGAAGGACATATCAAGAAGAAAAATGTGCAAGAAGTGAAAGATCACATCGAGAAAGAAGAAATGAATCCAACCATATCTTGTAATTCGTTGTTCGAAATTACCACTCCTCAAACTATCAAGATAGAAGGACATATCAAGAAAAAAAATGTTCAAGAAGTGAAAGATCACATCGAGCATCAAGAAATGAATCCGACCATATCTTGTAAAGGATTGGAAGAAATTACCACTCCTCAAACTCTAGAGATAGAAGGACATATCAAGAAGAAAAAGGTTCAAGCAGTGAAATATCACATCGAGCATCAACAACAAGTTCTCCAACTTTTAAAGGATAACGCCACTTCGGTGCAAAATCAAACGAAACAACAGGTAGATAAACATTGTAGTGAAAAATGTTTTGATGTAGGTGATTGGGTATTTTTACTGCTACATCTCAAGCAAGCTATTTATGAGAAGGAAATGTTGGCAATACTACATGCACTTAAAAAATGGCGACCTTACCGAATGGGAAGACTCTTCAAGGATGAGGAAGTGGAAGCATTGTTTTGTGCTATTTATATTATCCAACCAGATTGGATAAATGAAGCAAGGGATGAATGGAAGAAGGACGAAGAAGTATGGCCACTTATTCAAAAGTTGCAAAAGATCCCAATTCAAACAATATTTCCAGAAATTGAAGAGGAAGGAAAAATCATATTGGAACCTGGAGCAATCACAGAAACAAGAACCCGACAGCTACAAAATCAATCAATTTCAGAGTATCTCATCAAGTGGAAGAACTTACCCGCTGAATATTCCACATGGGAGGACAAGAATTTTATACAGAAGCATCAAGAACTACTCAAGCGTTGAGGACAACGCTTTTTGAAGGAGAGGGGCATGTTAGCCCCTATACTACTAGTGTAAGCCCTTATTGTTATTAGTATAACCCACTTATTATATTGTTGTACCCATGTAGTGCCCATATTGTTACTATTGTGCCCCATAGAAGCCCACTATTGTTATTATTGTGCCCTTATATTATTATTGTTATGTCGGCTCTGATTATGTTATGACCCCTTAGACTCCTATATATAGAAAGGAGGTCTTTTCATTTGTATCATCCAAGAATTTTTCATTTATGTAATGTAAAGGAGGTTGCCCCCTCGAAGAGGCTGAATTCTAAGGCGTGGATGTTGGCATTATGATTCAAGTGTTGTCCTTGATGGCAACTCACTCAGAAGATGGTACAGATGCTCAGAGGTTGGTACAGGTGATGGCAACTTAATCAGAAGACAGATCTCAGTACAGCATGCCAAGGAAGCTCATACACGCCGTTTCGTTAAGCCCAAGTCGCGTGTACACGCTAGTTCGATTCATAAAAAGAGCGTGTATGTGGAAAGGTTCCTTTGGTCCATGGTGGTTAGTCCTTGGAAGTTGTGCCTATGATTTCGGACCATTGTGTCTCGACGGGCGTGTCGATCCCTAGTTTTGAAGTTGATGGTATTGTGTTACTATGGTTTTGGCTCTTGGTATTGAGCTAGGCCTAAGACTATATAAGGAGAAGAAGATCATTAGGCAAAATCATCTTTCAACAAGGGCTTGAATATCTAAGAGTGAAAGAGATCTGATTTGCAGGTGCTGGGTTGCTTGATCTAAGCCAAGGAGAGATCACATTGGTTGATGGAAGACTAGATCTAAGGATAGATCGGGATCTAATGGTTTGAAATGCACTATCATGATATGGTTGATTATGCTTATTTCTAGATCTGCATATTGTCGCAATGCTATGTTCTGGGTCTAACTAATGTCTGGTACAGCTGCAAATTGAGAAAGTTTATTTTTAGATCTGTACGCAGGTTGGCTTCGGTAAAAGAGCATGTATACGCGGGTTTTGCTCCTTGAAGTAGCGTATATCTTTTGAAGCTTGTTTTTGGGTTTACAGTGGGGTCTGACAGTTATTGCAGAGTTCTGTAGTCTGCTCTGTGTTCTGGTAACTGGTGATTGACAGGGTTCAGTGGTTCAGTGATTCAGAGTTTGGTTGTTTTATGCTTCAATGATCTGCTGTGGAAATTGAATGAATTGTGGTCTTCAGATTGTAATGTTGTGCTTCAGGAATATTCAAGTCTGAAAATGTATGAAAGGTGATACCTGAAGAAAAGAAGATTGTAGGTCAGCACCTACGTACTAGTATCTTGGCTAGTACAAGAACAAAGGGGGTTGGAGCTCCCTTCCAAGGAAGTTTGGAGAACGAGAGAAGGTTGTAGCCTTCTGCAGGTTGTAGCCTGCGTACTGGTATAAGGCTGCACCAGTACAAAAGATTGTAAACTGAAGTTTCTTAAAGAAAGATAGAGATAACTTGCAGCAGGTGGTTTTCACCCACATTGGGTTTCCACCTTATATCTTGGTGTTCATGTGTGTGGCTTTTTGATCCGTTCTATTATACTGCATCTGCTTACTGTTAATGTGCTGAATAATGTCCTGATGAACTTAACTGAAGAATAAGCTAACTAAGTTATGAGTTTTCTGCTTATACGCTGTTTTATTTAGTCACAGTAGCGTGTACACGCTGTTTTACTTAACTGAAGTAGCGTATATGTTTCTGAGCATTGAAAAGGTTTGATTGATCTGATAATACTGATTCACCCCCCCTCTCAGTATTATTTCCAACAATTGGTATCAGAGCAGGTCCTTCAGGGAAGCTTGATCGCTTGAAGGTAGATCATTCATCATGAGCAACTACGAGAAAGAAGCATCAATCAGGCCACCGGTTTTTGATGGAACAAATTTCAATTATTGGAAGGTAAGAGTTACTGCATATCTTCAATCTCTTGGTACAGAAGTTTGGAACATTGTAGAAACAGGCTATGCTTTTCCTTCAGCTACTCCTACAGATCCAGCTGAGAAAAAGACATATGAAACAAATGCAAAAGCAGTCAGTACTCTATTAGGAAGTATATCCCAAACAGAATTCATGAAGGTCATGCACTTCAAATCAGCAAAAGAGATATGGGACAAAATGATCACTAGCTATGAAGGAGATGAACAGGTAAAGGAAGCTAAACTTCAAACTCTCAGGATTCAATATGAGACTCTCAAGATGTATAATGATGAAAGTGTGGCAAATTATTTTCTTCGGGTAGACGAGATTGTTAATTGTATGAAAAATTTGGGTGAAGAAATAAAAGAGACTATAGTAGTTTCAAAGATTCTAAGATCATTATCCCCCAAGTTTGAATCTAAAGTATCTGCAATAGAAGAAAAGGAAAATCTCAAAGTTCTCACTATGTCTCAGCTACATGGAATTCTAACTGCTTATGAAATGAGAAAGGGAGGTCCATCAGACAGAAGGGAAGCTGCTTTTAAGGCATCAGGAAAAGAAGATTACTATGAAGCAAGCCATGTTCCAGAAGAAGAGGAAGAAGAATCAAATTTTGTCAGAAATCTTCAAAGGGGTGCTGGAAGGTTCAGAGGTAAGCTACCTTTCAAATGCTTTGCTTGTGGAAGAGTAGGTCATTATGCTGCAAAATGTCCTAATAAAGATAAAGGAAAAGAACCTGCTAGATGGAATAAGAAACAAAGTGCAAATAAGAAAAGCTACTACACCCATGAAGATAGTGATGGCTTATCAAACAGTGATGAAGATGAACAAGGTAATAAATATAAGCTATTAATGGCATTTGAAGATGATGATTATGAGGATGCTGTAGATGTGGATAATCTCTATAATGAAATTACTAGACTCAAGAGATGCATAGAAGAAAAGAGTGTGATCATTGATACTTTGCAATTTCAAATTGATGAAAAGGAAAAACATCTTGAAAAACTAGAAGGTGAAATTGTTGGTCTCAGAAAAGAAATTGAGAAAACAAAAGCTATTAATCTTAAGTTTGTCAAAGGATCTGAAACTTTGGATGAGATTATCAATGTGCAGCGGTCTCCTCTAAACAAGACAGGTTTGGGCTATAATGGAGAAACCTCTAAAGCATCCACCTCAAAGAGTTATCTTGATGCAGCAAGAAGAAATGAGCAGAAGAACAATGAAGATAATCAGGTAAAGCAGGGACGAATTACAAACAGAAACTATCAGGGACAATCCTTCTTAAGGGTGAACAAAAGCTACAACCAACCACAGGTAAAATCTTCTCAGTTTGGCACAAGAATAGATGAAAATAGAAATTACAATCAGTTGGCTGGTAGATTCAATAACCGCAGAAGCTTCTTCAATGGACAATGCTTTTCTTGCCATAACTTTGGTCACAAAGCAGCTCAATGTGTTGCATATAAAACAATCATGACTAGGGAAGCTCAAAAACAAAGAAGTATGACAGGGATTACAAAGAGGACCTATAACAACTTTTCGGTTCTTGAAAATGAAGTTGAATGTTCTATTTGCAATAATTTTGGTCATAAAGAATCTGAATGCAGGAGCAGGTTTCAGGAGAAAAAGGAACAAGCCACGAGCACCAAACAATGGAGAATAAAAGAACCTCAGACAGAAAGATGTGGGATAGCGTTTTATGCAGAAGGACAGGAAAATCTATGGTACATTGACAGTGGATGTTCGAAACATATGACAGGTGATAAAGAAAAACTTGAATCTTATTCTACTTTAGAAAAGGGAAAGAAAGTTTCTTTTGGAAATGATACTCCTGCAACTATAAAAGGAAAAGGTATTGCTCCTTTGAAAGAAAAGGTCAAGGCTGGAAATGTTTTGTATGTTGATGGATTGAAGCATAATCTTCTAAGTGTCAGTCAGATGTGTGATCAAAAAACCGAGGTTATTTTCAGATCGAATGGATGTCTTGTTCGTGATCTTGATACAGGTAAAACAGTTCTCAAAGGCAAAAGAACTCCAAATAATCTGTACATATTTGAAGAAGGACAACAACAATGCTATCTTAGCAAGGATGAAGAGCACTGGTTATGGCATCGAAGGTTGGGACATCTAAGCTTCTCACAAATAAGAAAAGCATGCAAATATCAGGCAGTTCGCGATCTTCCAGATATCAAAATTCCAGACAACACTATATGCAAATCTTGTCAGTTTGGAAAGCAAACCAGAACTAACTTTCCAGAAAAGGAAGGATCAGCTAGCTTGCCTCTTGAGCTAGTCCATACAGATGTATGTGGTCCATTTAGGAAAAGGACACCTCGAGGAGAAGAATATCTGATATTATTCATTGATGATTTCTCAAGGTTTGTTTGGTTAGGGCTTATGAAGCACAAAGATGAAGCATTCGAAAAATTCAAATCCTTCAAAGCATTGGCTGAAAATGAATCAGGACACAAAATTAAGTGCCTCAGATCTGACAGAGGTGGGGAGTTCACATCAAATGAATTTTTCGATTTCTGCGATGAACATGGGATAAGAAGAGAATTCTCTACAGCTAGAACTCCTCAGCAAAATGGGGTTGTGGAAAGAATGAACAGAACTATCCAACAAATGGCTCGTGCTATGCTCGATGAATCAGGTACTCCTGCAACCTTCTGGGGTGAAGCTGCACATGCTGCTGTTATCATTCTTAACAAAACAAATGTCCGAGTAAACAGCACTCAAACACCTCATGAGCTTTGGAGTGGTAAAACTCCTTCCGTGAAGCATTTCAAAATCTTTGGGAGCAAATGTTATATTAAGAATACTGATGAGCAACTTGGCAAACTTGAACCTAGAGCAGATGAGGGCATTCTTCTTGGTTATTCTCCACATAGCAAAGCATACAAGTGCTACAATAAAAGACTTGGCAGAATTGTTGACAGTATTGATATAGTGGTTGATGAGAAGGGATATATTCCTAGGCAAGTTCATCATGAAGACATTGAAGAAGATGAAGGTTACTCTCAAAGGCGAAATGATGAAGAAGAAGAACCTCAAGAAGAAGAAGAATCTCAAGAAGAACCAGAGGAGCAGACAAGAATAGAAGAGAAGACTCCATCCAGATATGTCCAAAAGAATCATCCAGAAACTCAGATTGTGGGGCAGAAAGAAGCAGGAGTACAAACAAGAAGGACACTTGCAGAAGCTTCAAGCTACTTGGCTCTACTCTCCTCCATTGAACCACAAAATGTGAAAGAAGCATGCAAAGATGAATGTTGGGTCAAAGCAATGGATGAAGAACTTGAGCAAATCGAAAGGAACAACACTTGGGAATTAGTTCCTAGACCAAAAGATAAGAATGTAATAGGAACAAAATGGGTCTTCAAGAATAAGTTAAATGAAAATGGAGAAGTAATTAGAAACAAGGCCAGACTTGTTTGTAAAGGGTATGCACAGCAAGAAGGAATAGATTTTGAAGAGACCTTTGCTCCTGTGGCAAGACTAGAGGCCATCCGAATGTTCCTTGCTCTCTCAAGCTTTCAAAACTTCAAGGTATTTCAAATGGACGTGAAATCAGCCTTCCTAAATGGAGACTTAGAAGAAGAAGTATATATTGAGCAGCCAGATGGGTTCATTCTTGGAAATGATCCAAACCTTGTATGCAGATTGAAAAAGGCACTCTATGGGCTCAAACAAGCTCCAAGGGCTTGGTACTATCGGTTGGACAAATATCTTCACCAACAAGGCTTTTCAAAAGGATCAGCAGATAGCAATCTCTATATAAAAGTTGAAAATAACAAATTGCTAATCCTTGTTGTTTATGTAGATGATATTATTTTTGGCAGCAATGAAGAGACCATGAGTCAAAACTTTGCCTTGGTTATGCAGAAAGAATTCGAAATGTCACTTCTTGGAGAATTGACATATTTTCTTGGATTGCAAATCCAACAAAATGAAGGAGGTATCTTCTTGTCTCAAACCAAATACCTCAAGCAGATCTTGAAGAAGTATGGCATGGAAGAGTCAAAGCCAGTATGTACACCCATGGTTACAGGATGCAGCCTCAGTGCAAATGATGAATCAGCAGCAGTTCACCAACCCACTTATAGATCCATGATTGGGAGTTTGCTTTATTTGACAGGTACTCGACCAGATATTACACATGCAGTAGGAATGGTTGGAAGATTTCAAGCCAACCCAAAGGAAACTCATCTTCAGGCAGTCAAAAGAATCTTCAAATATCTTCAAGGGACCCAAAACTATGGCTTATGGTATCCTAGAAATACTGATCTCACTCTTCATGCTTACACAGATGCAGATTGGGCTGGAAGTGTGGATGATAGGAAAAGCACAAGTGGAGGTGCTTTCTTCATGGGTTCCAGATTAGTATCTTGGTTCAGCAAGAAACAAAGTTCGATTGCCTTATCTACAGCTGAAGCAGAATATGTGGCTGCAGCATCTTGTTGCACACAACTTCTTTGGATGATGCAGACCTTGCAGGACTTTCAAATCACTTGCACTCCACCTGTCTCTATCTTATGTGATAATACAAGTGCAATCAGCATTTCAAAGAATCCTGTCATGCACTCAAAGACCAAGCACATACCAATCAAGTACCATTTTCTTCGGGAACAAGTGCTTGAGCAGAAGGTCAAGTTGGAGTATGTTCCTTCTAAGGAGCAAGTTGCTGATATTCTCACAAAACCACTGCCCAGGGAAACTTTTGAATATCTCAGACAAAAGCTGGGAGTAGTTGATGCTTCATCCTGTTGTTGAAGTTTGTTTGTTCTACAGAAAAGTTGGTATACGCAGGTTACGGAAGGGATATGAGCGTATACACGCGGATTCATGGTGGGTAAGTCGCGTGTATTCTGGACGCTTGTTGCAGAAAGAATATCCGCGTACATACGCTGTTTTATAGAGGATAAAACGCGTATATGAAGTTCTGAACAGCAAGGGAAAACTCTGAAGTTCTGAACAGCAATAGGAATGTCAGAATTCTTCAGGCACAGTTTCAGGGAGTGCAACAGGCACAGGTTCAGGGGGAGCAGCTCAAAAGTCTCATAAAGCATTGTTGGCATTCAGATGTTTTGGTTGTTGGTTTCAGGAGAAGGAGCTCAGAAAGAAATTCTGGTTGCTGATCTAACAAGATGTTTATCAGATGCTGCTGGTGTCTTTCCTAAGTCTTGGTTTAGATCTGTTGTCTCTATGTCATATATCTCTCTTGTCCTATCTCTTTTATGGTGTCAAGGTCATGTAACGGCCTATGTTGGTTTCCCCACTATGCCTGGGATGAATGCTGTATTATAATTGGTTGTTTCTGATATGTCCCCTCTTGGTAGGGAGTATGGATGTATGTATTGAGTCTTTTGGTGATAGGAAGGTCCCTTATGGTGTATAAATCTTGGTTCTTGTTGAAGAACATCTTTTTCAGATCTGGCCTACTGTCAGGGGGAGCACGAGTCAGCACAGCCAAGCAGAGGTATCAGCATATCCTCAGGGGGAGCACAGCCCTTTGCCCTTGATGTCAAAGGGGGAGAGTGACTTGGTGTGGTGGTTGCCATCAAGTCCAAAGGGGGAGATTGTTGGCATTATGATTCAAGTGTTGTCCTTGATGGAAACTCACTCAGAAGATGGTACAGATGCTCAGAGGTTGGTACAGGTGATGGCAACTTAATCAGAAGACAGATCTCAGTATAGCATGCCAAGGAAGCTCATACACGCCGTTTCGTTAAGCCCAAGTCGCGTGTACACGCTAGTTCGATTCATAAAAAGAGCGTGTATGTGGAAAGGTTCCTTTGGTCCATGGTGGTTAGTCCTTGGAAGTTGTGCCTATGATTTCGGACCATTGTGTCTCGACGGGCGTGTCGATCCCTAGTTTTGAAGTTGATGGTATTGTGTTACTATGGTTTTGGCTCTTGGTATTGAGCTAGGCCTAAGACTATATAAGGAGAAGAAGATCATTAGGCAAAATCATCTTTCAACAAGGGCTTGAATATCTAAGAGTGAAAGAGATCTGATTTGCAGGTGCTGGGTTGCTTGATCTAAGCCAAGGAGAGATCACATTGGTTGATGGAAGACTAGATCTAAGGATAGATCGGGATCTAATGGTTTGAAATGCACTATCATGATATGGTTGATTATGCTTATTTCTAGATCTGCATATTGTCGCAATGCTATGTTCTGGGTCTAACTAATGTCTGGTACAGCTGCAAATTGAGAAAGTTTATTTTTAGATCTGTACGCAGGTTGGCTTCGGTAAAAGAGCGTGTATACGCGGGTTTTGCTCCTTGAAGTAGCGTATATCTTTTGAAGCTTGTTTTTGGGTTTACAGTAGGGGTCTGACAGTTATTGCAGAGTTCTGTAGTCTGCTCTGTGTTCTGGTAACTGGTGATTGACAGGGTTCAGTGGTTCAGTGATTCAGAGTTTGGTTGTTTTATGCTTCAATGATCTGCTGTGGAAATTGAATGAATTGTGGTCTTCAGATTGTAATGTTGTGCTTCAGGAATATTCAAGTCTGAAAATGTATGAAAGGTGATACCTGAAGAAAAGAAGATTGTAGGTCAGCACCTACGTACTAGTATCTTGGCTAGTACAAGAACAAAGGGGGTTGGAGCTCCCTTCCAAGGAAGTTTGGAGAACGAGAGAAGGTTGTAGCCTTCTGCAGGTTGTAGCCTGCGTACTGGTATAAGGCTGCACCAGTACAAAAGATTGTAAACTGAAGTTTCTTAAAGAAAGATAGAGATAACTTGCAGCAGGTGGTTTTCACCCACATTGGGTTTCCACCTTATATCTTGGTGTTCATGTGTGTGGCTTTTTGATCCGTTCTGTTATACTGCATCTGCTTACTGTTAATGTGCTGAATAATGTCCTGATGAACTTAACTGAAGAATAAGCTAACTAAGTTATGAGTTTTCTGCTTATACGCTGTTTTATTTAGTCACAGTAGCGTGTACACGCTGTTTTACTTAACTGAAGTAGCGTATATGTTTCTGAGCATTGAAAAGGTTTGATTGATCTGATAATACTGATTCACCCCCCCTCTCAGTATTATTTCCAACAGTGGATCTATCTTTTCTATCTTTTCTTGAGCTGGTTTCATAACATTATTATTTTGCCTTTATCAACTTTTATTACATGGACTTTTCACTAGGGTTATTACAAATTTCGTTTCTAGTATGCAGGGCATCTCGATGGTGTTGAAACTTATTGAAATGTCATGGGTTTTTTGGTCGATTTACCATACCCGGAGCTACCCTATGCACACACCTTCTTTTCTACTATTAGTTCATCCCATCTGCCAACTTACCATAGAGAGTGAAGATTATTTCAGTTCTTGTCCCGGTTTCATTTGATTTGTCTCATTGGTCTATCCTTTCGCTTGTGATTCTCGTTCACTATGTCTTTTTCTCTTTCAAGTGTTATGCCCCATTAATGGATGCGCTCTCGATGGGGGTTTCGAGGTCATGGCCCTCAGGGTACGCCCCAATCACAAATGCAAGCTTAGACAACTGCAACTATCTTCATTCATCGGCTCCACCAGAGATCTAAGAGAGAATCTATTAGTTAACAACCTTAACCACTAACAATTTCTAGGTCTATTCCTGACTCTGAAATTCAAACAAAAATAACTAGTTGGGTTTCGGACCCTAGTTATACTGGGGGAAGATGCAACCAATATGTCAATTCCATCACCCTCCTTAGCAAATGAAGACGCTCCTAGTTAGGGTGCTCAAAGAAAAGCACAAGGACCACAATGAAATTATTGCATGCCCCAACGAAATCCAACAAGTCGAATACCACCAATAATCCTGCTTGGTCAACCTCGACGCCCGCTTGGCATATATAGAAGGTCACCTAAAATTTTGTCTCAAACCTCTAGCACCAGCAGGCACACACATCAAGAACCTGACCCCAATAACATTATTTGATAATTGATGTTAACCCAACCTTTAGGCTTATGTTTTTCTTTTAGTAAATTAATTTCTTTTAGAAAATGTATAGCCAACTATAACCAACAAACAATATATCGTAACTTTGTATAGTATATGTTAGTGACTTAGATGTAGTCTTGTTATATTTTTTTGATGGTTTTGGATGATAGATAATTTCTCCCACCATCGTTGGTTGGGTTTCCCTTGTGGTAGACCACAATAGTGATTAAGACAATCAATAAATTCTAATTTTTGTATGGAAGCAATTTTGAGGCAATAAAAACTTTAACCAACAAAATAATAATAATAATATAATTAGTTTTTTTTTTTTTAGCATATCAACATTTACCAACCATTTAATTTATATAGTTATACTCGTATATAATTAATAATGAGTTACATTGAACTACATAACAATATATATGCATATAGTGAGACTTTATAAAATAAAAAATCATTATAAATAGTTATTAGCATTAGTTAATATGTATTAACTTAATTATTAATATTATATTATTTAGTTGATATTCATAACATTTTCGATTTCTTCTAAATGCTTTCTTTAAAGTTTTCTATGAATAAGCTTATTCATACATTTGTTCTACTTTATAAGGTTTACTAATGAATTTTTTTCCTGAAATTATATTGTTTGAGAATGCAAGATCATATGAGTTACAATGTTGAGAAAAATTGTGTCATTGTGCATAGGTCAACCATTATTTCATTGAATCTTTTAAAAAGCTACGATAATGTTTATTAATTGAGAAATAATGAAATTCTAAAATCCAACTTCTCTTGAACGTACTAAATCTTATTTAGCTTTTCATCATAGTTTAGTTTTTAATTGTTTTCTAATTTAATACAATCATTTTTATGATTAGAATTAATAATATATATATTTTATGGCTTATTATTGGAAGCCAGCTTCACCTTTTGATGGTTTATTTGTTGACTAAATTTTAATAGAAGAATCTATTTTTATTTTTAATGTCATTGGATTTTTATTGATTATTTATATGAGTTTTACATTTAAGACTTATTTATTTTAATGGGTTTTATCATTATATGTATATTAATCATTAATTTTTTATATAAGGATGAAAATTCTTTCTTATTTCTTTTATTGTTTTTAAGTTAGTATTTATCTACCTTAACAAAGTATTAAGTATTGTTCATGTGGTGCAACTCAATTGAGGATCAAATATATTATGAAGTGCTTTGTAAAACATGAGATTCAATGTTCAAATCTTTCATGGTTCAAGTGAATCAAAACAAAACAAAGTATTAGATATCACTTTAAAATATAATTGAAGATTTCTTGAAAACCTTTAATATTCCAACAATACTAGTAATCTAACTTTTTAACATTAGTAATTCTATTAAATAAAATAAATATCACTTTGAAATGAAGATTTCTTGAAAGTATTTGATATTCAAACTATATAAATAATTTAATTTTTCAACATTCATAATTCTATCCCACAAAACAAAGATCATATATAACACTAAATAAAATAAAAAAAAAATATGAAGTAATAGGTATCATTTTAAATGGGGATTGAAGATTTTTTGAAAAAAATTGATATTTAAACTACACTGATGATTTTTCAACTTTCATAATTTTATGGATGGAAGATTTCTTGAAAAATTTTGATATTCAAACTATAGTGATAATTTTTCAACTTTCATAATTCTATCAAATACAATAAATATCAACTTACATTAAGATTAAATATTTCTTAAAAATATTTAATATTCAAATTATACTAATCATTTAATTTTTTAATATTGATGATGTATCCAATAAAATAAATCCATACTTAACACTAAACAAAATTTAATAAATCAAGAAAAAATAAGTAAATTGATATAAATATTTTTATATTTCATCTTTCTATCCCAATTAAAAAAAATTAGATCTCTTTCAACACAACACAATAATATTTCATAAAAATTATTTCTAATTTATTTTTTAAGTTATTTTTTCTATTTATATAATTTAATTTAAAAAATATATTTTTAATTTTTTTTAAAACTAATAATTTTAATAATATAATTACAAATATATAATAAATTGCTTTTATTGATCGACCGCATAATATGAACTATATTGGAGAGGAATGCCTTTTTCCACCTTTTTCAACGATTGTACTCTGGATTCAATTATGTGAATTTCAATCTTTAGAAAATAATGATTTGAATAATATATAATCACGTGTATATCAAAAATTACATTTATTGACCAACTACTACAAATATATTTGAGGAATGTCGTTTTCCAACTTTTTTGGAATTGTCCGCAACCTGTACTCTCCTTCCCACAAATTTCACATGCTAGAACGCTTTGAATTGACCATTCTTGAATATAATAATAATTATTATTGTTTTTAATTTCAAGGTAATTGTCAAATTAGATATTAAATTGGCGTATCAGATTTTTATGTAGTGATTAGATATCGAATATCTTTTGAAATTAGATATTAAATTTACAAATATCTTTTCTAATTTAATTTTAAATTTATAATATTTTAAAAAAACATATACTCTTAACTATTAAACCCACTCAAATTATATTTACATCTAATAATTTAAATCCACCCACCAAATAAAATAACATAATAAATTATTCATTCATATAATACACTTGTGCCCAGCCTTACTGATATGGTAATGCACTAAATATGGTTTTAAATTATTTTTAAAACACCGTTTGTTATTATTATAATACAACTCTGAAAAGTCCAGACAGCGCTAGAAAAGTAGGAATAGAAGTGGTTAGGACAACTGTTAGGTTACGTGCGAGAGGCGCATGCGTGGAGATAACGATGGCATATGATTCCCAAACTTGGGAGCAAGAGAGCAATTCCTGGTCAACCGTTAACATTTAGCAAGACAAAGGCCTGGGCCCCGCCTCTGACCCAATCCATTCATCTACGGCGGTTACTATTCCGCGTGTTGCGGTTCCGAAATTCAATCCTGGCAACTGCTAAAGAAAATTCCTCGCAGGTCTCCATTTGGACAATATATATATGGCCACAGCAATCGGGTAATTGTCCAAGCTTTCAGTGTGTTTTTTCTTTTAATTATTGATTGCTGTTTCCGCATTTCTTAAAAAGTACAGAGGTGTCTTCAAATATTGTCTCCAAATTCATTCAAGTGAGAGAACAGTGGAAAAAGAATACAGTGGAAAAAGAATTCGCTGCTGCTAGCGATGGCTTCTTCAAGGCTTTCGTCCATGGTGGTAAGAAATCTGATTGCAAGCCCCCAAGGCCTTGTTCCTAACGGGGCGCAGAGTGTATTTATCTTGGGCAGGATCCTCTTCAGCGGCCATGGAACTGGTACTGCGAGGTTTCATGGCAGCGCGTCTCTGGGAACCGTTGGGGATGCTGATTATTATCTTTCTTCCCAGGGACGAGATGTTTTTACCGGCGCCTTGAAGAGGGCAGAATTGAATTCAGGATCATATTGGAATTTGTCACCCTTTGTGTCGACGAGATCGGCAAGTTCTGTTGCTGGGAAGGTTGCGGTCGATGGTCAAATTGAGACTGCTGGTGGTGCTGTTAAGGTCATGGAGGCCGAGAAAATTACTGGAAAAGAAGACGAGGCTGCGATCGACAACCCCCCTGAGCATGAGTTGGAGAAATTGAAGGAGAAGGGATTGGGCTATTCTAGATACTGGGGGCTTTCTCCTTCCAAGGTCTCTCGGAAAGATGGATCGTCGTGGCCATGGAATTCATTCAGAGTGAGTCATTTTTCTTCATTTTGTAGGATCGAACGTAATATTGTTTATTACATCCCCTGTTCCTTCTGTACACCAGCTTTTGGAGTTCCGATATTTGAAACATAAGCCTAGAGAGGTACCTCCCCCTTTTGTGTGAATATATATATATATATATATATATATATATATATATATATATATATATATATATAAGTTCAGTGTATATATATAAATTCAGTGTAGAAGTGGTAGAATGATCCTAGTTTTTTCATTTAGTGTAATCATACCATTTGTTGGTATTTTTTGCTGTTACAGGCAGGGGTGGGGTGGTTTTGGTAGGTTTTAGTCATGTCTATAACACCGGTAAAATAAAATGAAATGATAACAGAGACCATTTTTATGACTATTATTTATCATACCATTTTTTAATAACTACCTCCTAAAACTAGCATAGATCTGTTCTCCTTAGAATGCAGCTGGGATTTCTTATATAATTGTTAGTATTTTTTGCAGTTACAGCCCAGGGTGGGGTGATCTTGGTATGTGTTAGTCATGTCTATAATAGTGCTAAAATGGCATGAAAACAGACGAGAGATCAATTTTCCTGACTGATACTGATCTTAGTTATCAATTTTTAAAATATACCTCCTTGAACTAGCATAATTCCCTATAAATCTTAGGATGCACCTAGTATTTTCATTTGGTGCGATTATAGAATTGTTGGTAAGTTTTGCAGTTACTGCCTGGGGTGGGATGAGAGTGGTATGTGTTTATTTAGTCATGTCTATAACACTAAAATAAAATGAGAAAAAACATGAGAGATCATGTTTTCCACGACTGTAATTGATATAAGAAGATTGATCTAACTTCTTATATTTAACAATCACCTCTATGGATCTGGAGTTAGTAAATCTGGGGATTCTGGGGTTAACATTGCTCTATGAAGATAATTACATGGATCTATGATGATAATGATTTTATTTTGGTTTTGAAATCTATGATGATAGTTATTGTATTTTGGTTTTGGCTAATGTTGCTTCTGTTTTTCTAGGCTTATTAAAGTCATCTGAATTTGTGATGGTGGGTGATTTGCAGCCCTGGGAAACATACACTCCAGACTTGAGCATTGACTTGAAGAAGCATCACGTTCCAACGACATTTCTTGACAAGTTTGCTTTCTGGACTGTGAAGTCACTTAGATTTCCAACGGATGTGTTCTTTCAGGTGAGAATCTAAATTTATTTGATTCCCTAGTTAAAAATTTTCCTTTAATTTCAACTCACTGCACATTGAGTGACTTCCTGGAGGTTGAACAAAGTTTGTAAAGCATCAGTGTAAGCAAGGTTTAGGTGTCTCTCTCTGAAACGCTTTTACATTAGTGTTTGTTTGTGGTTGCCAATTTGGCTGGTAATATGTTTCGAAAAGTTGGGGAAGTGTTTATCAAGCAATAAAATATTGCTGGATTTGTTTTGCTATCATTAATTAGACTGAACTTTATCTGGTGATACATTTTTGGAGATTGCTGTGCTCTACAGCATCTTCCCACGCCAGGAGCCGTGCTCGGCAACAAGTTAATATTAATGTTAATGAAATGGAGCACCATCCTGGTGTGATGCAGTGAGAGTATGTAAGTATTACTGCTCATGCTGTTTTTATAGATTTTATATTCCCCTGTTTGAAGACGGAGGGAAGTCTTGACAAAAATCACAGGATTATGTTTTTTTTTGGTTAATTTTATGGTTGATGTTTAATTTAACATTCATGCTTGTGCATGTGTTTTTCTTTAGTATTTTCATCTGGGCCTCAATTTGAAAAGGATTTCCACTAACACTCCATGTCCTGTGCAGCGGCGGTATGGTTGCCGAGCCATGATGCTGGAAACAGTGGCTGCTGTCCCAGGGATGGTTGGAGGAATGCTCCTCCACTGCAAGTCCCTCAGAAAATTTCAGCACAGTGGTGGATGGATAAAAGCTCTTTTAGAAGAAGCTGAGAATGAGAGGATGCACCTCATGACATTTATGGAGGTGGCAAAACCCAAGTGGTATGAGAGGGCCTTGGTCTTTACAGTGCAAGGAATCTTCTTCAATGCATACTTCCTCATGTACATCCTTTCCCCCAAACTTTCACATAGGATTACGGGTTATCTTGAAGAAGAAGCTATCCACTCCTACACTGAATTTCTCAAGGAGCTGGACAAAGGCAACATTCCAAACGTGCCAGCCCCTGCCATAGCTATAGATTACTGGAGGCTTCCCAAGGATTCAACTCTCAGAGATGTGGTTGTGGTAATTAGGGCTGATGAGGCGCACCATCGCGACGTCAACCACTTTGCATCAGTAAGTAGTCTTTCCCATCTTTATGTTCATATCGTTTAGGGTTTAGGGGTTAGGCCTCTAGGGATTATCCCATGATACTGTTCATATCATTTAGGGTTTAGGGGTTAGGCCTCTACGGCTTATCCCATGATACAGTTAATTAGTTTCATCTAGGATTTAGGGTTTAAGGGTCAGGGTTTATCAGGTTTATCACATTTCCTGTTAGTTTCATTTAAAGATTAGGGCTCAAGTTAACCCTTATCCAATCTTTCTGTTTCTTTCATGTGGGCATATCTTGGCATTCTGATTCTGTTTCATTTAGACTCTAATTGCCTCAACAATGTAATTTCAGTGAAGCACTTTTATTTCGGTTTTTTCACTCTTCCAATTTAACTTCATTAACCGCATATTTTTCGTTATGAGCTAATCATTTGCTGTATCATGTTTATGATTTTGCAGGACATTCATTACCAAGGAAAAGAACTGAGGGAAGCTGCAGCTCCAGTTGGTTACCATTAAACTCAGGGCTCTATATTTTTGCACTTTTTCTGTTAAGCCGCAGTGGAACTGTTCGACTCATGTCTATATACATATGGTATTTACTATTAGCTTATGTATTAGAATTTGGTACCATAATATATGGATATCATAGGACAGGTTTGAAATCGGAGGGATAATGGACCATTCTTTCCCTTATTTTTATTGTGGAGTTTTTTAACTGTGAAATGTAGACCCTATCATTCCATTTCCATAAAAATAGAAACGTCTTATACATATTTTAAAAAATCTTGTGCTGTACTGCGTTATGTTTAAAGTATATATTTTTTTCAAGAAGAAAAAGCATATGTTTAAAGTATATATAGATACCTGAAGAATACAGAGCTTCGGCTTATGGCACATATTAGCAAAATTTTCAAGGTAATGTTCTTTCAAGTTAATCTTGAAGACAAGATCACTTTCTCCCATTACAGGATTCATGTAGCCCAAATGTAAAACACACATTCTCAGAGTAATTTACCTGAGTGTAACTCGATTCTAAAATCTAATTTACCTGAGTGTAACTCGATTCTAAAATCTAATTTACCTGAGTGTAACTCGATTCTGGATTTTAGAATATTCCACACTCGATTCTAGATTTTAGAACATTCCATGTAATTCTGATTTCTAGAATATTTTAAAATTTATCTGCAATACATAACTTAAGGAGCCTCTGGACTCTGTATTCCATTCTATAATTTATCTGCAATACATAACTTAAGGAGCCTCTGGACTCTGTATTCCATTCTATAATTCATCTGCAATACATAACTTAAGGAGCCTCTGGACTCTGTATTCCATTCTATGTAACTCATATTTCTATTGCATAACTTTTGCATAACTTAAGGAGCCTCTGGACTCTGTATTCCATTCTATGTAACTCATATTTCTTTTGCATAATTTAAGGAGCCTCTGTGGCCTCTGGACTCTGTATTCCATTCTATGTAACTCATATTTCTATTGCATAACTTTTGCATAACTTAAGGAGCCTCTGGACTCTGTATTCCATTCTATGTAACTCATATTTCTCTGCATAATTTAAGGAGCCTCTGTATTCTCTGGAAATATCTCTGTAACTGATATTTCCAGAATATTCTAGAATCTATCTCCAACGCTTTAAGTATTTCCAAAATATTCTAAAATCACTAAAATCAATATTCTAAAATCTATCTGGAACGCCTTAAGTAGTTCTAGAATACTAGAATATTCTAGAATCTATCTCTGCCTAACTTAAGGATTACAACTGTGTGTCGAATCATAATGTTCTTTTTTCCTTTGACGAGGAAGTAAGAGAGTAAATAAATTGAACATCGAATAGCTTTGTAGGATTGCTACTCTCTCCTTCATAATTGTATGTAAAATAAAGATTTCTCTCCTTGACATTTTGCCATTGAAAAAATCAATGGCGGCAATGGAGGATAGAAGTATTCTATACATCAAAATGGGTGATTCTTCATGAATTCATTCCCGAGCGTATTTAGGTAAATTCAATCCTTTACATAAAGCAAAATGCGTAAGACCTCATCCTTTTAATAAGTTATTTTAATATTTTTAATTATTATTATTATTTTATAAAATAAAATTTTAACATATCGGAAATTTTAATATTTTTAATTATTATTATTATTTTATAAAATAAAATTTTAACATATCGGAAACACGACCTTTAGATTAAGCAAAATCAGTAAGACTTCATCCCCTCACCTCTTTCCATATGTTGTATTTGTGTAATATAACCACTCCATATTCATCCCTCACCTCTTTCCATATGTTGTATTTGTGTAATATAACCACCCCATATATATAAAGTGGGGAAAACAATATTTTAAAATATTTAATATATATATTTTTATTTTTTTATAAGTTATATTTGTGTAATATAACCACTCCATATATATAAAGTGGGGAAAACAATATTTTAATATATATATATATATATATATTTATTTATTTATTGTATTTTTAAAATTGGTAATTAATTTTAATGATGTAATAAGTCTGATATTTAATAAGATAATTATAAATAATTTATATTTTTAATGAACCAATTAAATTTATAATAATTCTTTTATCAGAAAAAATATATAATAATTCTTTTTTTAGAAAAATATATAAGAAAAAAAAAAAAAAAACAAAACAAAACAGTATAAAAAAAATAAAAAAAAAAAAAAAGAAAACAGTGTTTTTAAAACAATATTCTTAAATTTAAGGCCGTTATATTTTTTTAAGTTTAAAAGACATCTTATCCGTTATATTTTTTTTTTAAGTTTAAAAGACATCTTATTATATAAAATATCTAATTGAAATTTATAAATCTATATCTATATATATAGATATATATATTAACTAGTTATAGTCATATTTATTTTAAAATTGTTTAATTTTTTTTAATAATTTTAACAATTTATTTGAAATTATATAGCTCACAATTTATTTGAAATTATATAGCTGATAATTTATATGAGAATTTATTATTATTATTATTTTTCTTGATAATATTATAATTCATTTAGAATCATATACTGATGATGTATTAGTGTTTTAAAAATGTTTAACTTATAATCTAAATCAATGCTAATCAATGTTTAAAAATGCTAAAATATCTTAAATAAATTAAAAAATACAAAAATAATATATCTATATATATATATATATATATATATATATATAATTATAGTATTTTTGTGGATGTGTTGCTCAAATCGTTTGTCAAGATTTGACTCTACATCTTGTATAATGATCAACCAGATGGCTCCATCAAGGCTCAAGGCTCAAGGCTCAAGGGGGGCCCCATTAAGGCTTCAACCCATCGGACAAGTTCTTTATTCATTTCAGTAAGCCTTGATGGGGCCCCTCTTTGATCCGTGAAAAAAGGTTAACAAAAAGTCAAAAAGGCACAAAGTGAAATGGGACCCTTGATGGGGCCACCAATTGCAACATAAAAAAATCGAAACATGGGGCAAAGCAAAGCAAACATCTTGAGGAGTGAAAACGTCCTGATGGGGGTGAAATGATACCACACTGTAGATGATCAATTGCGACCCCTCTAGTGGGGGTCTAGTTGGGGACTTGAGCTATCGTACCTTATTCAGCTAAGGTAATTCCAGGGCAAGGCATAAGGGTGTTGAGGCCCTTTTTAAAGGTGTGGCATACTATTGTATGAACCCTAATGACTTAAGCGCTCATTATTGCTTCAAGCTCAATATTGGAGCTGCATTGAGTTAGCAGCGTATGAGTATAGCCAATTTCATTCCTGAGACGACAACAAACTCAGGAACACCATGACTTGTAGGAACCACATGATTGGTGTCATTTAGGGGCACCTTGATGGGACCGCCTTGCCTCTCTTCGAGTATCCACTCTGTACGGGCGGACGACAGGGGGTGGGTTAACGGAGTTGAGGTTGAGGTTGAGGTTAGGGAGCCAAGCTGCCTTGCCTCATTACGATGGTGCCACTCACTCCAAGTATGGTGGACCTAAGGGGGAAACCTGTATCGGTGTCCCTGAGGGTCTCCTCATGGAAACCTTGATGGTTTAAAAGCCACCCATTCTCCCAGCCCATCCTTTTGGGGATGGGGGGTCCCTTTTGCCCCGCCCTTTTGACACAATCACTTTTTGGGGGGGTACCGGCCCCACCCTTTTTTGGGGTTGAGGTTAGGGAGCAAGGCTGCCTTGCCTTACCATTATGGTGCCACTCATGACGATGGTCCTAAGGGGGCAACCTTGACGGTTCTCCCAGCCCATCCTTTGGGGATAGGTTGTCCCTTGTTCCCTTTTTTGGGGTGGGACTGTTTAATACCCTAAAGGGGGTCAGAAATCGGGGTATACTTGGTTGGTTCGAATTCGAAACGAATATTTTGAATGTGATTAGTACCGAAAGATGTCCCAACAATAATAATATATTTTTAAATTTGAATTGAATGTAAACTAATAATGGTCTCTAGAATGTGTTAATTATAATGCAAACTTAAAAAAAAATATGATTTAATTAGGAAATGAATTTGAAGATTGAGTATAAAGATGAAATCTAAGAAAATGAGTTGGGTTTTTATTTACAGAAATTGTGTCTAAGTATGTGAATTTTGAGTTTTCAACATTGCCATGTTATTTTTCATGCATATGTTTCCCTTAGTGCACTTAAGTGATGGAATCTTGTTACAAAAAACTGTAAAGTTGAGGAGGATAGATTTTTATTGTGCACAACTATTCATCTAAATTATATATTTTTTATAAATTGTGAAAGTCATTATATCCATGAATTTACAAGACCCTGTATTATTGCAACCCAAAAGGGTCTTAACATTATCAAACCATTTTTTTTTAAATTAGTTGTAGGCCTTAATGTCCTCTAGTGCATCATATAAGGTTCCCAAAGGTTATAGTGGAAATTGACGAGGGATGTATTTTAAGACTTTGATATATGTCACGAGAAAAATGTATTAAAATAGAAAACACCATTATTTTTCTTAAAAAAATGTATATTTAGAATCTACACATTCAACTTTATATTCATTTCGACTTGTATGCAGTTTCATGGACTAACGGATTTGTCGAGCATATAGAAAAATAATGTAAAAAATCTATGATATGTTTTCTCAAAAATTGATGTTTTCATGTATTTGCAATTCAAACCACCACATTCATGATCTTGAACATATATTTGAAGTAACCAAGTCATTGTGCACATAAGATTCCCACCAGGAAAAAATTAATACAAAAAGTATGTGCACATTCCTAGTGCATAAACATGTGTGCATTCCTAATGCCATAAACATGTGTGCATTCCTAATGCTGAAAATGTACACATGTTCTTGGAGCTAGTGACTTTAACACGTGGGAAATGGTTGAGGTGGGTTTAGGGAGGGTGAGGAGGGGAAGGGCAAGAGAGGGAGGGATAGAGTAGCCAAGGAGATAAATAGAGAAAGAAAGAGAGGGGAGGGGTGTGTTGGGGAAGAATGAATTGGCGAGTGATGGGAGAGAGTGAGTGAGAGTTAAAAGTGAGAGAGAAAAGGAAAGAGGGTTGTTGTTAGCACAAGGAAGAAGAGAGAGACAAAGCTGAAGGGGGGTTATTATGGAGGGACATAGAGAGAGGGAGAAGAGAGTGTGTGTGAAGAGTGAGAAAGGGAGGGGGGTAGGGGGGAGAGAGAGAGGGGGGATGGGGGGGGAGAGAGAGAGGGGGGATGGGGGGGAGAGTGAGAGATAGAGAGATGACACGGGGGTTGGGGTAGGTAGGAACAAAATAAGAGGGGAGGGAAGAGAGAGATAGAGAAGGATAAAGAGAGGGAGATAACAGAGCTAGGGAAGAGAGGAGAGTTTGAAGGGTGTGGTTGTGAAGAAAGCACTAAGGGAGGAAGGGACAGAGAAACAAGGGAAGGGGGAGGAGGGAATAGAACGAGAGGGACAGTGAGGGAGTGAGGGAGGAGGGAGATGGAGAGAGGGAGGGAGATAAAGATAGAGTTGGAGGGGAAAGATAGAGGGAGAGAGAGGGGAGAGGGAAAATGAGAGAGAGAGGGAGTGATTGGGGGAAATGAGAAAGAGAGATAGATATAAGTAGTGGGGGGTGTAAGAGAGAGAGGGAGCGAGAGAGAGAGAAAGAGGTGGGAGATGGAGAGAAAGACGAGAAGATAGAGACATAGGGAAAGAGGGGGCAGAGGGGAGGTGGGAGATAGAGAGAGAGGGTGAAGAAGAGAGATGTATAGAGAGTGAGGGAGAGAATAGATAAGGAGAGAAGAAGAGAGAGAGAGAGGGAGAGGAGATTGGGTGAGGGAGAGGGAGAAGCAAAGTTGAAAGGGGGTTGTTGTGAAGCAAGGAGTGAGGGAAGGATATACAAATGGTGGAAGTGGGAGAGAGAAGTGGTTGGTAGTTAGGGAGGGAGGGAGAGAAGGATATAGGGAGGAAGGCAAAGAAATAATTGGATAGGGGAAAGAGGGGGTGATAGAGGGGAGAAGGGAGAGAGGACAAACTAAGAGGAAGAGGGAGGGAGAGAGTGTGTGTGGGGGGGAGGGGGTGGATAGAGACAAAGAGATAGATAAGAAAAGAGGGAGGGATAAAGAGATAGAGCTAGAGGAGAGAGTGAGAGAGAGAGAGATGGGATAGTGAGGGAGAGGGAGATAGAGATAAGGATGGAGGGGAAGAGAGGGAGAGGAGGGGGTGAGGGGGAAAGAGTGGGGGAGAGAGAAGGAAGAAGAGAGAGTTAGTGAGGGAGTGGGGGGGGGAGAGAGAGGAGAGAGGGTGTTAACTAGGCAATCCCTTCTACGAATAGAAGCGACCCCTCTAGTCTAATGGGTGGATCTAGTAACAACTAGAACAAATACATGCAAAACTCTCCTAGTTTAAATCAAAATGACATGAGAGAGGAAAGTTGGCCTACCTCATCCTATGCGGTTGCTTTTTGATGTCGATCTTGACCTCCTCACTTCCAAGCTTGATCCTCACTATTTTTTTGTGAACGAATACCCATAAGAGAGATCAAACAAAGACAACAAAGGAAAAACATAGCATATGCATTCTAATGTAAACCATACGATAGATCAAGGAGCATCATACTAAGAAAGTAGTAATTTAGACACTTATAGAAAGTAAACATGCATTGTATTAATAATAAACACAAGAGGGAAGCATACAACCACTGCCTTGATGTTGGAAGCCTCCTTCGGGATGGGTTTCCAAGTCCAAGCCAAGATTTCTCAAGCTCTCCTTTCTCCTTCACAAATTGGCAGCAATTAGGCACAATTTAGCAGCAACATGACCAATCTAGTTTGACCAACCATTTGAGGGTATAAGGGAATGCACTTATAGGGAAGGAGACGGAGTTAGGGATCCACAAAAGGGGGAAGAAGGTCCACATCTTAAGGGGAAGATCCCTAAAGGTAGGATCAAGGACTCAAAATGGGAGAACTTGACCATATGTTTATTCAACAATAACCAACTCGCTGTTCTCGAGGCTTCTAGTAAGAGAAGCTTCTACTCCATTTTTGGAGAAACTGACTGAAGAGGATCAATGCAGATTTTCCTATCTAAAGTCACGCTACCAACGCTAGTCACTAGTTAGATCAAAGGGTACTAGCACGGGTTTGCCTCCTAAAAGTAGCACTGGGCTTGCAAATAGGGTTTTTTGACAAACTCTTCCAGAATTACTTCAAGGCATTTCTTCTTCTTTTCTTTAGGAATGCTTTGATCAATGTGGTGAATTCATTGACAATTTTTTCCGCTTTGTGACATTTTGGGAAAAGTTCGACAACTCAGGGTATGAGACAAGGAGTGCTACAAATTAATGTATAACGGATGCCCCCTAAAGCATGAAGTCATAACAGGAAGTGATGACTAAAGTGCTTTACAATTCAAGGAAATAACTTTGGAGAACTACCATTAGGAGACCTGCGAATCAAACATAATACAACATATATGACATCTCTGAGTAGGAATTTAGCAATACACGAATCCACAACATGGACGCAGCCATCCGACTAGAAAGGATCATGCGTATGGATCCATGGCACGGACACAACCATCCGACTATAAAGTATCATATGTATGGATCCACGACATGGACGCAACCATCTGACTAGAAAGGATCATATGTATGGATCCACGACATGGACGCAACCATCTGACTAGAAATGATCATGTATACAATCATGAATACTAAATAACTCCACGTAGCCTAGATTTATTAGATGAAATCTAGGGTCTCCATCTCTGTCCCGATCCAACCAAAGTACAAATCTAACCATGTGAATCAATGTGTCAAAGTCGAACATGGTAGAAACCACCTAATTACTGGTCAGTGATGTAAATCATTAACATGTACTAAAGAAACCACCAATAGTGACAATGGATCTCAAGGTAGCTGAATAAGGAAGCTGAAGTTAAACATTCGTAGAATTATTCAATCGAATGCAAATGATGTGAACCTCTCGTCAAATGCGAAGAACCTTCCATTGAGGCATGCAAGCTCCAAGGTACTGAAAGGGAGTTCCTAGTTCATCTTCATGGATAATGAGTTGGAGTCGAAAAGAAGTGACCCATCGATGGAGGGCCAAAATTTTTCCCATATCATCGACACGAAACAAATAACTTTGTAAATTTGGTGAGAGTGATTCAGGATTGTAGCAAAGAAGGTCAAATGGGGTATAAGAGGTTTGAATTTGCAGATGAAACTTCTATTGAACATATCGGCGACACAACTCTAGAGTTTGGCAGAGTTTGACTCAAAATGGGATCAATGGTCATGATGACGATAGGTAATGATTAAATGAGAGGTAAATGGATTTCCCAAACCCACGAAATGCAGATGAGTGTCATGTTCAAGAGTGACATTTTGTCTTTCATACAGAGTACAAAACACATTTACTTCCATTTGCCCCGCTATTTCTAACTAGTACCTCTTTATTTTTAATTACAAGCTTGAAGAGGATTGTAGAAATTTTGAATAATTTAACACATATTCAACAAAGATTATACTGATCATGTACTATTGCGGAATACAAACACAATAGTACATGATCAGGATAATCTCTGTTGAATATGTGTTAAATTATTCAAAATTTCTACATGGTATCAGAGCGAGCTAGATAATTGTAGAAAAAGTTTCTACATGGTATCAGAGCTGTTGATCATCAGATCTACTATTCAGGAAGTTTTACATTCTATTTCTTCAGGCAGAGTTCGTAATCGGGCCAGGTAGCCTCTAGATTCATCCTTCCTTTGGAAGGTGAGATATCTGGTGAATGCCCATACAGTCAATCTCTGTACGAGAAATATTGTGTTCTCACGAATTCTAGATCGGAAGCGGTTGAGTTGGAGCTGGTGGAAATTCGAATTTGCAGCAGTGTTGTTGAAAATGTCTTTCAACAGATTGCAAATGTTATTCCAAAGCAAGAGCGACCTGGCGCTCAAGGATAAACTCAGAAACAATAAAGGTGAGAATGGATCTTCGTCAAAGGGAGCTGATGAAGAGAATTGTGCTTTGGCTGGCAAAGCAAAGAAAGGGAAGAGCAAGAAAGCTTCTCAGTCTGGTGCGAAAGGCAAGAAGCAGGATATGTCCAAGGTGAAGTGTTTTCACTGTCACCAGCATAGACACTATGCCACAAATTGTCCGCAGAAGAAGAAGAACAAGCAAGCTGCTGGATCTGCAGGGGGAGAGGCTTTAGCTTCTCAGTTTGAGCTTGATTTTTCATTGATCGCATGCTTGGTTTCAAGTGTGATGGGATCGGTGTGGTTCTTGGACAGTGGTGCGTCTTTTCACATGACGGGAGATAGAGATTTGTTCTCTGATCTGTAGGACAAAGATCTTGGAGTGCACATCGAGATGGGTGATGATGGTAGATACAATGCGACCGGTATCGGTACCATTTCCTTTGAGAGGGAGTCTGGTAAACCCTTTGTATTGAAGGAAGTCATGCATGTTCCAGGATTGAAGAAGAAACTTATCTTAGTGGCGATGTTAGAAGACAAGGGGTATGATGTTGTTTTCAGCGAGGGAAAGGCTTTCCTGCGCAGCAAGACAACTGGTGAGACCCGGAAGATAGGGGTTCGAGTGAGGAACCTTTATCAGTTGCATGTAGATGGATGCACAGCAATGGCGGGCAAGGCAGAAGGATTGGTGAGCCGGGATGATGGCGAGTTGTGGCACAGGAGATTGGGTCACCTTCACCATGGAGCCTTGAAGATACTGCAGCAGATCACTACAGGGCTTCCTAAAGGCACACTTGCGCAGTCAGATCAGTGCAAGGGGTGTACGTTGGGGAAGTTTGTGAAAGCCACCTTTCACGAGAAGGATAGTCGCGCCACGACGATCCTTGAGAGAATTCACACAGATGCGTGTGGACCTTTCTCAGTTGCTTCGACAGCAAAACACAGGTATTATGTGATTTTTGTTGATGATTTCTCTCGTAAGTGCTGGATCTTCTTCATGCAGAAGAAGAGCGAGACATATTCAAAGTTCTCTGAATTCAAAGCACTGGTCGAGAAGGATTTGAGG
This sequence comes from Pinus tabuliformis, assembly GCA_031772625.1. Classification (NCBI taxonomy): domain Eukaryota; kingdom Viridiplantae; phylum Streptophyta; class Pinopsida; order Pinales; family Pinaceae; genus Pinus; species Pinus tabuliformis. The sequence goes on along the minus strand of CM062817.1, from coordinate 859,035,422 downwards.
AAGAAGGTGAAGGCTCTTAGGAGCGATAATGGTGGTGAATACATCTCGGACGAGTTCAAGGATTTCTGCAAGGCAAAAGGAATTCGTAGAGAGCTCATAGCTCCCCATAACCCACAATAGAACGGGGTAGCTGAGCGGAAGAAAAGAACGATCGTGGGTGCTGCACGGACAATGTTTCATGATCAGGGCCTACCCCTTCACTTGTGGGCGGAAGCATGCAATACAACAGTTTATGTGCAGAACCGTTGTCCTCATAGGATACTTGGCATGAGTACACCTGAGGAGGCTTATTCTGGTAAGAAGCCTGATCTTTCTCATTTGAGGATTTTTGGTGCTAACGTTTACATGCATGTGACGAAGGATGCCAGGAAGAAGTTGGAGCCGACCGCAGAGGTTGGGATATTTGTGGGGTACACTGATACGCCCCACAACTATCGTGTGTATTTTCCAGACAGTGGTAAAACTGTTGTGCGACGGGATATAAAATTGCAGGAGGAGAAAGCCATGAAGTGTTCGCTTGAGAGGGAGCTACACTTGCATGTAGATGATGAGCTATTAGTTCCTAAGGATGAGCTTCAGGACGTGGATCAGCCACAGGACGAGGTTCATGGAGTGGAAGAGACCACTCATGCAGCGCCAACCATCAGAGGGCGAAAGCGCTTGACAGAAGCTGAGCGACTGGCTCAAGATGCAGAGAAAGTTGTAGGACCACCTACAGCCCAACGCAGGCAGAGACAGTCACCTGATCGGTACACTGGATCCATGGCTCTTATGAGCAAGTGTGTTGTGACTGAGCCATCCTCTTTTGAGGAAGCTGTGGAGGATCCCGCATGGGTAGACGCCATGGTGGAAGAGTATGATTCTATTGTCAGAAACAGTGCATGGGAGATTGTTCCTAGACCGGAAGGGAAATCAGTGGTGGGTTCGAGATGGATCTACAAGGTCAAGCAGGCAGCTGATGGGAGTGTGGAGAAGTACAAGGCAAGATTTGTTGCCCGAGGCTTTTCACAGATTGAGGGGATCGATTATGAGGAGACCTTTGCACCTGTCGCAAGGTATTCTTCCATACGGACGATTCTTGCTCTCTCAGCGCAGATGGGATGGCACATTCATCAGATGGATGTGAAGACTGCGTTCCTCAACGGAGTCATTGAGGAGGAGGTGTACATTGAGCAGCCCGAAGGCTTTGAGGTCTTCAGCAGCGAGTTGCATGTGTGCAGGCTCAAGAGAGCGCTGTATGGGTTGAAGCAAGCACCACATGCTTGGTACACACGGATAGACAGCTATTTCACAGGACTTGGATTCTCCAAGAGCGAGGCAGATCCTAACCTATACCAGATTGTGGTGGAGGGTAAGTTGCTTATCATTGTACTGTATGTTGATGATTTGATTCTAACAGGTGATGAGCCGTTGATACTGTCATGCAAGAAGGATCTTGCTACAGAGTTTGAGATGAAGGACTTGGGCCTCCTTCACTATTTCCTAGGATTGGAAATATGGCAGCGCAGTGGTGGACTGTTTGTTTCTCAGGGCAAGTATGCTCGGGAGATACTGGAGAAGTTCAACATGCATGGCTGCAAGCCTGTTGATACTCCTCTTCCTGGAGGTTGGAGGAAGGAGGATGCCACTTCGGGAGAAGAAGTGGATGCCACTGTTTATCAACAGTTGGTGGAGTCGCTGATGTATTTGGTCAATACACGACCCGATATATGCTATGCAGTTAACCAGCTTTCACAAGCTATGGTTAAGCCTACCAAGCTCTTCTGGAAGGCGGGCAAGCATGTATTGCGCTACTTGAGAGGCACATCGGGATATGGTTTGTGGTACAGACAGGAGGATGAGGTGAAGCTATGTGGCTTCACGGATGCAGATTGGGCAGGGAGCCCAACAGACAGAAAGAGCACATCAGGAGGGGTCTTCAGTATCGGATCAACAACAGTTTCTTGGTACAGCAGGAAGCAGAGATCCGTGGCACTCAGTTCAGCGGAGGTCGAGTATATGGCAACAAGTTGGCTGCATGCGAGGCTATATGGATGAGGAAGATCCTGGTTGGTTTGTTCGGTTCTCATTTGGATCCTACTGTGATTTACTGTGATAACCAGAGTTGCATTAAACTCTCGGCTAATCTTGTATTTCATGATAGATCTAAGCATATTGACATCAGGTACCATCATATCAGAGATTGTGTGCAGCGGAGGATCATGTTACTTTCGTACATTCCAACGGAGGATCAGGATGCTGATATTTTGACGAAGGCTCTCACCAGGAGCAAATTCGAGTACCACCGAGGCAGGATAGGGGTTGCTGATAATCCATATCTTGTCGAGATGGAGTGTTGAGATTGCAACAAGATGATGGAGCTTAGTGAAAAGAGTTGCCTTCACTAAGTGGGCCCGCAGGCTATTTTTGGCGCAAGTCTATTTTTAGACTATGTCTATTTTTAGACATATGGATCATGTCTATGGATTGCAGGTTGCTGTTTATGGATGATTGGTCAAGTTGGGAAAAATAGATGGACTTCTATTTTTGATCAAAGTGTGAGTGATCACAGTGTGAGTTATCAAAGTCTATTTTTAGACCGGGTGTCAAAAATAGAAAAGTCAAATATTATTGTCTCATAATAATATTTGGACTATAAACTTGATCTTATTCTCTTGGAGCACTTCAGTTTGAGCTACATAGGTGGCACATGCAGCTGTCAGAAGGAAATACGCTTTTCTTATGAGTCAGTTGAGTTGTTGCATGCATGACTTCAGTTAGAACTCAATCAGTTGAGTTTGGTGGAGTTGATTGTGGAGTTGATGGAGTTGTGTTCAGTTTGACTTAGTTAAACTAGTTGTAATTAGTCTAACTGCAAATAGACTAATGATGAGTTGTTAAACTAATTATTAAATCATGATGCAACTAATGAATACATCAGTTAACTCAGTTGCATGTCAGTGCATGTTCAGTTCAACAGGGACAGGTGGTAGAGAATCAGATTGCTATCAGTTGTGACTATAGTTGTGCACCAGATCTTGCACAATCAAGGGATTGAGTATGCCAATGAGTTTGCTCACGTATTTGCCCAGTATTGTAGCCTTTGCTCACGTCCAACAAAGTGTGAGTGATTATTTTGAGGTGAAATACGAGTTTGGTAAGCCATTCTCATCAGTTCTTGAGCAGGTATTGAGCAGTGGAGGCAGGCAAGCAGTGGAATAGATTTGGAGATCAGATCTGAGCTGTATTGTGTGTAACAGGTGGAGTTGGTACTGGTTTTCTTGTGATAAGCATTGTACTTTGTAATGTTACATGGTCTCAATCATTAATATACAGATAGTTGGGGTTTTTAGCGAGATGCTTTCCCCGGGTTACATACTGTGTTAATGTGTGAATGCTCTTGATGTTTTATTGTTATTGATGCTGCTATATTGATGATCAATGTAGAGGAGCTTATGTATTGTGTATGTATTCCACAATAGTACATGATCAGGATAATCTCTGTTGAATATGTGTTAAATTATTAAAAATTTCTACATGGTATCAGAGCGAGCTAGATAATTGTAGAAAAAGTTTCTACAAGGATACCATATGCTTGCCGTATAAGTTCATACTTCAGATGAATCCATCCCAATAAGTTTAATGATCCCTAGGAAGGAGTATCTCAGACTCGTCATGGTGACAAGTCTTGTGTTGTTTAAGTTTTATGAGTCCGACGGAGGGGTAAGTTGACATCCTTTTCATGTTTATAGAGTTTGAAAAAGAGGCAGAAAAGAAAACTCCAAAGGTCCCTTTTCGTAGATAGTCTCTTGAATCCAAAAAGGTAGAAAACAATATTCAAGAGAACCTCTTAGCCATATTTGATTTAGGTTATTCCTTTTTCGTAGCTAGTCCATTTCAGTCTAGAAAAGGGTTAAACTTATACTGAGTAGATGTATTTTCATTTACTTTTACGAGTTCGAAAAGACAATTTTTCAGGAATATTTTCATATTTTTGGAGTCTGAAAATCGTTGAAAGAGGACTCCTCCTGGAGGAATGAGTGGTATAAAAGGATAGCAACTGGTTCCGATCATTATGCAACTGGTCAAAACATGTAAAGGTCAAGAGGCTGGCTAATAAGATCACTCACTGCAGATGTTCCTCAAGCAAGGGTAAAAAAACCAAGTAAAAGCATATGATCGGCCAAAGAGACGGTGATGATGGAATGAAAAAACCAAGGTTCATATGGAAAAAATAGGTTGATAAAAATGGCAATCACGATGAGTAAAGTGGGAATGGTTTCATTTTTACGCAAGCTTAAAATATGGGAAACTATGCTTGAGTATACTTGAAGATGGTTTCATTTTTTCACAAGCTTGAAACATGGGAAAAAACTATGCTTGGATTTGGTTTCATTTTTACACAAGCTTGAAACGAAAACAAACTATGCTTGGATTTGCTTTCATTTTTACACAAGCTTGAAACAAAGATAAACTATGCTTGAGTTTGGTTTCATTTTTACACAAGATTGAAACAAAGATAAACTATGATTGAGATAAGTTTGCATGCCCCCAACATAATGACTCAATTAGAGGTACATGCCCCCCAAGCTTCATTTCATTCACCTAAGTAGACTAATGGTTACTAACTGGTGGATGGTATGAAGGTTCACTTACGAGATCAAGTGAAAGACTCGAATGGGAATTTACGAGATCTAATCAAAGACTTGAATTAGAAGGGGATTTGTTTCATTTTTTAACGAGCTTGACACAGGAAAATAACTATGCTCACGACACATTGTTTCATTTTTTAACGAACTTGACACAAGTAAGTAATTCTTCTCATGACACCTTGTTTCATTTTCTAATGAGATTGACACAAGAAAAGAACCATGCTCATAGGGACCTATTTCATTTTTTAACAAGGTTGACATAGTAAAAGAACTATCCTCATAGGGACCTATTTAATTTTTTAACGAGGTTGAAATAGTAAAAGAATTATCCTCATCACCTTGATTATGGATTATAAGAGACCATGGCTTCCAAGAGGTTCTCATCAGATGGGAGAACAACATTCTGGAAGGGATACCTATCAAGGGATCTAATGGAAAGATCAAGTTCCAATGTCCCTAGTACATGATGCACTATATCACTGACTAGATCATTAGTAGATGCGGGCATGGAACAAGTGGCCACATAATTAACCTGTGGCGGGGGTGATACCACTTGCATACAAGGACCATTTAGGGAAGATGCTTGATCATGAGTCAAATTAGGACCAATGAACGAAAGCTGATCAATGGCCACAATTCTTCCTTCATGCGGAAAACATATGACATGAAAGGGAGAAGAGACAAGAGCTCCCATGACATAAACATAGTCATGACTGAGGAGTAAATTAAAATCCAAAGGGCCTTGGACAACCATCACGTTGAGATAGACGAGTTTTCCTCCCAATGTAATTAGAAACTTAGGAAGGATTCCTAATGGTTGACTAGTTCCTCTGTTAAAAGCTAACATATTATGGGTAATGGGCACAAGCTGTAGAGAACCTAAATCTTGCTAAGTAGTTGAAGACAAAATACTAATAGATGTGCCTTCATCTATGATTGTGCTAGGTGCAGGTATATTATAAGCCTGTACTTTGATCTGAAAAGGCACATAAGAAAGAAGGTGATATCCTACCAGTCGAATCTAATCAAAGAAAGTGACCAAACTACTTGGAGAGGGTGTCATCAGAATGGGAGAACTACTCCCTTGTGTTACGGGAAGGGGAGGATCGCCCCCATGTACTGTGGGAATAGGAGGATCGCCCTCCTGTGCTGTGTCAACAGGAGGATTTCCCCCTAATTCTTTGGAATCTGAAGAAACTAGAAGAACTTGAGAGGTATGAACTTCACTCTTTACAAGATAAATACGATCAACTAAAGGTGGAATCAGGTCAACCATTTCCTCAACCAATGGTTGGTCAGAAATGGACTCATGAGATTCATTTTCAGAGAGAGTGGGATTGATCGAAGATGAGTTCTGATCAATCACTTGATCAACTAGTGGAGGATCAAGGGAAAGATTCCGATAACCAGTCAGAAGACGAGGTTGAGAAGCGGTAAGGTTATCCAACACTTTTGAGGCTTCATCCATACGAGGACAAAGGTGAATAGGATGATTTCCTTCACATAACCTACAAGGAAATTTGACTTTTCCCTTTTTCCCATGGGCTTTACTGTCACTAGTTGAAGGTTTCTCACCAGCATGATCTCCAGAGGCTGATGACAAAGGTTGTTTTGAGCCAATGGACCATACTTCTAATACTTTGGGAATACCAGGGCAATCTCAAATAAGGATGTCACCCTTACAAAGCTTGCAAGGGAATTTCACTTTACGGGGTTGATTGGAATATTTATCAACATCAATTGCATTTGTAGCAATGGCCTCTTGGTTGGCCCTTTGCTTATTTTTCTTCTTCTTAATCTTCCTTTTCTTCTTCTTCTTATCCACCTGGTTACTAGCTCGTAGGTTTTCACCAGAAGACGAGGAAGAAGAAGAAGAAGACCGAACAAGCGAAGAAGACAAAGAGTCAACTTTAGGCTCAACCAGAGGTAGAAACTGTTTAGATGGAGGAGAGCCCGGTCGAGGAGAAGTTTGGACATTCAGAACCATAGGGGTCGAAAATAACCAAACTGGCAGGCCAATGGTAAATCCAGGAAGGGACAATGTTGCCATATAGGGAGCTCCAACATTTCCAAAGAAGGAAAAGGACTAGGATTCCCATCAAAGGGGTTTCCTTGGTTGGTAGACTCAGGAAATGTTTCCATTAGTCTCAACCTAAGATCCACTAAGGAGTATTTCCACAGGAAGGATATTATTCCGTGGTCAACTAATTTTAGAAATTAATAACTAATAAATCAAAAAGGGGTAACTAGGCATAAAGATTTCCCAAGAAATCATGAACTGCAATATACACCTTGGCAAACCAAGGACTTAACATACAACAACCAATCTCCCCAAATGTTGTGTTTGGTGTGTCACGGTATACAAGGTGGCAGACTCAGTTACCTATGGATAGAAACCTATAGGGGGCTCCCAAAATATATGTGACGGTACGTGGGAGTACAATCCGTAGTAGTGCTATCTAATGTGTAACCATTCGATGAGAGTGTTCCCACATACTTACCATGCGTGGAGCGCCTCCTATATATCAAAATTACTAGAGAACGGTCCTACACACTTCCATACGTGGAACGAGATTTCACCCTCGGGATACAACGCTGGAAAATAACAAAAACTCCTATGTTTAACGGCATTGGAACACGTCTCTAGCCTAAAACTCTAAATGTTTTTCGTTAATGAAAAATGCTCCTTAGGTTAATTGAGGTAAATTTTAAGTTGATATTCAATTAATCTTCGATTTTAAGGCTCAAAACGATGTCACCTGAACACCTATGATGCAACTATCATGAGAAAATGATTCTTTCCATTTCGATGAAAGCTAATCTAGTAAGGGAAGAGATTCAAATAATGATGCAACAACGAAGAATGCAACAAACAAAGCTTTCCTAACTAGATCTTTCACTTTCATTTTCCAAATACAACCACCAAAAGTGAAATGATTTCAATTTTTCTTTCAATGAATGAGAATGCACTCAATGCACTTTTATCTTTCAATCACTAAACAATATAACCTATTTCCATTGATAAATATCAAAAAATGACTTTTCAATGCAATGTGATCTAATGCACTTTACGAAAATTAAATTATGAGATGAAAACTAAATGAATGCAAAATAAAATTCTTTATGGTCTCAAAAGAAATAATAATGCTCAAACAACAACAAATCAATATTCCTTCCAAACATACAAGAAGCAAAGAACAATTTTAATTGACTCAAAGAATCAAAGACTCAACCAAAATTTACTTTCACCACTTCAAACAATGGGAGGGACTTTTGCACACCACAAAGGAACTAACACAAATGAAAGGAAATTCAATGCACAAAGAGCAGGAGGATGACCTCAGAGATTAAGAAACACTAGGATTTTTAGCAAAAACCCTACAAATTCTCAATTTTAAGGATCAACACTACTTTACATAGAAAAATCCGCATTGAAAAGGTCATCAACGCCAATTTACATAGCACAATCCATGCTGGTAGCACTACTTTACATAAAAAAATCTGCGTTGGACAAGAAAATGTACTAGCACAAGCAGACATTGGAAGACATGGTTTCCAATGCGACTGTACTGGGAAAAATTAGTGCTATCAGCACGATTGTAACTGATAAAAACACGTTGAGCAAAAAAATTTTAGGAAAAAAAAGTAGATCTTGAGCAAAAACCTAGACTTGATACCCTAAATGACTGACTAGTCAGATTACATACTCAAAGGAAATAAAAAACAAGGATCATTGAAAGGTGGCCAAACTAATAAAATATGCCAAATTCAAAAGGAGGGTTGAAAGGGATATAGGCTCCCTAGTGGAGTCTCTGATTTCTTAACTAGGCAATCCCTTCTACGGATAGAAGCAACCCCTCTAGTCCAATGGGTATATCTAGTAACAACCAGAAAAAATACATGCAAAACTCTCGTAGTTTAGATTAGAATGACATGAGAGAGGAAATATGGCCTACCTCACTCCTATGTTATCGCTTTTCAATGTTTATCTCCTCACCTCCAAGCTTGATCCTCGCTATCCATTTGTGAATGAATACCTGCAAGAGAGATCAAACAAAGACAACAAAGGAAAAACATAGCATATGCATTCTAATGTAAACCATACGATAGATCAAGGAACATCATACTAAGCAAGTAGTCATTTACACGCTTATGGAAGGTAAATATGCATGGTATTAATAATAAACAAAAGAGGGAAGCATACAACAATTGCCTTGATGTTGGAAGCCTCCTTTGGGATGGGTTTCCAAGTCCAAGCCAATACTTCTCAAGCTTTCCTTTCTCCATAAAAAATTGGCAGCAATTAGGCACAATTTAGCAACAACATGACCAATCTAGTCTACCCAACCATTTGAGGGTATAAGGGAATGAATTTATAGGGAAGGAGAGGGAGTTAGGGATCTAAAAAAGGGGGAAGAAGGTCCACATCTTAAGGGGAAAATCCCTAAAGGTAGGATCAAGGACTCAAAATGGGAGAAATCGGCCATATCTTTATTCAACAATAACCAACTCGCTGTTATCGAGGTTTCTAGTACGAGAAGCTTCTGCTCCATATTTGGAGAAACCGCCTGAAGAGGATCAACGCAGATTTTCCTATCCAAAGTCACGCTTCCAGCACTACTTTTAGCAAGCAAACCTATGCAGGAAAAAGTGAGAAGGATTATCTTGGAAGGAGTTCAAGATCACATTGTCTTGAGTCTCCATGGTAAGTAACTCCATACGTAATGTGGAAGGCATTGACGTATCTATTTCAAAATAGAAGTGACCATAGGAAGTTGGCATTGGAGGACAAACTCAGAAAGATCAAGATAGAGAAGGGCGACTAAATTCCGAAGTACTTGACCAAGTTCACCCATTGTCGGGATGAGATTGGAAGTGTCGAGATTACTGTTTCCTAAGATGATATGTGAGCCTATCACTTCTAGGACTTCCCAAGAGATGGCACAATTACCAGGACTTAGTTAATGGGAGTGAGAAGCTACCTGATTGGGAGCAGTTGTGGTCCAATTTGGTATAGGAATAGATTTGGCGGAACACTAGAGACGGATCCTCATCAAAGCATGATTATGAAGAGAATTGGGCCTTAGCGGGTAAGGAAAATAAAGGGAAGGGGAAGTTATCCCATTCCAAATCAGATTTTTGTAAGGGTGGCAAGAAGGACATGTCAAAAGTCAAGTGTTTTCACTGTCATGATCTGAGACATTTTGCCACAAAGTGTCTGCTCAAGAAGGCCAGTAAGAAGCCCTTAGGAGGAGTGGCAGGTGAGGCTCTTGCCTCACAATTCAAACTGCACTTTACCCTCATAGCTTGTATGGTGTCATCAATGATGGGTAGTGTATGGTACTTTGACAGTGGGGCTTCTTTCCACATGACCGGTAACAAAGATATTTTTAGTAACTTGGAGGAGAAGGATCTCCATATGCATATCGAGATGGGTGATGATGGGAGGTATAGCGCTACCAAGATCAGTACAGTTACCTTTTAGAGGGAGTCGAGTTCTCCCCTCACTTTGTGAGATGTTATGTATGTTCCTAGTTTGAAGAAGAACTTGGTATCTATTGCCATGTTGGAGGATAGAGGCTATGATGTGATATTTAGTAAGGGAAAGGCGTTCCTTCGTCACATAGCCACAAGACAGGTGAAGAGGATAGGTGTTCAAGTGAAGAACCTCTACAAGTTGGAGCTAGAAGACTATGCTTCCTTGAGAATGAAAGCAGAGAAGGTGCAGAGCCAAGACATTGGTGAGTTGTGGCACAAGAGATTGGGTCACTTGCATCATGGTGCTTTGAAGATCATGCAACAAATTTCTACTGGTCTTCCCAAGGGTACACTAGAGTAGGCAGACACATGCAAAGGGTGTACATTAGAAAAATACACCATATCTTCCTTTCGTGACAAAGACAGTCGAGCATAGGTGATCCTTTATTAGGTTCACTCAGATGTGTGTGGACCATTGCCTATAACATCCATGACCAAGCACATGTGTTATATTTGTTGATCATTTTTCTCGTAAGTGTTGGATCTTCTTCATGCAGAAGAATGATTATACTTTTGCAAAGTTTTGTGAATTTAAATCACTGATCAAGAAAGATACTAGCAGGAAGGTTAAAGCTCTTAGGAGTCATAATGGTGGAGAGTATGTGTCGAATGACTTCAAAAAATTGTGTGCATCAGAAGAAATTCAATGGGAGTTGATAGCACCTCATAACCCACAACAGAATGGGGTGGATGAAAGGAAGAACAAAATAATTGTAGGAGCGACATGGGAAATGTTGCATGACTAGGGCCTACCACTACACTTGTGGGCTGAAGCATGCAACACAACTGTTTATTTGCACAACAAAATCCCTCATTGAATTCTTGGAATGAGTACACCGGAAGAGGATTTTTCAGGGAAGAAACCAGATGTTGGACATTTTAGGATTTTTGGTTCATCAGTCTACTGCCATGTAACCAAAGATGCATGGAAAAAGCTTCAGCCTACAACATAGTTGGGTATATTTGTGGGCTACACTGATACACTTTACAACTATCAGGTGTACCTTCCAACCAACAGGATGACAATGTTTCACAAATATGTAAAATTTGATGAAGAGAAGGCCATGAGATGTTCCCTTGAGAAGGAGCTTAAGCTACATGTGGTTGAGGAGCTTCTAGTGCCAAAGGAGGAACCTCGGGATGATGTGGAGCAGCCACATGCAAAGGATTAGGGAGTGGAGACACCCACTCATGCAGAGTATTCCAGAGATGGGAGAAAGCGCACCATAGAGGCTGACAAGTTATTTCATGATGCAAGAGAGAATGTGAGAGCACCCGCATCATAGTGTAGGAAGAAAAGGTCACCGGAGAGGTACAATGGCTACATCGCTATGATGAGTGGATGTGGAGAGACAAAGACATCCTATTTTGAAAAAGCAGTGTAGCAACCAGTGTGCATTGATGCCATGGTTGAGGAGTATGACTCCATTGTCAGGAATAGTGTTTGGAATGTGATCCCAAGACCGACAGACAAGTCAATGGTGAGTTCCAGATGGATTTACAAGGTAAAGCAAGCGACACATAGTAGTGTGGAGAAACACAAGGCTAAGTTTGTGGCTAGAGGTTTTTCTCAGGTGGAGGGGATTGATTACGATGAGACCTTTTCTCTTGTTGCAAGGTACTCATCAATTAGATCCATTTTAGCACTGTCAGATTAGATGGGATGGAAGATACATTACATGGATGTAAAGACAATATTCCTCAACATCACGATTGAGGAAGAGGTGTATATCCTGAAGGATTTGAGATCTTCAATAGAGAGTTGCATGTGTATTGACTCAAACAAGCATTGTATGGATTGAAGCAAGCGTCCCATGTTTGGTTTACCAGGATCAATAAATACTGCACTGGGTTGGGCTTCACCAAAAGTGAAGCAGATACAAATCTTTACCATATTGTGGTTGAAGGCAAATTGTTGATTATTTTTTTATATGTTGACAATTTGATTATGGAAGGTTATGATAAGATGATCAAGTCTTGCAAAGTGAATCTTGCAAGAGAGTTTGAAATGAAGGACTTGGGTCTCATGCACTACTTTCTGGGTATGGAAGTATGGAAAGGTGATGAGGAAATTTTTTTTTTTCTCTCAGGGAAAGTATGCCAATGAGATACTCAAAAGGTTCCACATGGAGAGCAATAAACCCATGGAGACTCCTCTAGTAGGTAACCATAGGAAGGAGGATGGTACTTCCGGATAAGTAGTGGAAGCTACTATTTACAGGAAACTTTTGGGTTCACTCATGTATTTGGTGAACACATGACTGGACATGTGTTATGCAGTTAACCAACTTAGTCAAGCGATGGTTAAGTTGACCAAACTATATTGGAAGGTAGCCAAAAATGTGTTGAGATACCTTAGAGGCACTACTCAATATGGTTTATGGTACAAACAAACAGAGGGAATGAAGCTTCAAGGCTTCACCGATGCAGATTTGACAGGGAGTCCATCCAATAGGAAGAGCACATTAGGTGGTATCTTTTGTATTTGGTCAACAATTGTTTCTTAGTACAGTAGGAAACATAGATCAGTTGCACTAAGTTCAACAAAAGCAAATTACATGGTTGCTAGTCAAGCAGCTTGTTAGGCTATCTGGATGAGGAAGATTATTGTTGGTTTATTTGGTTAGCAGATGGATCCAACTGTGATTTATTGTGACAAACAAAGTTGTATCAAACTCTCCGAAAATCCAATTTTTCATGATTGGTCCAAGCATATTGATATCCGGTATCATCATCTTCAAGATTGTATGGAAAGGAGAATTATGTTGTTGGAGTACATTCCCACAGAGGAGCAGGATGCAGATATTTTGACAAAGACCTTGTCAATATGAAAATTAGACTTTCACAGAGGTGGGATCGGGGTAATAGGTAATCCCTTTCTTATTGAGAGGGAGTGTTAAAAATAACAACAAAAAATTCCAATTTAATTTGTCCTTGAATTAAATGGAAATTGTATTCTCATAGCAACTTGTAATAGTTCATTAAGTTAAATTGACTTAATTTACTTAGGAAATTCGAGTTGGAAGTCTATCTAGAGTCATGTAGAGTGATATCTAAATTTTAGGGGCCTAGGGTGAGTTCTTTTGAGTTGTAATTAGATAACTCAGGCTAACTGATTTATAGTCAGTTAAACTAGTTGTAACTATTGGAGGAACTAGTAGGAGGTCTAGTAGTGGGGACGAACACTAGAGCATCCTCAGTACCATACCAGTTAACCAAATATTCACTCATAAATAGCTCATGCATGTCATTTTAGAGGAAGGCCTAGTTGAGATTAAAGTTCAGGGACAATGTACTATCAATTGTATAATTTTCCAAGTTGTACAGATGGTGCATACAATCAGATGACAACCTATGGATGGATTGCATAGTTATGGAGAGTGGATTTCCTAATTAAATATGGGATAATTCTCTCAGGAATTGCGCAAGGAAGTAGGGGCTTGGCAGGTAGCAGAATTGGCTAAGTGTTGGCTTGAGCTGGCTTGTGAGGTAGAGAGATAGATTGTACTTGTGCAGGAATTGTTCAGGTTGAACAAGCATTGTATTTTCTTCTTAGATCTTTTGGTTAATGCAATATAGATAGTTGGGGTTTTTAGTAGTTTCTTTCCCCAGAGAAATATTGTGTTATGTGCAATTGATATTCTTCCTTTTCTGCTTATTATTTTCATCAATCAATTTTGGTTTCCGCTGAAGAGTAGAGTAGATTCTTGTCTTGTGTTTTATCATATCACATAAGTTGTTGAATATATAATAAAAATCTACATTTTATATAAAGAGAAGTTCGACTTCATTTGGAGACACACTCTCTCACAAGTTTGATCTACAAGAGAGAGTTTGATCTATAACTAGGTAGCTGCAAGAAGGAGAGCGAAGGTCAAAAAGAAGGAAGAAGGACAATTTTTTTGGTTTCTGGGCTCTATCTCTCTCACATGTCAAAATTATAGGGTTTTTGGGTTGCGGGAAGAGGCCGAAGTTGCAGTCGAACGAAGTGCAGAAACTGATAGCTGGAAGGAAGGAAACTCTATCTAGACCTCATTGACCTTAGGAAGAGTTGTATTTCTCTTGGAAATTCCAAGAAGCAGGTCAAATTAGGGTTTCTTCAGGAGTTGCAGGGCCTAAATTGCAAGTTGAAGTTGCAAGTTGAGTAGCAGTGTTGTAGCTGACAAATCCAAGTTGCAGTGTGTAGCAGTTTGGTGCAGATTCAAGAAGGGATTAAGGAAGGGACGACTTAGTATTGAGAGAAGGACTTGGTCTAGGGATTGGGTCTTTATCTCTCATTTGAAGAATATTCCAAGAAGACAAGAGTTTCTGGGTTTTCCCCTTGGAGGGGTTTTACCCTGGTCGAGAGCCTATATTTGTGTCCTCTTTTGTTGTTGTTGTTTCTTGATATTGTTTGATGAAAATATATAACTAAAGAACAAAAGGAAGATAACTAAGATTCACAAGCAAGTATCAATGTTAAAGAAAATAAGATATAATTGTTGCCACTTTACATTTTCTAGCATGGTATTATAGTTTAGGTGAGCAAGGAAGGCAACTAGAAGGACACTAGAAGTAATTGTTGATCAAGGGATAGGAAGATTGTCTCTTGAAGGGATATAGTTAAAGGCTCTTTAATAGAATACCTTTATAATATTAGGTTTCTACATTGAAGAAGATAAAAAATACATCCACATCGCAAAAAAAAGATCTATTTTCAAGGCACTAATCTTGGAAGTTGTTGGTAGAGGAATCCTAGCGAACATCTTTCAAGGGAAACATTAAGAACTCTCCAAAGATCTTAAAGACATCAATAAGGTTGGAGATATTATTCAAGTAAGTAACACATTATCTCATAATGGATGAATCTTCAATTCATGTATGTTCTTTTTGCAAGGATAGTAATAAGCTCATTGGGGCTTCAAACTATCTAGTATGGAAGAAAAGGATTGACTTGATACTCATAGAGAAAAATGTAATGGGATATGTTACCAGAGAATTTATTGAACTTGAGAAGGAAAAGACAAAAGAATTATCAAGGTACAAGAAAGGGGAAGTAAGAGCTCAAAGGATCATAGTTAAATCAATTAAGGATTCTCTTGTTCCATTTGTTGCAAATCTAAAGACTTCCAAGGCCATGTACGACAAGCTAGTGAATTTGTACTATGTAAGTACAACAAGTCAAAAGATGTCTTTACGAAACAAGCTATATAGAATGAAGAAATTGAAGGATGAGGATATGGCATCCTTCCTCATGAGATTCTATTAGCTAAGATACCATTTGCAAGGACTTGAGGAACCCAAAATTGATTATGAGGTAATTGTATGTGTTCTGAATGCATTTCCACCAGAATGAAGAAAATTTGCAACAATTGTCTACTCCAAGAAAGATTCAAATCCCTTTGATGAGTTGTGGGTACAATGCATTCTATAATAGTGAAATATTGATATAGGACATTTTGTCACATCGGGTCAATAGGCTGACAAATTGGATCCATCAACATCGATGAACACCTTGTCATCATCCCTACACAAATCCCTAAGCATGAATCTCTTAAATCCTTGATATTTTTACATTTATTGCTTCATTTAAGTGCTTTTAAGGCCCAACACACCTTGGCCCCTTAGGGACTTGCTTTGAGTGGCAGATCTCTCAATTATGCACTTGCTTCGATCAAAGCATGTATGCCCTTGTTGGGGGTGCCCTGATCAAGGAAATTCAGGGAAAATAAGACGAATCTCGAAGCTTCCTCTTCCAGGAGTTGTTACAACCATTTACCTTGGATAAGAACTTTGAATCCTATCTCCCCTACCTTGGAGTTTTAACCTTCTTATCCATTGAGATCATACTCCCATCAAGATTGGATCTCAAGCCTAGATTGGTAAATGGATAAGAATTCCTAGACTACCATCCTCTCCTATATATTCACTTCCATCCACAAGCTAGGGGTTGGCTTTTGGAGATTAATCATACCCTCATGCTGATGTTTTGATCATAAGAGTTACATCATTCCCATGCATTAGGGTGGCTTTGAGGTACACATTGTGGCAAGGAAGGACAAGTCAACTTGGGAGCTTATCTACAATATCAACTTCCACTTTTGGTTGTAAACTATCTCCCTTCCATTTTAATACAAAGAGTATACCATTTTCCTACATGTGTTATGTTATGTTTATGTACATGTGTTTCATTGCTATTCTGATCCATTGAATAGAATGATTGGATAATGCTACGTAAATGTCATAGATATTTGGCTTGTATTGTTTGTTTGTGCAGGTTCTAATTATAGCGATCAGAGCTATGGTTGGAGTTGACAAGCCAAGATGATGGAAGAGATTACGAAAGATCACAAGTAATTCATATTTCCATTCTCCAGTTATCATAAGGAAAACTTTGTAGTCATTGATTTCTGTTGTTCTAGACCAGGTCACTAGGTCTAGGGAAGATACTTTTGTTTGCGGTCATAGATTCGGATGATCATATTTGGGATCATTTCATTCCCTTAGTGGTTTCCTTCACTTTTTCCTTTGTTACACCTCTTCATAATACCTTCAATGTCTCACTCATCTTGAATTGACCCTAGGAAGACCCTTCATTGAGCTACATTTAACTTGTAGTGTCGGAAAAACATATTTCCCTGGTCTGTGCACCCCTTGGTCTGCTGATAAAGCATTGTAGAGCACCCTAGCCTTCTCTGTACCTGCATTGTAGAGCACTGCTAGCCTCTTTGCACCTGCACTGACCCCTGTTTCATGCAAAAGTTTCCTTTTGATGCTTTTCTCTTTGATTGAATTGATTCCATCTGGTCCTTCTTGTGTCTCTGAGTGTGTTTAGCCCTCTTAGAAGCCTTCATCTGGTTTTCTTTTGGTTTTGAGTGCCTTTGATAATATTTTTTATTGGTTTTACTTTCTTCTTGTCATTAGGTAATTGGAAAATTGATTGCTTGATCATTGGATTTCTTAAAATAATTGGCGTTTCAGCCATCATTCTGAAAAGTGTTTTTTTTATCAATGTTTAGGCGAATATCTTAGTTTTCATCTTAAAATTAAGTGGAATTGAAAAGAAAAATCTTAGGCATTATGCATTACATTTAGGGTTTTGTGAGTGAAAAATGTAGTTAGAAACAATTTCATTAGGGGAATTACTTGACAAATCTTGTCTGTTGCATCTTGTATGATGGATATTCTTTGTCCTCTTCCCTCATATATATAGGTTTTCATTGAAATGAAAAACTTCATTTTATCATGCTAGTTTGCATTTTAGGATATTCAGGTGAAATTCATGGTGAGCCCTGAAAACTTAAACTTAAATCAAGATAAATTTAAAAATTTACTGAATCAATCTAAGGAGCATTTGTAACAGTAACACAAACATCTAGAGGCCTAGGTTAAAGACGAGTTCCAAAGTATTTAAACATAAGAGTTTTCATTTTTTTTCAAGTGTTGCATTACGGGGGTGATATCTCGTTCCATGTACGTAAGTGTATTGGGTCATTTTCCACGTACCTATGGGTATATTGGATGGTGCTCCACGCATGAAAAGTATATGGGAATGCTTTCATTGTACGATTGCGCATTAGATTTTTGGGTGTGTTATATTCTTTCCACGACTAGTCGCACACACGAGGGGGTGTCTGTCCCCCTTGTTCGTTGCGCCGGGTGCAACAGGGGGGTGACAACCCGCTTTGTCGGGGGGTTTATAGGGGGGCGGTAGCTCCCCTGCACGGGCTCTAGGGCAACACCCTAGGATTTTTTTTTTCCTATATATATCTAGACCCAAGGATGGGTGGGACCCAAAGATGGTGGGCAGACATGCCCATGGTTTTGTGCATGGGTTTTGCACATGGTTTTGGGCATGATGGTTTTCTACCCATGGTATTTTGTAGATATGGTTAAGGGAACTAAGGTTATGTTCTAATATAGGGTTAATGGATTGGGGTTTATGAATGCTTCGACATGTATATATATGTAATGTAACATTAAAAGGAACATAATGAAAAATAAATTTGGTAGTCCCGGTTTTGGGATCCAGGGGAAAATATCTGTGTGTTTGTTTTATGTTCTCGCCATTGTATATTTTCTATTTTAAGAATTCATTTGTAGGTAATTGTTGTATAGGGTAAAAACCTACATAGACAACACTAACACATACTGCACTTCCATGTACTATCAAGTATATTTTGGAAGTCCACCATAGGTTGCTATCCTCGTCATAGGTAATCGAGTCGATCGTCGTGCACACCGTGATACACTGAACACAACATTCGGGGAGATTTCCTACACATACATAAATACTTGGTTCTCCAAGGTTGTATATTACAATTCACAGTTGCTTGGTAAACCTTTATGCTTAGTTTGCCCTCTTTTATTTATTTTTTGTGTTAATTGTTAAAATTATTAATCCACCGTGGAAGAACAAGAACCTTTACCCCATCGTTCACGTAGAATGAAAAATAAGTCTTCCTCTGCCTCCAAAGGCAACTCCTGGCCATCATTAGAAGCATAAGAAAACACAGACTACTGAATCCAGTACTTCAAGGGCTATTACTTATGGTCCTACATCTAAGATAGATCCACCATAATCATATTTTCTTGTGAGTACAGAGCCCAAGATCACCTCTCCATTGGTTGGTGAATATGACACGGTTGATATTGAAGCACTTGAAATATCTTTACTTGAGGTTATTGAACTTGAATTTCCCGAGTCAGAGACAACTCAACCCAAGGTTATGCAACTAGAGGTACCTTCTCACACTCTTCCACTGTCTCAGGCACAACCTCAAACTCTATATCTTGGAACCAATGGTGAACCCCTTCCACTTGGTCTTGTGTGTATCAAAGAGATTCCATAGGAAGAGCCTCAACCCTCCTCCCCCATTCGAGTAGGGACACATATTTATCAGGCCCATCCTTTACCATCTCCTCCTACTGCATTTTAACCTCCTTTGTATGATTATTTTCCTTTCAACTCACCTCTGAGTTTCTCTTGGAAATCATATTTGGGATTAACCATGAATGAGTCTACTTTGGTTTCCCAGCATGTATCCTCTACCATGGCTGAGACAACCCAAGTTGAAACCTCATCCATGTTTATAACCACACTAGAGGCGCACTTATGTGGTGGCCCGGTGGCCCATCCATCTCGCCTAGTTACCAATCCTTGTCTGGTACCTTCTCTGGTGCAACAACCAGTCCATGGACATCTCCCATCACATCTACATATGGAATTCCATATGGAACTTCGTTGATGAGCACTACGCAGTTTGCTCCTCTTCTTTCATCTACACCTACACTTCAGCAGTAGATTTGCCCTTATGTTATTGGACATGGTTATTTACAACAACCCAATCCATCTCCTATTGGGAACCCTCCACTTGGGGGGAACTTGCCTCTGTATTACCCTCCTCTTTTTCCAGGGGGGCAGCCTGTTGCAGGTTCATTTCCACCTCCTCAAATCTTATTTAGGAATGAGTGCTAGTGTTTGACAACCTACTTTTCCTATTCAACTTGGTTCCGTTGTGGCTTCATATTTAGCTTCTCAACCTATTCCATCTACCCCTCAGATTTTTGTTCGACAAAATCAAATGAATGTGAGCCAAAATTCATAGGTTCTACCTTTAACTCAACCCATCCCGCTGGTATGCAGCACATCTCAACCTATGTATACCCAACCTCTTCAAGGTAACTTACAATCACAACAATTTGGACAGGCCATTCCTCAAGCTCAGATGGGTCAAAATGTGTATGGTATGGCACAAACACAACCACAAACGAATCCACCTTATGTTGGGATGATGAAAAATCCCACAGGGCAACCATATCCGCCATATCAAGGTATCCCTCAGATTCCTTACAGTTAACAAATCCAAACTCAATCGTTCCAACCTTTGTAAGGTCATCCTAGAACTGGACAATAAGGTTATGTGTATGTTGTCTATCAAAATCCTCCCTATCCCGGGACACAGATACTTGTTTCTCAGGCTATTCCTTCTTATCTAGGATATCCTCCACCAGACCTTAACAAGTAGTTTCCATTCATGGTGACTCTCAAATTTCTGGATTTGACTAGGCTCACCAATGATTCCATTGCACATTCTCCTTGGTGGCCTATTATTCCTACCATGTTTCCTTATGATATTCCTAAATTCAATGGAAATCTTGGAGAAGATCCATCCACACATATAATGACATATCATTTGTGGTGTTCTTTGAACTCCCTCAATGATGATTTTTTTTATTTGCATCTTTTCCATCATACACTCGCTGGTATGGTAGCTAAATGGTAAATAGAATTACCTTGAGCTTCATTTGATAACTGTAATGCCTTAACTACTACATTCATAACATATTTCTAGATACCCATAAAATATGAGACTGGAACAGAACTCTTACCTAATTTCAAACAAACCAAATCCACTCACATCTCTAATCATATTCATGAGTGGCGACATCGTCATTGTTTAGCTAAGACTTTTGTTCCTGATCAATTGTTAGCTGAATGGTTCATAAAGTCTTTGTTGTCATTTATTACAGAAGATGTAGCCAAAGGCAAAGTCATAACCGAAGTATAGGTCATTGCTTGTGCCCAGTACTTAGATCTCATTTATACTCAATCTGGCACGCTGTATGATAAGATACCTAATGCTCCGCGATATATAGATAATGTTTCTCAAACTCCTGGTAAAGAATCACATGTTGTTGATGGCATTATCGGTTCTACCAACCATCAGTCAATGGGTAAACCATCTGTTCAACCCTTGTTGTCGTTGTTCAAAACACTCCTTCTATTCCTATGGCTTCTACATATGAGATCAATGTCATTCAATCATCTAAATGAAAATATCCACAACTGGGAAGTAAGAAGAAAGGCAAAAGAAAGAAGAAGAAATACAATGCTCCACAGGATAAACAAAACAATCAGTCTCCTGAAGAGAAGAGGAAACCTCATTACCCATTTCTAATCTGTAATGAGGAACAATTCACTCTTGATTCTCCACATAGGGAAGAGGTGAATGAATTCCTTAAATCCTCTGCTACACCTGCTGTGTTGATAGATCCTTTCCAAAACCAGGAGACCAATTTGGTTGCCCAGGACCCTACTTCCTCTAATTCAATTTTAATGCTTTCATCCACTAAGCATAAAAGCGATGTTTTGGTGGCTACCTAAAGTAAAGACTATGGTAATGTGAATCCTTCAAACGATCAAGATGCTGATCAACCTTTTGGTTCAACTGCATCTCCATCAAACTCTACTCCAAATGCCATACCTACTGAATTAACGATTAACCCTCCTAAGGGTGTTATTCATAAATCGACATTCAACCATCGCGCAAGAGATGCTCAAAACTATAAAATAGTTAAGGAACTGGCTTAGGCTCCATCGTCTATGTCCACTCTTGAGGTGTTACAAACTTTCCCCACCAAATAAAAGGCTTTGCTCTCGGCAATTGGATGTATTGATCCTTTAGATTCCAACCTAGTATTCTTTAACAATGAGAACCATACACCTCAACTTATAGCTCAGTTATCCTTCATGATTTAGGTTGTTATTTGTGGTAAGAATATTCATCGTTCTATTATCAATGAAGGTGCCTCAACCTGTATTGTCTCTGTCTTGCTGAAAGGATATTGGTTCTCCCTAATTGAGCTAGTCACCAACCACATTGAAAGATTTTGATGGAAGAACTTACAAACCGTGTGGGATTTTGAATTCTCTACATGTACAATTAGGTGGCAAGATTGTATCAGTAGAAGTCAAAGTTATCGACAGACCTCTAGATTATAATCTTCTACTAGGTCGCACGTGGGTCTATGCCATAGCTACGGTTGTTTCCACATATTTTTGAATGATCATCTTTCCTCATAAAGGAGGTATCGTGGCCATCAATCAAATCACCTTATTTTCCAATGATTCTTTAGTTACTGGAAGTTTCCCTCTTGTGGGGGGAACCCCTCACCCATATCAGCATGTTGGCGTTGGACTGCTTAAAGATTCCTCTTTCATGGGGACCTTTCTGCTTCCTCCTCCCCAACTAGCTGACAAATCCACTTCGGTTTCCTATATTAATATGATTTATTCTTGTACTTCTCCCTTTAATCCATGGGTAGTGCTAGATCAATCTAATATTGATATTTTTGGTGACTGTATGTTGCTCATCCCTATTGAGCAAGATTACGAAGCCATCCATGCGGCTTGCATGACCTATTATGATCCTTCCTCTCCGATTAATTGGGTTGATCATTCCTTAGATTACAGTATGTCTTCTGATCCTTTCTCTCGTACATTTTCCCTTGATGAGAGAATCATGGAGATCATGATTCTAGATGATGCACCATGGGACGACCATCATCATCATTCCTCCTTTCCAGATTCCTTTGGGGACGATCTTCATGAACTTTATCGACCCAATATCGTTGAGTTATCTATAAATTCCACATCCATTTATGTTGTCAATTTTTAGAAGAACTTGTCTCACATTGAAGAGGCCAACCCTCTGAACTCTATTTCTCCCAAAATAAAATTTACTATGGAGCTGGAGGAAAACAATAGTATCCCATTCTTGGACGTTCTTATCATTAGAAAAATGGACGGCTCTTTAGGACATAAGGTCTTTAGGAAATCCACTCACACAGAAAGCTACCTCCATGCTGACTCCTACCACCATCCATCCCAAAAGTTCGGTGTGCTTAACACTCTTGCCATTAGGGCCTTTCGAATCTCTGACTCTGAACATATTAGGGAAGAGAAGGAACATTTATCTTCGGTGTTTAAGAGTATAGGCTACAAAGATAAAGAAATTAAGATAGCCATAGAGAGAGCAGAAAGGAGGGTGCTATCTAAAATACCTAAGGCCCAAGACCTTAACCAATGTGGTAGAGTTTTCCTACCATATATCCAAGGAGTAACAGATAAGATTGCCAAAATCCTAAGAAGGAAAGACATAGTCACGCAGTTCTCAGCACCTGGAACAATTAAGTAGGGTATGAGGTTTGTCAAAGATGATAATGATAGGCAACAACTCAAGGGAGTTTACAAAATTGATTGTTCCCGTGGCAAAAGTTACATTGGTGAAACAGGTTGTTCTTTGCAGAAAATACTGAAAGAACATGGAGATGATATCAAGAATGGAAGATCTCGTACTTCAGCACTTGCAAAGCATTCCTCAAAAACAAAACATCAGGTGCATCAAAGAAGGAAGATCAGGGAGGCTCTTGAGATTATAAAACACCCACAGAATCTCAATCGGAACAATGGTATCGAGATCAGTGGTAGTTGGCTCCCCTTAATCAAAAGGTTAGAACCCCAAAAACTTATCGGGTAAGTAAGTAGTTTTTTTTTTTAAGATATTGATATGAATTAAAATAGATATTAGGATTAGGTTTTATAATAATTATTATCATTAAAAATTTAAGGTTATTTTATTTATACTTATAATAATAGTAATAATAATATTAACAAATTAATCATAATAATAATCAGGTTTTTTTTTTTTTTTAAGAATAAAATCTACTTATGTCATTCTATTATATTATAAAAATATAATAAAATTAAAATAAAATAATTATTATTCTTAATAAATTAATAATTATTATTATAAATTATTTTCATAATTAAAAACTAAATAATTTTTTTTTAAACTATTATTATTTAACAATTAAATCTATGAATAAGAATAATTTAATTATGATTATTTTATTTATACTTATGATGATAGTAATAATAATATTAACAAATCAATCATAATAATAATCAGTTTTATATAATATACTTATGTTATTTTATTATATTAAAAATTAGAATAAAATGGAATAAAATAATTATTATTCTTAATAAACTAATAATTATTATTATGAATTATTTTCATAATTGAAAACTAAATAAAAATTTAAAACTAGTATTATTTAACAATTAAGTCTATAAAATAATAATAATAATAATAAAATAATAATAATTTATTTACTATTTAGAATATTAATTATTACTATTAATAATAAAAATGATAAAAATTAAAATTAAAATTAAAATAAGCCAACTTTCAATAAAAATATTTCTTTAACTATTTATCCTTTCACAAAGCTCTTCTTCTATCATCATTCAGATTGGTCCTGATGATGGATCCCTATTGGGATTTGAAACGTTAACAGAAATATGATTTCTACTATGGATACTCCAAGACTAAGTCCAAAATAAACTTGACATTGTTGAAAATCTACATATTGGTGTGTCTTTCTCTCCCGATGAGGTCAATACTTACAAAGATCTATTCAAGGAATTCATAGATGTTTTTCCTCATCTTACAAAGAAATGTCTGGCATTTATCCAAACATCATTGTGCACGAAATTAAAATGTATCCTGATGCTAAACCAATGTGACAACGCCTTTGCACTGTTCATCCCAAGAACGCTGCCACCATCAAGGCTGAAGTTGAAAAATTCTACGAGCTGGTTTCATATATCTTGTACCTTTGACTGACTGGGAGCCTAATATTGTTCCTATTATGAAACAACAAGGAACAATCCGTGTGTGCGTCGATTATGAGGAACTCAATTTCGCTTGTCCAAAGGACAACTATCCCACCTCGTTCATCGACTAGATCGTTGATGATTGTGTTGTTTGCGACATATTTTCATTTATGGACGGTTTCTCTGGCTAGAATCAAATCAACATTCTCTCGACAGACCAATATAAGACTGCATTCATTTGTCCCTAGAGCACATTTGTGTATAAAAAAATCCCTTTCGGATTAAAGAATGTTGGGGCTAAGTTTCAGAGGGCCATGAATTACGACTTCCATGAAATCAAACACATTGCAAAAACTTATTTAGACAATTTTCCTGCTCATTCATGACATCGGGTTGATCACTCATTGCAGCTTAGGGCCATCTTTTTACGATGTAGACATTATAACATTCACTCAATCCACACAAATGTGTGTTTTGTGTTAGCTCCGGTCATCTTCTTGGATTTGTTGTATCAAAACAAGGAATTTGTATTGATCCTTTGAAAGTTCAGGCGATCATTGATCTTCCTGCTCCTTCTTCCCTTCTTCATATTCAACGACTCCAAGGGAAGGCTAACTTTATTCGGAGGTTTGTTCCCAATTACGCTGAACTAACCAAAGGATTTACTCGCTTGCTAAAGAAAGGGGTCCCCTTCCATTGGGACAACGTTGCTCAAAAAGCATTTGATGCCTTGAAAGATGTACTGGTTCAGGCATCTTTATTATACCCCCAAATTAACAACGCGATTATTTATTGTACCTCACCGCTACAAGTAATACCATTTCTATGGTATTAGTTCAAGAGAATGATATAGGAACCTAACATCCCATTTATTACTTGATTCTAAATCTCAATGATATCGAAATCAAGTACACTCATGTCGAGAAGTTAGCTTTGACAGTTGTCCAAGCTGTTCAAAGGTTTCACCATTACATTATTCCCTATGACATATATCTGTTGGCATTATGATACATATGTTGTCCTTGATGGCAACTCACATAGATGACAATTCATAGTGAAATAGGTTAACAACACATGATTACAGATCAGACTCCAGAGATTGAAGAAAGAGAAGTATACGCTGGTTCATTTTGTCTAAGTGGCGTATACACGTGGGTCCACAGAACAAAAGGAGCATATACATATGCACACACTTTCACAGAAGGAAAAGTGCGTATGGGATGGAAAATCAAGGTTTTGGTCCAAGGTATTGGTCCGAGGTATTTGGTTCAAGGTATTGGTCCGAGGTATTTGGTTCGAGGTATTGGTCCTAAGTGGTTTTGGTCCGAGGTATTGGGAAAGGTTAAAAAATATATAAGGAGGAGAAGATCAAAGGGATAAATGTGCAAGTAATGAATATATTATGAAGAGTGAGATCAAAAGCAAATATGCATGTTATGGATTTCTGGTGCTTTGCTTGATCTGAACTAAGGATGAACCTTAGTGGTTATTTAGAGATGAGATCTAATGATGGATCAGGATCACAAGACTTGAAATGAATTATCATTATGTGGTCTGGTCATGTATAGTCTATATATGAATGCTAATGCATGATTTACACTGTAAATGTTCTGATCTGGGTATGACTGAATTCTGGAATAGTTGTGATGTTTTAAGTTATATTTGCAGATCTATATGCTAGTTCGATTTGATAAAAGCGTGTATACATGCCGGTTCGGCACATCGAAGTAATGTATACATTATGAAATATGATGTTTGAAGTTGCAGTTGGTTCTGGTTATTGATGCAAAGTTTTGGGTTCAGATTTGTGTATTGGTTATAGTTTTCTGTCTGTTCTAGTTGTTTGGTTGAATTTGATTAAGTTTGAATGAATGGTTGATTCAGTTGTGTCAGAGGTTCAATGATTGTTTGATTCATAATGTCAGATGTTTTAGTGATTGATTGATTCAGTGATGGTTAATTCATAGATTGATGATTGAGTTTTAGTGATGGGTTGATGCAGATGTATTTGATGGTTGTATTGTAGTGGTGATTGATTTTGAGCTTCAATGTTACTGATGGGTCCAATATGAAAATTTGATGAAACATGGCCTTCAAATTGTAGTGTTGTGTTCCAGGAGTATCCATTCTGAAAATTTATGAAATGTGGTTCTTGGAGGAAGAGAGAAGGTCGTAGCCTTCTGTAGGCCGGTGCCTACATACTGGTAAAAATATTAGCCAGTACAAGAGCCAGGGGGATGGAGCTCCCTTCTAGTAGCAGCTGGAAAATGAGTGAAGGTTGGAACCTTCTGTAGGCCAGCACCTACGTACTAGTAAATGGATTAGTTAGTACAAGAGCCAGGGGGTTGGAGCTCCCTTCCAGTAGCAGTTGGAAAACAAGTGAAGGTTGGAGCCTTCTGTAGGTCAGCGCCTATGTACTAGTAAACGGATCGGATAGTACAAGAGATAGGGGGTTGTATCTCCCTTCTAGTAGCAGCTAGAAAATGAGAGAAGGTTGTAGCCTTCTGCAGGTGGGTGCCTGCGTACTGGTATGAGTCTGCACCAATACAAGATTGTAAACATGTTTTTCTTATATTAAAAGAAGACAAGAGCAGGTGGTTTTTGTCCCACATTGGGTTTCCACCTTAAATCTTGGTATTCATGTGTGTTGCTTATGTGTGATGGTTTATTCTGTTATTACTGCACATGGTTACTGTTTATATGGTTAATTAAGTACTGATGCACTGATTAAAGATCAACATATGATGAATTAATTGAATCATAAGTTTGTTGGATATATGCTAGTTGCTTTAAAGACAATTGTGTGTACATGTGAGTTACGTTCATTGAAGTAGCGTATATAAATTTGAGTATGAAAATAAAAAGTTATTGATTTGACTAATACTGATTCACCCCCCCCCTCTAAGTATTATTTCCAACAATATCCTCTCGCGATAATTACTGGGAGGGAAATACTATAAGTAAATTTTCATCCTACAAGAGTTCGATTTGGAATTCGTCAAATCCAAGTTGAAGAAATCCCTAGTTTTTGCTGAGTTAATTTGTGACCTTCCCAATTCTGAAGCTGAAATGAAATTTAGAGATTCTATTCTAGATGAGTCATTATTTCTGATTTTGTCATCTAACCCATGTTATGGAGACATTCTCACATATCTCCAGACCCATAATTTTCGGTCTGATACCTCTCGCTTTGATCAATGACATGTTCGATATCAAGCCAAACATTACATTATAATCGGTGACACTCTCTATTGTTGCGGTATTGGTACAACTTTTCAGAGGTGCCTCACTCATGAGGAGGCTAAGAAAGTATTAAATGAATGCCATTTAAGGGCATGTGACAGTCATTTTTCTAGATATTCCACTGCATAAAATATCCTAGATGCTAGTTACTTTTGGCCCAACAGATTTCACAATTATATTCTCATTGTCCAGAAGTAACATGCATGCCATATTTTTGATCAAAAATTCCTTGCTCCTTTGCATCATATTATCTCCATTGGTCCTTTTGCGAAATGGGGCATTGATTTCATGACATGTAACCCTCACTCAGCTGGGGGACAAGGGTATATCATTGTAGCGGTTGATTATTTTACCAAATGGGTCGAGGCGATGCCTACATATAAAAATACCGACAAAACAACTACTTTATTTTTCTTTAACCATGTCATTGCGCGATTTGGTGTTCCGCAAGCTGTATTTACATACCATGGAAAACATTTTCGCAATCACATGATCTATGATTTAACTGCCAAGATGGGACTTTCCCATGAAAGTTACACTCCCTAATGCCGTCATGAAAATGGGCAAGTTGAGGATATTAATAAAGTTCTCAAAACAATGCTTCAACATATGATAGGGGTCCATAAATTGGATTGGAATCTCATTTTTATGCGACTTTATGGGCATACAAAACTTCTATTAGGACTGCTACCGGATTTACACCTTTCCAATTGGTCTATGGTCTAAAGGCAATCCTTCCAATTGAATGTGAAATTCCATCCCTCAAACTTGTTGTTGAAATACTTCGTGCTACTTCCACCAAAGAGGAACATCTCTTATATCTGACGTGCTTAGATGAAACTCGACGAAATGCCTCTATGGCTAATGAAGCCCATAAGAAAGGTATCAAGGTGAAATATGACAAAATTTTCAAGCCTCATGTCTTCTTGGAAGGTGATCTCGTTCTGTTATATGATCAAGAATTCGATAAATTAGGATTGGGGAAGTTCGAGCCAATTATGTGGCTAGGTCCATATATTGTCAAACATGTTATTGTTGAAGGGGCATATGAGCTAATTTATTTTTATGGAATTCACTTGGCGCAGCCAAGAAATGGGTTGTACCTTAAAAAGTACTATGCTTGAGTTTTCCATATTTCACTGTGTACATACTGTATATAGGTGTGATTGAGTGCATTTGCAGATTGTTCCCTTCAGAGTTTCCTAGGTTTTTTTTAATTTTGTGTATTTTTGGTTTGCAGATGTCGGCATCCCTCGAACCATATGTTGGTTATGATGATAGTGCTAGTCATAGTACTCAAAACCTCTTTTCTGTAGCTTGGGCCATATTTTCTCCAAATGGCGAGTTGGTGAGTTTACAAGGCATTTGTATAAGTCGCTCTACAAATAACATGATTGAGTATAGCGTAGTGATTGAACTATTGTTTGATGCTATTTCACTTGGTATCCGTTGTATGATCATCAGACTCGACTCACAACTCATAGTACTACAATTAACTAATGTCTACTTGGTTAGAAGTCCAACTATGTTTCGCATGTTCATGAGGGTTCGCCTTCTAGAAAGATATTTTGATTTCATCCAGTATCAACACATTTCTAGAAATATAAATGCATTGATAGATCCACTTGCTAACATATGTAAATTAATTCAATACACATCACATCACATTGAAATGAAATAATAGAACCATAAGAAACACTGAATATAGATAGTTATATATATATATGAAAGTTTAGGTTTTAAAAGATTTGTGCCCGAGACACATGTGGCCACACGGCTTAAAATATATATGAAACCAAAATATGGCTATAAGCCTCCTAGTAGACTAATCATAGTGCTCATGGTAGTCTGCCACTGCATGAACCATCTTGCATAGAAGCTTACTAATACATCTAGGCACACCAATAATATGTCGTTGCAGTGGCATAGGGACCTCTTCGACTCTAGTCTCAGGTATACCATGGGTCAAACCCTCCATATGACACTCAACCTCGTCCACATTGAGATCCTTTAGTGCCTATCATCCTACTGCGGCTGCTTGTACTATGGTGGTGCCTGTTGTGGGTCTCCTGCAAGATGAAGATAAGAAGAACCCACTTGTTGAATGAGTCCAATATTTGCATGTGTACAAACTGGTAGTTTAGTCTCGGATACATCAAAAATAAAAAAAAATTGTAAAACTTAAAAATACAAAAAAAAAATAGTCAAAATGTCTTACCTATAGCTCCTCCTTACTTTCCATTAAGAAGAATGAGCTCCGGGTCTCTACAAAAATCCATCCTTGTATATGGATAGTCTTCTATCATGATAAGTTGCGTACACAACCAACTGAAGAAGAAACGTGTGAATCTCATTGATGAAGGATCCCCATGCCTAGACATGACATCCACCCATCTCCTCATCTGTGGGACTCTTGGATCTGTGGGCTCGAGTGTGATATGTTGGCCTAAGCATTGAAATCTTCTCTAGAGAAAAAGAGATCAGAATCAAACCATAGCCAAAAATTTTCAACCATCCATATTTTTCTTTAATAAGTTTCTCTTTCATGTTTACCAATACCCATTCATGCTAGTTGAAACTATAGGCTTCAGACATTTTAGAGCATCCTACATATGTGACTTATTCGCCACATGGAGAGATGCACCATCGACTAATATGATAATAAGGAACATGATTGTTCTTAGTGGAAAACAAACTACATCTTTGATGTCAATTTTTCCATCCCTGGTTGGGATCTCAGTCGAAAATGTGTACTAGAATTATCTTTGATTACTTCTCCACCACTCCTTGAACTAGACAAAGATACGGGGGCACCTTGCCTTGACAGACTAGTCAAGAAATATATGTCCTCTACCTGTATTTCCATTATATGTTCACCAAGACTGAATGTTTTCACTTGAACATCCCATGCAAGGACAAGATACCTCAATAACTCTATCTGTTGCCTCATACCAAGAAGCCAAAAGAATTTTAGGATCCCACAATCTCTTAAAGCATGGATTGTGGTGAGATCATTATCTACAGTCAAATATTGTTCTTCATGTTCTCTTTTCCTCCATATCAAGGCCATTTGTTCCAATAGATACCTGCAACATCACAAGGAGAATCAATAGGGTACATTCCATGGAAAAAATTAGTAAACATTTGATGCAAACAAGCAAAACTAAGTTGGGGATTGTGCCTAACTCACCCTCCTAATGGCAGATATTGTTGGCATTATGATGCATATGTTGTACTTGATGGCAACCCACTTGTATCAGAACAAGTATATGGAAACTAGATGAATCTACATGATAGATAAAAGGTGACAGAATGATGGAAGAGAATAATGGTCAAAGGTTTGATACAAAGAAATTGTTAGTGTGTGTTTTCCTTGATATTTGATGAATGAACTAATTGATAAAAGTATAATCAGGATGTGACAGAGTGCATGGCAGTTGTGTTTACATATGTGACAAAATGCAGGGCAATTTAGAGAAATCAATTCACAAGTGATGTATGATGACAAATCACATTATAACAGGTCAATTCATAGGTAACAGGGCAATGGTATAGAAGAACAAGATGTTGGAACAAAGGACTATAGATCAAAATCAAGAAGTTGAAGAAAAAGGATGTTTTCAGGTATGTTAAGTTGTATACGCGAGTTCACTATACAAAAAGAGCGTATACACGCAGGTTCACTGTACAAAAAGAGCATATATGTATGCACGCACTTTCACAAGAGGAAAAGCGCATATGGGATGAAAAATTAAGAAAATTAAGGTGAAAGAATACCAAGGGTCAATACCATGGTATTAACCCACAATATTAAGCGGAGTAATGGTTATTCTATCCTGTCTAAGAATACCACAGGATCTAAGTGTTGTTTTGGTCCGAGGTATTTAGAAAGGCTAAAACTATATAAGGAGGAGAAGATCAAAGGGTTAAGTGCACAAGTAATGAATATCTTATGAAGTATTAGATCAAAATCAAATATGCATGTTATGGGTTTATGATGCTTTGCTTGATATGGACTATGTATGCATGATGGATGAGATCTAATGATGGATCAGGATCATAATGACTTATCTTTATGTGTTCTGATAATGGATAGGATAGATTTGAGTGCTAACAAATGTTGTATCCTTTATATGTTATGAATTGGGTTTGACTGAAGTTTGGAATAACTACAAAGTTATAAGTAAGTATTTGTAGATCTATACGTTGGTTCACTTTAGTGAAGGTGCGTATACACGCAGGTTGGCTTCATTGAAGGAGCGTATACATTTTGACACATGATTTTTGAGGTTACAATTGGTTTTGGTTGTTGATGCAGTGTTTTAGTTAAGATCTGTGTACCGGTTACAGTGATTTGTCTAGTTGATTGGTTGAATTTGATTAAGTTTTTAATGAATGGTTGATTAAGTTGTGTCAGAGGTTAAGTTATTGTTTGATTTAGTATGTCAGAGGTTCAATGATTGTTTGATTCAGTATCTAAAAGGTTCAGCGATTGTTTGATTCAGTATGTCAGAGGTTTTAGTGATTGGTTGATGCAGATGTATTTGATGGATGTATTGCAGTGGTGATTGATTTTGAGCTTCAATGTTACTGATGGGTCCAGTGTGAAAATTTGATGAAACATGGCCTACATATAGTGTTGTTGTGTACTAGGAGTATCCAATATGAAAATTTATGAAATGTGGTCCTTGGAGGATACTGAGGGTTGGAGACTTTAGTGAGGAAGTTGAAGCTTCCTACCAATAGTGGTTGGTGATTAGATCAGGGGGTTGGAGCTCCCTTCCAGTAGCAGCTGGAGAACAAGTGAAGGTTGGAGCCTTCTGGAGGCTGGCGCCTATGTACTGGTAAACATATAGGCTAGTACAAGAGCTAGGGGACTGTAGCTCCCTTCTAGTAGAAGCTGGAGAACGAGAGAAGGTTGTAGCCTTCTGCAGGTGGGTGCTTGCATACTGGTATGAGTCTGCACCAATACAATATTGTAAACAGATTATTATTTATATTAAAAGAATACAGAGACAACAGTAGTAGGTGGTTTTTCTCCCGCATTGGGTTTCCACCTTAAATCTTGGTTATCATGTGTGTTGCTTATGTGTGATGGTTTATTCTGTTATTGTTGCACATGGTTACTGTTTAATATTTAATAAAGTAGTTATGCACTGATTAAAGATCAACATATAATGAATTAGCTGAATCATAAGTTCACTGGATATACGTTGTTTTCCTTAAGAACAGTTGTGTGCACATGCGAGTTCCCTTCACTGAATTAGCGTATATAAATCTGATTATGGAAATGAAAAAGTTATTTATTTGTAAATACTGATTCACCCCCCATCTCATTATTATTTGCAACAGATAGTGCATTGTAGTGTTGTCCCCAGTGTAATTTCTTCCTGGTCACTGCACCTTTCGACCTTCTAGTGGTGCGCTAAACCTAGGGCGAGGAATTAGAGCCCTAGGGGCCTTAAAACCTTAAAAAAGGTGCATGAAATTGAAAAATGGAACCATGAAAAGAAAGAGAAAGGTCTTATCTCCTACTTGAAAGTGATGATGCTTGAAATGATCCACTCAATTGGTCGCAATTAGCTGCAAAAGGTTTGGGGAAAAAACACTCAAAACTCACTCTCCAAGAGGTAAATGTGAAATGGTAAAAATAAGTTACCTTTTTCCTATTTTATGGTCATTTTCATCATTAATTTATTAGTTTTTTGACTTAAATATGACTTAGTTTTATCATGAAACAAGTATTTTTAATATTTTGGTGGTGTTTTGAGCAAGGTGATATCTCTTTTAGTGGATTTGACAATGTCTCGATTGAAACATACCGTTTTGACCAAGGAGCATAATTTTATCAATTTTAGAGATCTATAAACCTATGAAAAAGGAACCCCCTAGAGTCCTCTTACAACTCTTTTTAGACTCCCTAAACATGAAAAATATTTTCAAGCACTTCTCTTTTCGAACTTGTTAAAGTAAATGAAAATACTTCTACTCAGTATAAGTTTAACCCTTTTCCAAACTGAGATAGACTAACTACAAAAAATGAATACCTTAGTTGAACATAGCTAAGAGGCTCTCCTGAGTATTGTTTTCTACCTTTTTGGACTCAAGAGACTATCTACGAAAAGGAACCTTTGGAGTTTTCTTTTTTGCCTCTTTTTCAAACTTTTTAAACATGAAAAAATGTCGAGTTAGACATTCGTTGGGCTTATTAAAATAATCAAACAACAATGGACTCGTCAAACATGACAGGGATGAACCACTCCTTCTCAGGGTTCATTAAACATACTTAGATGGATTCATCCGAAGGATGAACTTACAGATCAAGAAAATGTTATCCTCCTCAATATTATTAAAAAATAAAGAGGTACTGACCAACAATGGTTGAGGAAATTGGGAGAATGGGATATTCCACCTATTATGGTAGCAATTCACTCTTGAACACGACACTCTTCCACTTCATCTCCATGGATATTGGGTTGGGAAATCTACTTGTCTTTTGGTTCATCATACCATTTCAGAGCCTCTATTTTTGGTTTTGGTTCAATGCTGCCAACTCTATTCAGTGCCGTCAGTGTGTTCAAGATAAGTCATTTAGTTAATATGTGCTATGATACTCTTAAGCATTCATTCCACATCTGTCATTCCCAAACAAGATTCACATCAAACTCTTTCTGTCTTGAATCATGATACATCAAGGCCCTCTTGCGATGGGTCACTTCTTGTCGACATCAACTCATTATCCAATAATTTGACGTAGAAACTCTTCCTTCAGTACATTGGGACTTGCATACATCAATGGAAAGTTTCCTTGCTCTCTGTGAGAGGTTTACATCACTAGCCCTTGATCAACAGATTCTGTGTGGTGTTTGAATTCTACTCATTCATTCACACAATACGGATTGTACTGCAGTACCTTGAGAGCCATTAACATCATCGGTGGTTTCTCTCACATCTGTTAACGACTTACATCATTGGCCAGTAATCAGATGGTGTCTCCTGTGTTTTATTTCATCTCCTTTATTCACATGGTTAGACTCATACATTGGATGATCAAGTGAATGAGATAGAAGACCCCAAATCTAGTTCCAACCGTCTGGGTTGCAATTTCAAGATTAATACAAGATCAAAATGGATTATGGCTATGATCATACATATAGTCATCCAATCATGGGTCCATCCTTTTTCATAAGTGGACATGTCTATTTGATCATTGTACATGTAATGTTAGCTTATATGTTGATTATGGGTATGCCTCCCTCAACAAAAATATCATGATGTAAATGTATTGTAACAAATTATGATCCGACCAGTTGTTCTTGATCCAGACTTGTCACAAGGTAAAGCACTTCAGTCATTAACCAATATTTCAGACTTTGCGCTTTAGGGGGTAATCTATTATAGGCCATCTTGTCACATCTGGTCAATTTAACTATAAATTGGATCCATCAACATCCATGAAGACCTTGTCATCATCCTTACACAAATCCCTAAGCATGAATCTCTTAAATCCTTGATTTTGTGACCCTTACTGCTTCATTTCAGTACTTTAAAGGCCCAATGCACCTTGGCCCCTTAAGGACCTGATTTGAGTGGCAGGTTGATCAGTTCCACACATGCTCTGATCAAAGCAGGTCCTCCCTTATTGGGGGTGCATTGATCAATAACATTAAGGAAAAATAAGAACAATCCCAAAGGTTCATCTTCTAGAAGCTTCCAGGAGTTTTTACAACCATTTACCTTGGATAAGAACTTTGAATCCTATCTTCCCTACCTTGGAGTTTTCACATTCCTATCCCTTGAGTGCATCCTCCCATCAAGATTGGATCTCAAACCTAGATTGGTAAATGGATAAGAATTCCTAGACTACCATCCTCTCCTATGTATTCACGACCATCCACAAGATAGGCGTCGACTTTTGGATATTAATCATACCCTCATGTTGTTGTTTTGATCATAAGAGAGACATCATTCCCATGCATTAGGGTGGCTTTGAGATGTACATTGTGGAAAGGAAGGACAAGTCAACTTGGGAAGTTCTCTACAATATCAACTTCCACTTTTTGTTGTAAACTATCTCCCTTCCATTTTAATACAAAGATCATATCATTTTCCTAAATGTTTTATGCTATGTTTATGTACTTTTGTTTCATTGTTATGCTAATCCATTGAATAGAATGATTGGATAATGCTACATAGATGTCATAGATCTTTGGCTTGTGTTGTTTTTTTGTGTAGGTTATAATTATAGTGATCAAAGTTACGGTTGGAGTTGAAATTCCAAGAGGAGCAAAGAGCTTGTGATGGATCACAAGTAAGTCATCTTTCCTTTCTCCAATTCTTCTAAGAAAAACTTTTTAGCCTTTGATTTTTGTTGTTCTAGACCAAGCCACTAGGTCTAGGGAATATACTTTTTTCCATAATCGTCGATTTCATATAACAAGGATGACATTGGATTTGATGAGAAAACTCAAGCCTTTCTAGCCTGAGTCAAGAAGATGAAGAAGGGAAAGTTTGGAAAATCCAAGAAGAAATATATGTCCAAAGTGCAATGTTTCAAGTGCCAAAAGTTTGGACATTAGAAGAGGGACTCTCTAAATCAACAGAACAATAAGATAAAGGATAGAAGTGAATCTCATGTAGCCAAAGATATGGGAGAACCATAGTACAAGGAAAATAAAGAAGAAGTGAAGGATATTTACTACTAAATAAGGCTTACTAACTTCTAGGTTCTCTATGAATGTTTTTTTTATTTGATATGTTATTCATATGCATCATAGGATAGAAGCATATGATAGTAACATATTTGAAACTTATGATTGTGTTCCTTAGTAGATATCATCTAGTATATAATGTTAGACTATTTTGCATATTGTTCATCTAAGACACTATCTAGCATTATGTTAGAGGTTGCCATCCAGATAAAATGGAGCATCGTGATTTAGGAAGGACCATCATTTTGGAAAGTCCTTGGAAAAAGCATCATGACAAAAAAAGTATGTATTCTATGTAATGTGGAAACATACTAGCAAAAAGGGGTGAAGGGTTGTAATGGGTCAAGTTACAAACTTTTTGTAAGATATATGGATATATAGATGATTGGGTGAAAGCATATGAATGTATGTTGAAAAGCAAACTTTAGATAAGATTCATATGTGCATGAATATTATGAAATGAAGTTGGTTATAAAGATATGCTTAACTTCTAAGGATGCTGGAAAAGAATAGAATTTGACTTACTCAAGAATGTACAAAAGTTTAGGACTTTCTCTAAAATATGTATTTGATATTGATTAACATCTAGTATAATCTCTGGAAGAAAAGTTATAACTTGGTAATCAAGTTTGATCCTTGGGAAAGAAGGAAATTTCAAGTGGAGATTATTTATGAGGACGTTGATGGTACAAGGTCACCATGGTGAGGTAATTCAATTTCATTTATGGTTTGGTAACAAATTATTTTGGCTACTGGGAAAAGAATGTTGCAGGAATACGTGATGACATTTCGGGCAAGTTCAATTGTATGGATGGAGAATGTTGAGAGCTCAATGTCTAGTACCTGGCAATTGTAAATTTAAGATGGTTCCATCTTGGAATTGAAATGGGTAATTATATGAGAAGATAACTTGGAGGTCAAAGGAAGATCACTTTTAAGAAGAAGCTATGATTTGATTGAAAGATAAAGAAGGCTCAATACAATGGATTCATGATTAAGAAGAAAGTGATGAGAAATGAAAAGATGACCTGGATCCTATCACAAGAATGAAGAGTGGAGATGGTTCCATGATATCTCGAAAATAAGCAAGAGATGCAAAGGAAAGAGAGAGCCATGTAGATATGGATAACTAGCAGTTGATACTCTAATGAAGACAAGCTATAAAGGCTTGTGGTGCTGGATTCCATTATTGAAAGGAAGGAATCTCCTCTGGTTTTAGAGGGAGAAAAATGAGTCTCCTTGAATATGGATCAAGATCTATTCTCAAGATTAAGGGAGAATATGGATGTACTCTTTGGTTGAGATGGAGTGATAAATGAACATGACATGTGAATTCTCCTCTTCGAGTGATGAAGAGAGAATTATGAAAGATTGGATAAGAATCTGTGGTTTCATTGAGGATATAGCATCTAAGAAAGGAAAGGGACCAACACTCTTTGAGGATAAGACATGGATCCAAGAGAGGAGTGGTTGAAGAGGACCGATATCATTTGAGGACTTAGGTTTGGATATCCAAGATAAGAATAGTCATAAAAGGACACGCCTTGTGGACATTCGGATGGGGTATGTACCTTAGAGAGGTAGTGAAGTATCACACATAAATTCTCCCAACATAATGCTCTTGAATAAAAGAAGAGCTTATCTAGTTAGGCCTTAGGGATAGTGTTGGTTATAATGAATATGCTTACATTATGTTTTGTTAATCCGACTCTTATTGAGAACTCTTCTGTTTGAGATATGATGTTGTACTAATTATACAATTATGAATACCTCCCTAGTTAAGAGGGAGTATTGAGAAATGTAACTAGTTTTAGTCTTCATAATTGTTGTACTCATGAATATGTATCCTATGTAACAAACAATAAGAGAAGAAAGAAAAATTATTATTATTAATGCATGGGTTTCATGCTTATTATTGATGGTATTCTAGGTAAAAGCATGTTCTTCATGCTTCTAGGGTTTGTTAGGTCTTAGGATTTATTGTCATAAGTCAAAGGAGTCAACATCATGTTTATAAGACCCTTTCGGCCAATTTGTAATTGTAAAAAGAATTATTTTTGAGTCTAGAAGTTATTGGAATATCCAAGAGTACAAGTTGGCCTTGGGATCCTCAAGTCGACCTAAAGGAGGGAATTAAACCCCTTGAGAAGGCTATATGAAGAGAAATTCGACTTCATTTGGAGACACACTCTCTCACAAGTTTGATCTACAAGGAAGAGTTTGATCTATACTTGGGTAGCTACAAGAAGAAGAGTGAAGGTAAAAAATAAGGAATAAGGACCAAAATTTATTGGTTATGGGCTCTATCTCTCTCACACATGTGAAATTCTAGGGTTTCTAGGTTATAAGAAGAGCTTGGAGTTGCAGGGCCAAATTGCAGTAGAATGAATTACATAAACTATTAGTTGGAAGGAAGGAAACTCTATCTAGACCTCGTTGAAATTAGGAAGAGTTGTATTTCTCTTGGAAGGTCACACAAGGATGTCAAATTAGGGTTTCTACAGGAGCTACAGAGCCAAAATTCCAGATCAAGTAACAATGTTGTAGCTCGCAGATCAAAGTTGTAGTGTATATCAGTTTGGTGCAGAATCAAGAAGGACTTGAGGAAGGGATGACTTGGTACTCGGAGAAGGAATTGGTCTAGGGATTGGGTCATTATATCTCATTTGAAGTATATTCTAAGAAGATAAGAGTTTCTAGGTTTTCCCCTTCGAGGGGTTTTACCTTGTCTAAGAGCTTATATGTGTGTCCTCTTTGTTGTAACTTGTTGTTTCTTGATACTGTTTGATGAAAAGGTCTAACTAAAGAACAAAATGAAGATAAATAAGATTCAAAAGAAAGTATAAAGGTTAAATAAAATAATATATGATTTCTTCCATTTTACATTTTCTAACATCTCCCCCATCCATCTCTGTCTTTATCCTTCCCCCTCTTTCTCTTTTATCTTTGTTTCTCTCTCTCTCTTTCTCTCTCTCTCTCTCTCTCTACATATATATATATATATATATATATATATATATATATATATATATATATATATATATATATATATATATATATATATTCTTCCCTCTCTCTCCCCCTTACATATATATCTCTTTCTCACTCCCTCTCTTTTCCTCCTATATTTTTTTTCTATCTCCCTATATGTTTGGTGGGGAGAAAGAGAGAGAGAGAAATAAGAGGAGGGAGATCAGAAACTAAGTTGAAGAGGGGAGATACATGGAAAGAATGAAAATTAGAGAGAGAGAGAGAGAGAGAGAGAGAGAGAGAGAGAGAGAGAGAGAGAGAGAATGTGTGGAAATAGAGAGAGTCAGAGTTTTGTGGGGAGAAAGAGAGAGAAGGAGAGAGGAAGAGATGAGAGAGAAAAGGAGAGGAGGAAAATAGAGATAGAATTGGATGGGGAAGAGACAGAGAGAGAGAGAGTGAAAGAAGAGAGATATAGAGAGAGAAGAGGAGATAGAGATTGACAAAGGAGAGAGGGAAGAGGATATAGAGAGTTATAGATGAGAGAGGGAGAGATGGAGAGAGAGGAGGGGGAAGAGAGAAGGAAAGTGGGAGAGAGGAGGGGGAAGAGAGAGAGAAAGAGAAGGAGTAAGGGAAAGAGGAGAGAGATAATGAGAGAGAGATGTGGGAGAGAAGTAGGTGAGGGGAATAAAGGGGTAGAGAGAGAGAGAGAGAGAGAGAGAGAGAGAGAGAGAGAGAGAGAGAGAGAGAGAGAGAGAGAGAGAGAGTGGGGAGATAGAGGATTGAGGGAGGGAGAAATAGAAAGAGGTGGAGGGGGGATATATGTATAAAGTGTAACGCACCCCCTTATTCACCCTAATAAGAAGAGATGGTTACTATGAAGAGTCAATTCCCAATTTACAATCATGAGTTGTTACCATGGTGAAGATATTCATGCTCACATTTAGAATGCAAACAAACGTTTAACCCTATTACCCACAGTGGGAAATGTATAAATCAAAGGTTAAAAATTTGTTGTAGAGGCACTTAGGAACCTCTTCAGGATGCAGATTCTATTACCTTATACCTGTTGGGAATCTACTATTGACATATCATCAAGATTTGGAAGTTTATGTACATGATGATTATAGTTTGTTTCCACTTGCAACTTAGAAATTCATTGTTTTCAAGGGAATTATTGGTAACAAATGCCTCTATATGACCCTACAAGCACTTGGCTCTTTTAATGAGGATACCCAAGAGAGTGTTACATCTATTCTTTCCAATATATTTGACGCTGATGAAGGTATTTCCATGTTTCAACAGACTATATATTTTAAGCCCTCTATGCAATTTGCAAACCAACAAAATTAAGCATGTTAACATTCTATTCACCCAAACATCTGTAGCACTTTTTTTTATCACTATAGAGAAATAAGCACATGATTGAAAAAGATGCAATTATTTCATTAGTAAACATTGCAAGGTCTTTAGAAAAATTCTAAATATACAAGAATAATTTCTTTGGATAATCCTCTTTTAAATAGACAAATTACTAAACCAAAACTTCTAGACTCAATATTATTAGATCATTGACTAGAGTCTTGAGTACAGGGACTAATACACCATGGTCCAAATGAAAAAATGTCCATTGAGAATATTCATCATCATGACACTATTTTCAACTTGGTCTCTCTTCTTTCTGCAACCAATTTAGAAGACATTGTTACAACATAGACCCTTAAAGAGCTTTCCTTAATGACTAAAGAACCAAAGTAGAGCTTTGGAATTTCCTTTCTGTACAACCCTTGTTGAATTATTTGTTTCTCAATTTTTGTAGTCTTCACTATGATGGGTATGAGGAGCTAGAAAGTAAAAGCATTGAACCGATGGAGATCATGTAAAGTTGTTTCATTAGAGGTTCAATCTTGGATAACTTATTATTTAAACAAGGCTGAAGGTGTTTCAACAAGATATGGATATATGTAATTTGTCTTAGACTATTCATGAATTTAGATAGTTGGGGAATTTCCAGGTGTCTACCAAAGTGTCATGTTTTTTACATGAGAGTCAATCCTGTAGAAATTGACTACCTTGGAATGATGGCTTAAAGCATACAAATCTGTATTCTTTTCTCATCATGATTGTATTGAATATAAGGTGTTGTTAGTGCACGTAGAAACTATCTATATATTAGTAAAATGATAATTTAGAAGAATATACATTTAGCCATGGACGTGTGATCAATAGAATTCTTACAAGATTTAGCCATTAAAAATACAATTAAAATCCCATCAGATCCATCATTTGTTTAGTACATACCATAAGATATGAAGAGTGAATCACACATGTGAATGTACCAGCGAATTAAATATTTGGGTGTGGTTATATCATTCAAGTAAATTCACCTTCGATCATCCACCATTCAAATGAAGGAGAGAGAGGAGATTAGAATTATTTTTTAAAGCATAATCTACTTTCCATAAATGAATTGGATCTATATTAAGAATCCAATAGAGATGGGATCATGCCTTTAAAATTTCAAATCATATTAGAGTATAAGTCAATGAACTTGAAAGTATAAGAGACTCTAGGAGTTTAATGCATTGATTTGGCCTAATGAAGAATCAATAAGCTAGATTTGTGCATATGTTTGAGACAAACTTTCTAGACTTGAGGGTGACTTTTGTAATAAACCTAAATTTATAGCTAGATAGGGAAGTTGTTAGCTAAATAAACTTGGATATGCAACCTAGCTCTAAAAATATGAATTTACAACCTTAGGATGTATGTAACAAATACAAAATGGATATATATATATATATAATATATATATATATATATATATATATATATATATATAATTTGTACCATTTTCATAATTGCACATTGGAATTCAAGTTAGCAAAGTAACCACCTTTGGTTATCGGTGTGGATAAGGGGGTGTGTTACACATAGAGAGAGAGAGAGAGAGAGAGAGAGAGAGAGAGAGATATGGGGGGGAGTGATGGGAAGATATAGAGCAGTATGGAGAGAGAGAGGGAGATCAACAGAGGAGATATGGAGAAAGAGATAGAGAAGGAGAGAGAGGGCAAGGATAATGAGGGGAAAATAAAGAGACAGAGAGAGGGGTAGTGAATAGAGGGAACGTGACACCCTTGCATTAATTATGAACCTTATATACATTATTGTGTAATTGAGCATCTTAGTGCAATATCTGATTGCGGGCAAAAACTCTGTTTTAAGATAATGAAAATCACTACTGGTGAAATTCACTCATATTCTGACCATGGTGTTGTTGTAGCGGCTACAACCACCCTCCAAAATTTTTCCTTCACTTCGTTTTGGAGCCTCCCTTCCAACCTTCACAGTAGCATGTCTTGCTTCGTCAAGTACACATGCTTCAGTGTTTTTCTTGCACAAAGGTAGTCTGTTGATCACAACTCGATGCCTTCCCCTCACAACCTTCACAGTAGCATGTCTTGCTTCATCAAGTACACAAGCTTTAGTGTTTTTCTTGCACAAAGGCAGTCTGCCGATCACAACTTGATGCATTCCCCTCATAAGTTGATCACCCAGACTTGGTCCAACTGTAGGTCGAGCAGCTCCCCCAAGAAATTGTGCAATTATGGAGGAAAACCAGCCTTCCCTCTAGAAATTGCGTAATCCTGACTAGCAACCTGCTGGGCTCCAGAATTGCACAATTCTGGCAGTCAACACTCATAGTGAAAATTGCGCAATTTTCCCCAGCAGGGCTGCTCAACCCAAAATTTGCACAAATCTGGGAAGCATTCAGCTGCTGTGCTCAGAAATTGCACAAATACCCTAGGAAGCCAGCCCAACTTCCAACCATAAATGCACATTTTCTCCCAGCAGTCGAGTAGTCTCTTGCATGTGCAACTGAGTTGACCGGTTCCCTCTGGGACTGAGCAAAACTGACTTGCATGCATGGGTTGCTTCTCCCAAGGCAGCATGCAAAGGCATTCCTTGTTTCAGGGATCTATTTTTAGCAGTTGGAGGTTACATGCAAGGATCATTTCAGAAACCTCCCACTAAGTGTCGCTTTCCCTAGATTTGTGGCATGCACGTCGTAAACTCAATGTTATAAAAAATCATCAACCAGACGCCATAGAGCTCATTCCTCACATCAAGCTTGCAGCTCTGACATCCCACATCACATTTAGGAGCTGTCGGCACACTCAGCTCAACTATTTTGGGTGAAGCCCACTTTCTATGACTTATGTTGCACTTCTGGCGCTTTTTGTGTTTCGCTTTGTATGAATGCTGTTTGCTTGATTTTAGTGAGCGCTTGCTGTCATTTTGATACATACTAGCTTGTACCAGCACTATTTCAATTTTCGTTGCTATCTCATTGCTGTCGCACGCATGAAAC
This sequence comes from Pinus tabuliformis, assembly GCA_031772625.1. NCBI lineage: Eukaryota > Viridiplantae > Streptophyta > Pinopsida > Pinales > Pinaceae > Pinus > Pinus tabuliformis. The sequence goes on along the minus strand of CM062817.1, from coordinate 858,991,517 downwards.
TGTTTTGCACGAACGGTCGCCAATTCGGCGACTCGCTTCACTCACATGCATGTGGATCTGTTTACTAAATATTTCATTCAATGTTTGCATGCATGAACAGTCACTTATGTTTTCACTTAGTGTCGCCATGCATTCACTTACACATTTGCTTTCAGTTGCCCGTCGGCAAGTCTGGCCAACCGTGGCTCAGACTCTGCCTTCGCTGGGACAACATTGCACAATCCGGGGAAGGAAGGCTATGTGTTCCTCTCCAGAAATGCGCATTTCTACCCAACATCTATTCCTTAGGCATGCTTTGTGTAATCTTGAGGGACAGTGACTGCTAGTCCAGAAAATTGCGTAATGCAGTCACTGAGCATGTAGTCATTGCAAGTTGACATTGCGCATTACATAATTCCAACAGTCAGCAGTCAGGCTAGATTGTGTATTGCGTAGTTCCAGTAACCAGTCAACCTCCTGATAGCCTGGATTGTGCCTTGCGCAGTCTTGGTAGTCAGTCTCCCAACCTCCTAGCGGAAATCACGCAACCTTCATGATTAGTCACACAGGTATGTTGCAAGTTAGTGCTCAAGTTTATTTTGGTTTTCGACTGATAGGTTGCTTGCCATGAGTGTTTCCATATCTCCAGGTATCACATGTGTTCATCTGCCTCTCAGTAGTATAGGTACAATGGTTTCCAGGAGAGCAGAGACGAAGACACTGTTCAGAGCACACTTGGGGATGCAGTCGATCAAATGTCTATGAACTTACCTACCCATGAAGACATTAAGTTGTTCATAGACAAGGACATCAAGATATAACAACAAAAACATCACAGTGAGCAGCATCATGAACAACAGTTGAAGGCAACATATCAAATGCAACGAATGCAAGAGGAATGTTGTTGAAAACACATAGGCGGAACAAAGTTGCAAGCTCAAGAAGATCCATTGATGATGAAAGCAACTTTGGAGACTCAAGCTATGAGGTGACGACACGACATGAAGATCACGTGAAGACAGAGAATGGAACAGAGAAGGAGTTGCATGTACTGAAGCAGCAACTCAAGGGAGAACATGAAGTTGCACATATAGACGAATGAGTTGCAACAGGAACAGGAACAGCAGTGGGTGCAACATGCACTCATAGATGAAACTGCGCTCGTACAAGTTAAAGATCCATCCCAACAGCTCGCACAGAGCAAACATGGTGAGAAGTGTTGTTGATCGCATGTAAGGGATTCAACAACATGCATGTCATTGTGCGCACACATGTGATCCAACCCATTCAACACACTCAACAAGGAGAAGACAAGAAGGAAGTCCAACTGGAGCTGAACATGTACTTCGACAAGTTGATGTGCATGACCACCAACACACACTTGAAGATTAGCTCGAACACTATGCATCAGTGTGTTGTTAGTTTAGCCGCACCCAAGAAGACCATGTGCATGTTAGAAGATGGTTGGATGAAGGAGCCGAACCAATGCATCGGCTGCAACGGAGGCAAAAGTTCGCTTCAACAAGGTGTCATCATGGGGTGCATGCACACCATCACGAACGACCGAGCTTGGCATCAGCTCACCACCTTCACCATCACAAGCATGTGAAAGAATTGGTCTCATCACAACGGACCGAGTGTCAGTGATGTCTTGCATTAGCTTGCTCAAGCCATGTTGTCTCACATGAGTACATGTGCATAGTAATGTAACGTCATGTCAAGTATAAGTCAAGTGTCAATAGTTGGATGTAACAGTCATAGAGTAGATGAAGAGTCATGAGGGTAGATGAACTGTCATAAAGGGGAATGTCAAGGATTACCCCACCCTTTGCTATAAATAGAACCTCATAACTCATTATATAGGCTTTTGGTTAGCCAAGCTTCCGATAAGACTATCTTGGAGAGAGCTTGGACAATATTGTAACGAGCCTTGGCTTCTCCAATGCATAGAGCTAGTACATCTCTTTGGAGGACCAGGCGGATGTGGCTGTAACGTTCCACTATTGGAACTAACGGGTGTACATGGATGTATTTTATGGCTGGAACTTGCACTTCTTAATAAAACAAAGCCAAGACATTTTCATGCATATGTTGTTATTGTAGTTGGACTATTCTGGTTGCTGTAGCAATGTATGTTGTTTAAATTACATATTTTTGTATGAACTATTTTGTATGCAATTGTATGAATCTTGTTGCAGATGTGTTGTTAGTTTAACCATCACTTTGGATTGCCAGCTAACTTTCTTTCTAGCTTGTGATGTATCTTCGTTCGTGTGTTCCCTTCCAAGCCGAGTACTATTACAGGTTTCCAAGGGGCGCACTCACCTCACTCCCCATGTGTTAGAACCTCTCATGCACCTTCCTTGACTCACTGCAATTGTCACACCCATGCTACCAACAGAGTTATCTTACTTGCCTCTATGAAAAACTGCGGTCAAGGAATTACCATAGGACCCACTGCTGGGACTCCTCCACCAAACGGTCTGAGGTCTAATTGGGACTTCTTATCGTGGAGATCCCCTTGACATGTTGGCAGGTCCAACACTATCAACAGGTGCCAAATGTAAAAAATCCTTGAAACCTTTCAATTGATAATGAGAGAAAAATGATCACAAAATACATAGGATTTCTCTACCAAAATTTTACGAAAAGATAACATTGAGTAGAAGCACAATCACACATAGAACACAATAATTTTTTTGGGGAATCCAATTGTGAAAATCCCCTTTTACTTGTATTAAATCAACTGAGTAATTTGATCTATTACAAATAATTTTCTTCAAGCCTAAAGCTTCCTACAATATTGATCAAATCTATACAATAATTTCCCAACACTTAGGCAAATAAGGTTTGCTAGGAAGCTTCTATTTCCTAGCATAGTTATGCCCCTAAAAAATATGAATTTCTCCTATTTCCTTGTGCAATTCCCGAGAGAAATTCACCTACTCAATCTCCAAGCCTGTACACAAAATTTGTTGCACAATAATGAATTACAATTGTGCCTTCATCCAATCTCAATAGGAAATTCGAATTGCATGACCTACTAGGGCTAATTTTAGTAGTTGCAACTAGTTAACTGAGAGTAAGTTGAGTTAACAAAAATTCAACTACCCAACTAAACTCATAACTATATCTATTCTAGAACTAGAGATCAGTTAACTGATAGACACTAGAGATAACTCCACTAGTTAGCTAATTTTAGCCATCAATTGGTCCACAACTCACTGAAATCCATCTAACTCGAATTAAATAACAATAACTCAGTGTTAGGACATAGCACACAAGTTAACTTGCAACCAACTCAAGCATCTATGAAGTTGAATTCGAATTGGCATCTTTGACGAAGGCACAAGTCAAGTAAGCCCTTCCTTGCTACAATTTCAACACTCCCTCTTAGTGAGGAAGGGATTATGGACAACCCTAATCTTGCCTCTATGGAACTCGAACTTTCCCCTTGATAGGGCCTTGGTCAATATGTTTGCATCCTACTTCTCTATAGGAATGTACTGTAGCATAACAATCCTCCTCTGCACACAATCTCTAAGGTGATGGTACCTGATGTCTATATGCTTGGACCTATCATGAAACACTGGATTCTCAGAGAGTTTTATGCAACTTTGATTGTCACAGTGGATCAATGTAGGCTCCATCCCCTAACTGAAGAGTCCTACCAGGATCTTCCTCATCCAAATAGTCTTGCTTCTTTCCTGACTAGAAACCATATACTCGACCTCTACTGAACATAGTGTAATCGATCTCTACTTCTTGATATACCAAGAAAATGAAACTAACCCATTACTAAATATTTCTCCTGAAGTGCTCTTCATATCTGAGGGACTCCCTGCCCAATATTTATCTATGAAGCCTTGAAGCCTCACTCCATTAGTTTGTTTGTACCACAATCAAAGTCTACTATGCCTCTAAGGTATCTCAAAACATGTTTTGCTGCTTTATAGTTGGACCTTGGAAGGATACACCATGAAATGACTCAACTAGTTCACTGTAATACGAATATCAGGCCTTGTGTTCACCAAATAAATCAAGGACCCAATCGAATTTCTATAGATTGTACCATCTACTACTTGAGTTGTGGAGGCATCCTCCTTTTTCCAATTAGTACCTAGAGGAGTATCCATGGGTTTACAATCCTGCATGTGGAATCTCTGAAGGATCTCAGAGGTGTACTTCCCCTGTCCAACAAATATCTCTCCATCACCCTACCAAACCTCCAATCCAAGGAAATAGTGCATCAACCCCATATCCTTCATCTCGAACTCTCTTGCAAGGTCCTCCTTACAATCTTGGATCAAACTATCATCTCCTGTCAAAATCAAATCATCCACATAGAGAACTAAGATGAGAAGAAAATCATCTACCATAATGTAGTATAGGTTGGCATCTGCCTCACTCTTAGTGAAGCCGAATCCTATGAGATAAGAGTCTATGTGAGTGTACCATGCTTGAGGTGCCTTCTTGAGCACATAAAGAGCTCTCTTCAACCTACACACATGTGTGCCTCTGTTGAAGGTCTCAAATTCCTCTAGATGCTCAATTTAGATCTCTTCTTCAAACACTCCATTGATGAAAGTTATCTTAACATCCATCTGGTGGATCTTCCACCCCATATGAGCTGCCAATGTAAGTATGGTCCTCATATATGAGTACCTTTCCATTGGGGCAAAGGTCTCCTCATAATCAATACCCTCAATTTGTGAGAATCCCTTGGCCACAAACCTGGCCTTGTACTTCTTAACACTACCATATGCTACATGCTTCACCTTATACAACCACTTGGAGCCAATAACTAATTTCCCTCAGGTCTAGGCACAACCTCCCAAACATCATTCTTCATGATGGAGTTATACTCCTCCACCATGGCATCCACCCATACCTATTGGGAAGTTTCCTCTTCAAAATAAGATGGCTCAGAATCTATCAATTTTGTCATCAATGCCATATATCTTGTGTATCTATCTGGCAATCGGTGCTGCCTGTGTGAGGAACAAGGAGGTACAACTTGCTCTTGAGCTTCCTGCACTAATATTTCAACCAACCTAGTCCTCTTCCTCCCTTCTCTAGGATTCATTGTGTGAGTGGGTACCTCCACTTAGCCTGCTCTCTACTCCTCGTCATGTGGTGCCTCCACTCCTAGAATGCCCTCTTTCCCTTAGGGAAGGATTGACTCTGTGAATCTGACTAAGGCTCCTCCTTGGGATCTATAAGCTCCTCTTCTGGTGATGTGCTCAACTCTTTCTCTAGAGAACTCTTCATGTCCTTCTCCTCATCAAATATCACACCCCTTCTCAAAATAGTCTTTTTGAGAGAGGGAATGCACACCCTATAAAATAAGTTGTCTCGGTATAGCCCATAGATACCCCCATCTCTATAGTGGGATCCAAATTATTCCTTCCATATTTGGACACATGAAAATACACCATGGACCCAAAAAAACGAAAGTGGGAGACATCTTGTTTCCTATCAATGAAAGCCTCCTTAGGTGTAATCATCCCAAGAAGTACACAACTATGTTGCATGCCTCTTCCTTTGGGACTTCTTTCCCTTGGTTGTCTTCACTTTTCCAACTAGTGAAAAGTTCTCCTCCTCATGAATCCTAGCTAAGACTCCATCCCTTGTATCCCTCCTTATCTCTTCCCACATGAGATCTGACCACAATATCTGCCAATCAGGGAGCTTACATCTGTCATTCAATGTATCCTGGGAACTTTGCCAAGATTTCCGAAGCCCAAGAAGAGCAAGGCTCACAAGATATGCTAGTGGAAATATCTCTCCAACACCTCCAAGTTCATCCCTCACTTGAGCAAACCTGGATAGATATGGAACAATGGTATCATTCTTTCCCATTTGAATGTTCCTCAATTTTCACTTCAAGGTTAATTTTTTGACATCGCTACTGCTTTCCAATATATCAGTAAGGGCCTTCCACATCTGTAATGTTGTCTCCTTCCTATGTAAATTTAGAACAATATGGCCTCTAACTCTTCCTAGGATCATCATCCTAGCTTTAGTAGTATCTTTCCTCCATTAAGTCAGTTGTTGTGCATCTGATGTAGGAGGTTTAGGAATATCAATCTTGATGTATTCCAAAACTCCATTATCATCTAACATAACCTCCATTCTATCCTTCCATGCACAGAAATTCGAAGTCCCTTCTAGGGCATGTTCTATCCTAAAACCATAGAAAGACATGATTCCTACACTTGTAGAATTCCTACACTAACTAATCTCCTCTTCAATGCGCTTTGAATCTGATCAAGGAACTTGGTCTCTATCTTTTTTTCAGCTTTGATACCATGTAGAAAATCCTTGAAACCTTGCAACTGCTAATGAGAGCAAACTGATCACAAAATACACAAGATTTCTCTACCAAAATTATACGGAAAAAAAACAATGAATAGAAACAAAATCACACATAATACAATAATTTATCAGGGGAACCAACTAGGAAAAACCCCTTTTACTTGTATTAAATCAAATTGGAAATCTGATCTATTACAAAGAATCTGCTTCAAGCCTGAAGCTTCCTGCAATACTAATCAACTCTCTACAAGAATTTCCCAACACTTAGGAAAATAACGCATGTTAGGAATTTCCTATTTCCTAGTGCAAATCTGCCACTAAAAAATAGGAATTTCTCCTATTCCCTTCCGCAATTCCCAAGATAAATTCACTTGCTCAATATCCAAGCTTGTACATAAAACTTGTTGTACAATAATGATTTACAATTGTGCCTTCATCCAATCTCAATAGGCAATTCGAATTGCATGATCTACTATGGTTAATTTTAGCAACTGCAACTAGTTAACTGAGAGTAAGTTGAGTTAACAAAAAGTCAACTACCCAACTGAACTCATAACTATCTATATTCTAGAACTAGAGATCAGTTAACTGATAGACACTAGAAATAACTCCACTAATTAGCTAATTTTAGCCATCAATTGGTCCATAACTCAATGAAATCCATCTAACTCGAATTAACTGACAATAAGTCATTAATAGGCCACATGACACAAATTAACTAACAACTAACTCAAGCATCTATGAGATTGAATTCAAATTGGCATCTTTGACTAAGGCACAAGTCAAAGCCCTTCCTTGCTACAATTTCAACATCGAATAGTGAATACTCTATTTAATTTTAATCTTGCATTAACACTCTAATTAATACCAAAGTTAAAATAAGCATATACTAATGTTTGAAATAAACATTAATATAATGATTAATTAAATTATAATGTTATGATGTAATAATTAATTATTTAATTAAGTTTATATATATAAGCCCAAGTCTGAGGGGATGGGGAATGATGTGAACATCCATACCCATCCCATCCAAAATTTAATGTTAAACCTCGTGGCTGGGAAGGGGCTACTCTGAGTCAGTTGGTCATTAATACAAATGGCGGTGTTGTTCCAAATCATTTTTCCTTCTCGAAAATCGAAGGGGTAACATATTCACAAACAAGGAAAATTTTAGGGCCTAATATTTGTAGGTGGGCTAATTCTCCATCATTTTTCGTTTAAAAAAATGTCAATTTCCATTTTTCATAAAAATGATTCGCCCAAATTTTATAGTATAAAATTATTTTACCTTAAAAATCGCCAAAATTTTATAGAGACTTTATATAAAACCATTAGACATTTGCATTATTTTACAAAGATATCAACAAACATTTTATAGTTTGCATATTAGGGACTTGTGAGATTCACCAAGGTTTCTAAACTTTAATATAATTTTCCATCCTTAAAATTTCCCCTGTTCACAAAAGTAGCGTTGGGCAGAGAGTTCCCTCTCAGTTACACTTGAGGTAGTCCAAACTACCATAAATGCACGAGTAGATTAAGACAGGGGTTCAATTTTTCACTATAAAGGGAGAACTCCTAAGAAAGACTAGTGTAGGAATATCTCATGGAGGGGAATCCCTTGCCCTAATTATTGTTCCTTACCCTTTAGTTTCTTTACGTAGAGATCATTAAACATGAGCATGAAAGAAGTTTGATTGAATATATTGGTTCTTGTTGGGAATGATAAACCACTGGTGCTTGCTACGACTAATAAATAACCGTGCTTGTATATGACTGAGAAACCACATGTACAATGGTTTACTATAGCTTGATTAGACTGATAAACCATTGGTGCTTGCCTTTCGCTGATAAACCAATTGCAAGTGACAACACTCCTACAACTCAACAAGTGAATTATTAAGAAATTTTCTAATTCTCTTAATTTAGACCTGACAAGGGGATGGTGGGTTACATCACATAATATCATGATTGCTTACTGCTGAGAAGATAATATGTGGCCCTTGTTTCCAGAAAAATTTCACTTGACCAAATAACTCATGCCTATTTGCCTAAGTACTATTTATAAACATTGATATCTCATATAAATTATAAATTCTACTGTATGAATTATGTTAAATGTCTAATTTGCAAATTAATGTAATAAAAATGCTCATTTTATTTTCCCATAACTACATGCATATGCTAATGACAAGAAACCCATCCCTCCTTTATTTTCACCAGACTATGTGATGAAAATGATGTGTTGTTGTCATGAAAAACTTAATGTAGTTGTATGCCTTAGTTTTCACAATGAATTTTGGTAAATGTTAACGCGCAGTCCATCTTACATTACCACACTATTTGGGGACAATGGACATCAACTTGAGGCCATACCTTTATTGTGAATGCTAAATCGTCAGTACCACTTGATGCAAAATATGTAAGTTTCAATTAGTTCAGATTTTTTGTAAGACAATTTTGTTTTCTCAAGGATTCATTTATTTTGATTTGAATTGATATTAATGAATTTTATTTAATGTATTAGGTTGTTTGTGATTATGAACCTACCAAGTTTTTCAATGGGAAAGTTGTAACCAAAGGATAGGAGATACTTGAGGAGAAGCACTATAAATTGTACTTGTGAGTTAATTTGAATTTATTTTCTTTTAAAGTCATGTATGCTTTAAAATCATAATAAATAATCTAATAATATAAAATGATTATTCAATAATCAGAGCTAATATATATATATATATATATATATATATATATATATATATATATATATATATATATATATTTTTTTTTTTTTTTTAATGAATAAATGTGACTTAGAAATAAAGAAATACAAATTAAAACTCATTTACTATGATTTTAAAGCATACTTTCACTCTTAAGAAACCATTACATTTTTATGAATAAACGTGATTTTAGAAATAAATAAATTCAAATTATGAGAAGAATCTTTTTTGGGTAAATTATGAGAGACACGAGAAAGATTCGTTGTATAATCTGAGCCTCTCGTTAGATAACGAGAGGCTCAGATTATACAACGAATCTTTCTCGTGTCTCTCATAATTTACCCAAAAAAGATTCTACTCATAATTTGAATTTATTTATTTCTAAAATCACGTTTATTCATAAAATTTTAATGGTTTCTTAAGAGTGAAAGTATGCTTTAAAATCATAGTAAATGAGTTTTAATTTGAATTTCTTTATTTCTAAGTCACATTTATTCATAAAAAAATTAATGGTGTGTAAGAGTGAAAGTATGCTTTAAAATCATAGTAAATAATATAATAAGATAAAGATGATTATTCAATAATCAAAGTTAAATCATAATTTTAAATGTGGAATTGTATTTTTCTTCTCCTAATGTAGGTGAGAGAAATTTCTTGCCTCAAGGAAAAGAAAAAGAGAAGTGAGCTCCTCACAATAAAAAATAACCTATTTGATATTGTGATATAAAGCATAAACATATATTTTATGGTCAAGTCATAATTAAAAATTTTAAGAAGACAAAAGACAAAGCTTATACTCACAGCAAAAATATAACAAAAAACATGTAATACATGATAGTTAAATGATGAGTAAAAATACAAATCGAATATCATGTGAAGGAAATTTTTAAAAGGAAACCTAGCATAAAAAATAATAATTCTTGACGAGTATCAATTCCCCTCAAATTTATACCTTGCTTCGAAAGCATCCATGATGAGGTGGAGGTAGTTACTAGGCATTAGTTATAAACTGCATTTGGTGTCCACTTGAACAACCATGAGCTTTAGTTTCCATTGACACATGACAGAGTGGAGTCGGTTTATAGTTATATACACATATCAGGGTTGAATTATAATTATATATTTAATTACATATATATAATTATATATTTGTTAAATTAATTTAAATTAGTTTATATATATATGCCATTTGTTTAAATACATATATTTGGAATTTGTTTACATACACATATTTGGAATTTAGTTCTTGCAATATGTTTAATTTTGTATACTAGTATATTGTGTAGGTTATCTATGTACACATTGAGACATGACATATATATCTATATATATATATATAGACATGACATATATATATATATATATATATATATATATATATATATATATATATATATATATATATATATATATGTATGTATGTATGTATTTATATATATACTTACTAACTCTTTCGATAAGCCTCATATGGTAGAACCATTAACCCACAAGATAAATAAAATTAAATAAGGAAGTCATGTAGGAAGCATATGGAATGCTAAGGTTAACATGGCTACATTAATAAAGCTAGTTTGTGCTTTAAATGCTACTTTCAATCTAGGATTTGAATAAGTAAGTAGTTTCACATCATTAGAAAACTCCCACCGAGTTGGGCATGATGGTTACATTAATAACTAATTGTGTAATTTTTAGAAAAACGACATTTTTATGGCTCGAACATTGTTAAACATTGAGAAATTTATGTTAAAATGTCATTAACACCTTCCAAGACCCATATTATTGCTAGGGAGTTGTATGTAGTATTATAAAGTGGTATCACAACCCATGTTCCACATTTGGACAGAATAGGCCTTGAAATACATAGATTTATGGATAAAATGTGAATATATCTTGGTGATTGCAATCATGCTTAATATGGATGAAAATTTTGTTAGAATGTTGACATGTTATGTTAGAATTGACTAATGGTTACATGTGTAATAGAATAGAGATAAGGAAGCACATGTTCCAGCCAAAAAGTAAAAGATGTGTAGCAATATGGTGCAATACAATACAAAAAGAGCCATGTATGTGTTATGAAACCAGCTCAAGAAAAGATAGAAAAGATAGATCAACGCCTTAGAATTTAGCCTCTTCGAGGGGGCAACCTCCTTTACATTACACAAATGAACAATTCTTGGATGATTCAAATGAAAAAACCTCCTTTCTATATATAGGAGTCTAAGGAGTCACAATATAACCCATCCGACCTAACAATAATAATATAAAGCCACAAAAATAACAATAGAGGGATTCTATGGGGCACAGTAATAACAATATGGGGATAATAGGGGCACAACAATATTAATAAGGGATGCACTACAATAGTAATGGGGTAATCACTAGTATTATAGGGACCCAACATGCCCCTCTCCTTCAAAAAAGTGTTGTCCTCAACACTTGAGTAGTTCTGGATGCTTCTGTATAAAATTCTCATCCTCCCATGTGGAATCTTCAGCGGATAAGTTCTTCCACTTGATAAGATACTCTGAAATTGATCGATTTCGTAGCTGTCGAGTTCTTGTTTCTGTGACTGCTTCCGGTTCCAATATAATTTTTCCTTCCTCGTCAAGTTCTGGCAATATTGTTTGAACTGGGAGCTTGTCGCCTATAACCTTCTTTAAACATGAAACATGGAAAACTGGGTGCAATCGAGAAGCTGCAGGAAGCTCCAATTTGTATGCCATAGTACCAATCTTTTGCAACACCTTGTACGAACCATAATACTTTGGTGATAATTTATTATCCTTCTTAGCTTGCTTGAGGGACATTTGCTTATATGGTTGTAGTCGTAGGAATACCCAATCACCTACATCAAAACTTCTTTCACTGCGATGTTGATCTGCCTGTTGTTTCATTCTATTGTGTGCCAACACGAGGTTATCCTTTAAGAGTTGGAGGACTTGTTGTTGATGTTCGATGTGATGTTCCACTGCTTGAACCTTAGAATTTTCTCTTAAATATGATGTGATGGATGGTGGCTGATATCCATAAAGTGCCATAAATGGGGTCATTTTTGTTGCTGTATGGAAGGAAGTGTTATACCACCATTCAGCCAGAGGCAACCATTTGACCCATTGTGTCTGTTTATCAGATACAAAGCAACGAAGATATCCTTCCAAACATTTGTTTACTATCTCAGTTTTCCCATCAGATTGAGGATGATAAGATGAGCTATGAGCTAACTGAGTACCAAGACAAGAAAATAATTATGTCCAAAAATTTCCAGTGAAAATGGGATCTCTGTCACTTACAATAATCTTTGGGTTTCCATGTAGCTTTTGAATTGTTTCCATAAATGCAGTAGAAACTGTACTGGCTTTAAATGGATGTGATAATGCACAAAAGTGTGCATACTTGGTAAGTCTGTCAACTACCACCATGATGACACTCTTTTCCTCAGACTTGGGTAAACCTGTGATAAAATCCATTGAAACCTCCTCCCAACGTTGGCTTGGAATGGATAAAGGTTGTAATAGACCCGGTGTCTTAATTGTTTCAACTTTATTTTGTTGGCAAACCAAACATTCCGCCACAAACTTTTGAATATCTGATTTAAGGCCATCCCAAAAAAATTCCTTCTTAACCCTGTGGTAAGTTTTTAAAAATCCTGAGTGCCCTCCTAAGGGAGAAGTGTGCAATTCCATAAGAATCTTTTGTTTTAGTTGGGAATTCTTACAGAGGTATAAGCGATCTTTGTACCATAACGAATCATTTTGCCAGCTAAATGTATCAGACGTACTGGAATCTTGTTGTAACTTTCGAATAAGTGCCCACACTTCTTCGTCATTCTTCCATTCCTCCCTTGCTTCATTTATCCAATCTGGTTGGATAATAGAAATGGCACACAACAATGCTTCCACATCCTCATCCTTTCTTGAGAGTGCATCTGCCACCACATTTTGCTTCCCTTTTTTGTAGATGATTTCAAAGTCATAACCCAACATCTTTGTGACCCACTTTTGTTGCTCTTCAGAGGATAATCTTTGTTCTAAAAAGTATTTAAGGCTATCATGATCCGTTTTTACCTTGAAGTGTCTTCCCATTAGGTAGGGTCGCCATTTCTTAAGTGCATGGAGTATTGCCAACATTTCCTTCTCATAAATAGCTTTGTGTAAAAACTTTCCCTTGATTGGACGACTTTCAAAAGCAATGGGTCTTTCATCTTGCATTAAAACAGCACCAATTCCATTTCCTGAAGCATCACATTCCACAATAAAGGTTTTTGTGAAGTCCGGTGTAGCTAAGACCGGTGCTTGGCACATTGCCTCTTTAAGATGTTCAAAGGCCTTTGTTGCTTCTGGAGTCCATGAAAATGCATCTTTCTTCAATAATGTTGTTAGAGGTGCTGCTATTCTCCCATAATTCTTAACAAACTTGCGATAATACCCTGTCAACCCAAGAAATCCTCGCAGATGCTTTATGGATGTGGGGATTTTCCATTCCTTAATGGCTTTAATTTTGCTAGGGTCTACCTTAACTCCTTCATGAGATACAATATGACCCAAATATTCCACCTCTTGGACTCCAAAGAAACATTTGGATCTTTTTGCATATAATTGTTTCTCCTCCAATAGTTGTAGCACCCTGTCAACATGTTCAACATGATCCTTCCAAGACTTGTTGTAGATTAGTATATCATCAAAAAATACTAACACAAATTTTCTAAGGAATGGTTTGAAAATGGAATTCATCAAACCTTGAAATGTTGAAGGTGCATTGGTAAGGCCAAAAGGCATGACCAAAAATTCATAATGACCCTCATGAGTTCTAAATGCTGTTTTCAGAATGTCTTCAGTCTTCATTCTGATTTGATGATATCCTGAACGAAGATCCAACTTGGTGAAGTAAATTGATCCATGCAATTCATCCAGTAATTCATCAATGACAGAATGGGAAACTTATCTTTAATAGTGAGCTTGTTGAGCTCCCTATAATCCGGACACATGCGCCATGATCCATCCTTCTTGTGCACCAATACTACTGGAGCAGAGAAAGAACTTTGACTCGGTTGAATTATACCAGCCTCTAGCATTTCTGCAACCATACGTTCAATTTCACTCTTTTGGGCATAGGGATATCTGTACGGCCTGATGTTTGGAGGAACACTTCCTGGAATCAGATGAATAGCATGATCATGATCACGAATAGGTGGGAGACCTTTTGGAGTCTCAAATACCTTGGAATGATTGTCCAAGACTTTTTGGAGATCTGGAGAAATAGATGATTCCAATGTGGAAACATCTAGCGAACATAATTGTGCAATTACACCCCTTTGTTCCTTTTTTAGAAGCTTTGTCATACCATTAGAGCTGATTATCTTTCCCGGTTTCCCTGCAATACCCCTTAATTCAACTTCCTTTCCTTCCACGGAAAATTTCATGAAAATTTCTTGAAAATTAAAAGCTATTGTACCCAAGGATTGTAGCCATTGGACTCCTAGTACAACATCAGCACCTCCCATTGGAATGGAAAGCATTGGGCTAGTCAATACATATTCTCCCATGGATAGCTTGATATTATGGCACTTTCCAAAGTAATTTATTGTTCCTCCATTTGCAACCATCACTTGACACTCTGGTGCTGGATATAAGAAGCAATTCAATTCTTTTGCTACCTTACAATGAATAAAATTGTGGGTACTTCCTGAATCAATCAACACTATTACCTTTTTCTTCTTGATTTGTCCTTCTATCTTGATGGTTTGAGGAGTGGTAATTCCCGCCAATGCATTACAAGATATGGTCGGATTCATTTCTTCTTTATCTAGGCTTTGTTCCTGGAGTATATCCTCTTCTTTTGACCTTTCTTGCTCCTTTTCTTCTTCCTCTTCACAATCTATGTAGAATAATTTCTTCTCAGCACACTTATGACCTTTAGTGTATTTGCTATCACAATTGTAACAAAGCCCTTTTGCTCTTTTTTCTTCCAATTTTTGTGGTGTCAACCTTATAGGTTGTGGAAGACTAGGAGCAACCACACTTCCATCTTTATAGTTGTGAGTGGTATGCTTCCTGGTTGCCATAATTTTTCTTTCCATTTTTCTTGCTAACCTGAATGCCTTCTCTAATGAATCAGGTTCCCAAAGGCGAACATCATGTTGGATATTATCCTTTAAAGACCCTATGAACACATCAATCCTATGCTCCTCTGGAATATCTTTTACCCTTATGTTCAATTTTTGGAACTCCTCAATGTGCTCCATTATTGAACCCTTTTGTTTGAGACTTATCAATTGGCTAAAAAAAGTGTTGCTTTTTGTATCCTCATAATGTGCTATCAATTCTTCCGTAAAAATTTCCCAAGTGATAAATTGTTTACGAGAGCAAAGCCATTGATACCATACAAACTGATTTGGTTCCAAATATAAAGTTGCAATACGTACCTTTTGTGTGTTTTGCACATTATTGAGATCGAAAAATTGCTCCATCTGTAATATCCATGTTGCGGGATCCTTGCCATCAAACTTCCTCATATCGATTTTTGGAATATGGTGGGTTTTCGATCCCACATTAGAGTCTAAGAATCATGATTAACATTTCTTTTGTTCGCATCATGAGTTTCCTTTACTACCTTTTCACCATTGGTAAGTATTTCTTGTAGAAAATTTGTCTAATCTGTCTTCAAATCTACCATGCCTGTCTTCATATTTGTTTTCAAATATATCTTCAAGTTGTCCATATTAGCTTCCATGCCATTCATATTAGCTTCCACGCCATTTATCTTAGCTTCTGTTAGCTTTTGTGACAGTGACATTTGTTGCACTTGTTCTTGTAATTTTGATATATCATGTAGCATTTCTTCCTCTTCTTCATGAGTCATGCTAGAGCTTTCAGGTTCCTTACTAGGTGTTTGCATTTTCTTTCCTCAGGGCATCAATTATCAATAATAATGCTCTACTATGCCCTTTTAATTCCTTCAAAAGAAATTTTCAAACCAAGCTTAAGCAAAAATTTAAGAAAATCTACACACCTTTTTTCACTTTGTAGGAGCTCGATATTGCCTATGATGTATCTCTGTCTTTCCGATCATCTAGTTCTGAATTTGTGACTTGAAGTAACCCTCTGTGTCTTCTTTCCAATGCCACAAGTCTGACCCAAATTGGATTCTCCAAGGAAGAGTTATGCAAAATCTCCCACAGTGACTTGATTATAGACTAGTTCAGTAGAGCGAACTTGTACGACGTGCCACGAGTCACTGTTTCAACCTTTGGATCTGAAAAATGCATACAAGAAACTATAGTCCGTCCTCTTTCTGTACCTTCTTATGAAATTTCAATTCAATCCCCAGAGAGAAAGTTATGATGATTTTCCCCAGGAACCATGTTTGGAATGTAATTCAGGAGTCTGCAAAAATACCAACTTCCTCATATCATATCTCTGCAAATATAGCGCGAAAAGCTCTGAAATTCGGACCCGAGGTTCAGTGCGATTTCTTCTCAAATGTGATTTTTTTTCAACTTCTGAAACGTCGCAGAAAAAAAGTTATAGTGAAAATGCCACGATGACCTCTTTGGAGCAGCGAAACCCTAGAATCCAAAGCTCTGATACCAAATGTTATGAAACCAGCTCAAGAAAAGATAGAAAAGATAGATCAACGCCTTAGAATTTAGCCTCTTCGAGGGGAAACCTCCTTTACATTACATAAATGAACAATTATTGGATGATTCAAATGACAAAACCTCCTTTCTATATATAGGAGTCTAAGGAGTCACAATATAACCCAGCTGACCTAACAATAATAATATAAAGCCACAAAAATAATAATAGAGGGATTCTATGGGGCACAGTAATAACAATATGGGGATAATAGGGGCACAAAAATATTAATAAGGGATGCAATACAATAGTAATGGGGTAATTACTAGTATTATAGGGACCCAACAATATGATCAAGAGGAGGAATTCATTAGGAAGAGGGTGGAGGAAGATTCTCCTGACTGGATGGACACTGTCATAAGTTAAGAAGTTGCAAGGAAGATAATGGAAGAATTTTTAAGGTTCAAGAGGAACAAGTCGAAGTGAACGCAATTATCTTGTAGATCTTGTCAAACCTATAAAGGAAATTATAATACGATTCTGGTGCCGACTACCTAGACAGACACAAATCCATACAAAAACTCATTGAGATAGAGAGGCATATATTTGGAGATGATATAATACAAGACAATAAATTAAAAAAAGGCACAAGAAAGACAACGAATATACTATGAGAGGAGAAACTTCATGGAACAACCTAGAGAGAAGGGTATACAACCCTGATCAATCATGACAACTCAAAGGCATTATCAACATGGAAGGAGTGGCAAAAGCCAAATACCATAAGAATTTAAGTAAGCGAAAACCATCACCTTCAATGGAGAGAATAAGAATGCTAAAAAGGCAGGGAGCTTGGTTATTAGGGATGACATATTTCAGAGTACATGACTACTATGAAAACATGAAGGTTAGGGTAGCAATGTTAAATCCATTCAGTAAAAGGACTCGTTGTGGAGAAGTATATGTTAAACATGTATTATGATGCTACGATCAAAGAGATTCAAAAACTCAAGTTGGAACAACTTACTACAAATGAGTACAAAAATAATTTATAAGGCTACTGAGGTATGTACCATATATCAAGGATGAAAAAGTAAAAATTCAAAGGTACCTCAGCAAGTTGCCTCAATCATTCAAAGACAAGATTGAGTCTTATGAACCTAACATTGGAAGATGCTATTGGAAAAACCAATTACTATTATGAACAATCTAAACATAAGACTGAGAACTAAGTTTATTGGAAGAAGAAAGATCAGAGAAACTTCAAGGGGAAAGGACCAAAACCCTTCGAGAATAGCTATATGGGGAAATGAAAAAAATTCACCACTCATTCCAAAGGTGAATTCCAATGGACACATCTTTCTAACAAAGATAAAACCTTCAAGCTAGCCTAACAAGAATTCAAGGGGTACAATAAACTTCAATGTTGCAACTATGGGGGAAATCACTTGAGGAGGGATTGCCCACAACTGAAGAAGGAAAACGAAAAAGGGTTATATACAATGTGGAATATGTAATGACAGTAAAAGATGTGGCTCAAAGTATGCCTCAAATTTACACAACATTGGATAATTGACAAGAAAATCACTCGGCTTTAGTCCTTGAGATGGAAGGTAATATTATTAACCAATCTATTTCAATTTTAAAATTGATCCAAGATTTAACCTTAATTATATTAACTCTAAAGTTATAAAATATTCCACCATGAAAAATAAAGGACATACCAAGCCATGGATGGTTTAGTTGGCCATGGGAGTTAGGAAGAAAGTAACCGAATTATGCTTAGAATTGAATGGAATATCTATAATAATGAACCTCAATATCCTTTCGTTGGGTTCATATGATGTATTAATTGGTATGGATTGGATGGAAACCCATAAGATCAAGCTGGAATATTACAATAAATCATTGTAATTCCCTGTTAATGAAGGCAATGGGAGAGCATTGTAAAGAAAGAAGAAGCCTATTTATGTTAGACATATTTCAGTAATATAGGAAAATAAGTGCAGTTAGAAAGTGTACTTTGTTCATGATTCAGGTAAACAGTGTAAACATGATAGAAAAAATGAACTTGAGAATAATTCCATTTTACAATAGTATAGTGATGTGTTCCCAGATGAAATACCATCATTACCACCTAAGAGAGACATCGATTTCTCTATCAAGCTAATTATTGGTTCAATGTGAGTCTCTAAGACTCCATATTGCATGAGCACCCCCGAATTGATGGAATTGAAATTGCAGCTAAAGGAGCTATTGGATAAGGGGTATATTAGACCCAATGTGTCACCCCATGGAGCGCTAGTTCTATTTTTGAAGAAGGATTAGCATGCGGTGGCTATGCATGAACTACCAACAATTGAACAAAGAAACAATAAAGAATAAATACCCATTTCCAGGAATCAATGACTTATTGATCAGTTAAGAGAAGTTATTATGTTTCAAAAATTGATTTATATCTGGATATCGCCAAGTCAAGATTAAAGATGAAGATATTCATAAGATGACATTCAAAATTAGGTATAGGAACTACGAGTTCATTGTGGTACCATTTGAACTTACAAATGCACTAGCCACACTTATGTGCTTAATGAAAAATGTGCTCAACCAATACCTAGATAAGTTTGTTTTAGTATTTATGGATGATATTATGGTCTACTAAAAAACCAAAGAGGAGCATGAGGAGCACTTAAAGGCAATGTTACAATTACTAAGGGACCACAAGTTATATGATAAGCTAAGTAAGTGTGAGTTATTTAAGACTCAACTTCAATATCTAGGGCACATTATCTCAAAAGAAGGCATGGATGTGGACCCTGAGAAGAACGAGGCTATCATGGAATGAACCACTCATAGAAATGTCATATAATTTATATATTTTATGGGGTTGGAAGGATATTATCAAAGATTCATCCATGTCTTTTAAAAATTTGGCATCCAATCACAATCTTGCAGAGGAAAGGGGTAAGGTTTCAATGGACATCAGAGTGCGCAACCAACTTTGAGAAAATCAAGTATTTGCTCACACATGCACCCATTTTTAAGGATTGTTGATCCGGAGAAAGAATTCCTAGTGTGCACAGATGCTTGTAAAGAAGGACCAAGCATAGTACCAATGCAAGAGGGACATGTATTTTACTATGAATCAAATTTAAATGAGAAAAAACGAAATTATGTCACACATGACAGACCTCACATAAATCATTCATGCATTAAAAATGTGGAGACATTACTTGATTGGGAAAAAGTTCTTCTTAATGTCACATCATGTAGGGCTGAAAGATTTTTTCGACCAACCTAAATTGAATGTAATACATTACAGATGGTTATCCCTCATAAGTGAATTTGAATTCGAAATAAAGTACATCAAGGCAAGGAGAATAGGGTGGCTGATGTGCTTACTAGAGGTCTGCAAGTAAACCACTTAGCAGCCATAAGTGTTTGTGAATATAGTATCAGGAAAAAGATCAAGGAAGCATTGGCACATGATGAACATTCCAAGTATGTATAATATTGTTTGCAAAAAGATCCAAATGGAACTATAAGTAAGAATTACACACTCATAGATGATGGGATGTTAAATTCAAATATTGATGGTACATACCCTATGTGGATGACCTGAAGGAACTCATTCTGGATGAGTTTCATAAAAGACCTTATTCATGTCATCTTGGAAATTAGAAAATGATTACTGTTATCAAGAAGATGTATTATTTGATGGGTATGAAAAATTAAGTTTTGGAGTACATTTCCAAGTGTCTGGAGTGTTAGTAAGTTAAGGTGGAATGTAAAAATCCATCTGGACTATTACAACCAATCTCAATCCCAGAGTGGAAGTGGGAAGTCATATCTATGGAATTCATCACAGGACTATCAAAGATGCCAAGGAAACATGATGCCATCATGATGGTGGTGGAAAAGTTGAGCAAGGTATCTCACTTCATCCCTATTAAGTCCGCCCACAAAGAAATTGATATCGTGGATACCTTGATGAAGGAAATATTTAGGCTACATGGCATACCCAAGAAGATAATCTTAGACCGGGATGCCAAATTCACATCCAACTTTTGGAAAGCACTATTCACTAGATTTGGAACTTAATTGGCATTCAATATAGCATACCATCCTCAAATGGATGGGAAAACCAAGAGAGTGAACAAGGTGTTGGAGAAAATGCTAAGAATGTACATTATGCACCAACCAAAAATGTGGGAAGAGTTTCTTCCCTTAGTTGAATTTTCATATAACAACGACTATCAAGAATCACTGAAAATGGGTCCCTTTGAGGCTTTGTATGGTCGGGGGTGTAATACAACCATTAGCTAGGATGACCCAGTGAATAGGGTAACTCTCAAACTTGATATGTTAAAGGAGATGGAATAGGAAGTTATGAGTATTGGGAAAAATCTAAAGGAAACTCAAGATAGACAAAAGAGCTACACAAATCAACAAAGAATGCATGGATATTTTCAAGTGGGGGAACACGTGTTGTAACACCCCCCCATTGTAATTAAAATAATTAGTCGTTTGATGGTTACCATTACTAGTGACTTTACTAGGATGGAACAAACTTATTATAATTGTGAAAGGATGTTTAAATTAATAAATAAAGTTGTTGGTTTTATTTTTGGAATCATGTTGGCTGACACTAGAGTAGATGAAACTTGCCAGAATCTAAGAAGAATCAGATTCACTTTGATTTTCCTAAATTATATCTATATATATATATATATATATATATATATATATATATCAGTGGGAGATAAAGGTCGAGGATAAAAGTGTTGCAAGGAGAAAAGAAGGCTTTTGATTTTAGGAAAAAGAATTGAAAAGCCTAGGCTAAGGGGAAACAGATTCCCAGAAGGTAGGATGCTGCCAAGGAAACATATGTGAGCAGGATAATGTTAAATAAACATTATCAAGGCTTAGTAGAGGTTACTGAGGCCTGGAAAGTTATCATAGCTCAGGGGGAATCAGAGGTGATTCAAGGTTGGGAGGTTTGGTGCTGCAAGCCATAGATTTCCAGCGTGGGAGTACTGGTCAGAGGATCCTGTACCCACTGAAAATCTTAATAATATTCTTAATGATGTAGTGATGGTAGAGAATGCATGGATTAAATTATGGTAGATTATAAAATTACTTTCTGGTTTTATAATGTGTAGGCTGAAAATTGTGTGATAAATATTGTAGAATCTGTTGTGACATGCATTTTTGATTGCTTATAGTATTCATTTTTCATTCAAGAACTTGAAAATATTTCAAAAAAGATAAAAGCAAGAGAAAGAAGTGATAATGACATAGTGGAATTTCTAAAGGAACAAGTATAAAAGAATCGTTCCCAGTATACCCATGCGATCAAGTTAAATCATAATATAAATGGTTATACAGAGCCATAACCAAAATATATATATACTATGTTGTAAAGCCCAAGAATAACAACGAAGTGAGAATTCGCAGAAGTCAAGCTTAGAGAGAGTTGAGCAGCGGGAAAATGAAAGGCCAAAACCCTGAAGAAAACCTCAGAACCAAAAAATATTGAAGAAATGGTGCAAAGTCAAAGTGAGTGGACAAATGAAGAATG
Source organism: Pinus tabuliformis (assembly GCA_031772625.1). Taxonomy (NCBI): domain Eukaryota; kingdom Viridiplantae; phylum Streptophyta; class Pinopsida; order Pinales; family Pinaceae; genus Pinus; species Pinus tabuliformis. Next base: position 858,969,336 of record CM062817.1, on the reverse strand, counting down.
AATGCACAAGAATCGTCAGATTGTTTAGATCGACGAACAGTAATGGCGGAAGGTGAGGAATCACTGGAAGTTGATCTGGATCGTCAGATTAACAGATCCGTTAGATCGATGGTCATCGCGAAGCTTAGATGCGTGAGTGTTAGCGCACGAGGAAAGTAGTTTCGCCACAGGAAATGGTATTTCGGGCGAGGTAGAAGTGGTAAGTGGTATTGAAGGGTGAGCACCCGATTCCACTTATCGAGTGACACGTAGCACGAGGGTGGAGAGAGAAAACCGCTTTATTGGGTGGTTAATCCCCGTGCTTGTTGTCTACCCGAAATCATTGTGAACTGTCAAATCCGTTGAGTGCAGATCGACGGTGGAGGATTGTCGCGCAAGTTTGATTGATCAGGCTAAGCGACAAGATGTAATTAAATCGCAACCATAAAGAAATCACCCCCGGCTGGACACAAAAATATATGCATTATGTTTCAAACTCTCGGCACGTCCATTATATCGCATATCGTTAAGTTTTGTATTGTTATATCATTTGAAAGGGCTGATTACGATTTGTGATACGAAGTCAATGGAGTATTGAACGGGAAAATCTGAGGGATTTATGCAGCCAATTTAATTCTTTTTGAGTTCCACAGTAAACCAAAGATTAACATTAATTTCATTGTATAAAGGGAAAATCAGTGTTAAAACCAAATCCGAAGAAAAGGCAGTTGGGCATGTTTTCTTTGTATTTTGGCCAATCAAAACACCCGATATATACATAAGCCTAGTTTTCGCACAAGTCAAAGTCTAACGCAGTTAATTATGGTTAAAGCGGATTAAGAATTATTAAAGCATCCATAGAGGAACTCAAGAGCCAATTAACAGAGCCGAAAAGCCAATAGTTTTCCTCATCTTCTAGTTCAGTTATTTCCTGTTATTGTATGTTCTTTGAGGTGTCTTTTACCCTTTGTAAAATTCTGTAGTAATTTTTACTTTAGATAGTTAGGGGAGCAGTTAAGTAGTTTTATAGTTTCAGAGATCAGTAACTATTCCCAATGTATAAAAGGGGAAAAAATACAAAGAAAAGGGTTGTTGTTGGAATTTTGGAGCACCGGAGACTAGGCCACTGTATTCCTGATATAACTGTTGATTTATGAAAGAATCAGAAGTTTCCATGAATTGTTGGGTATATTTTTTTAACTTCCCTGTCATGTGCCATCTTATGTTTTCTTCTTTCAAGTATAGTAATGAAGCTGCAGGTCTTTATTTGCTTATGTAGATAAAGTTAAAATTCCTTAAAAGAGGGCTCCTATACTTGAATTTTTCACCTTTCTTCTAAGTTACAGATAGTAGTTTCTGTGAAAGACCATCATATTATCTTTAACTTTTCCAAGTGTCACAGATGATAGATTCTGTGTGAAGCAACATATTTTCTTTGACTTCTTCCTTCTTCATTTACCATTTATATTCAGCAAGTACATGGCATTCTGAGATTTTCAGGTCACATATATGTTAATGGTTAAAACCAAGTTTTCTAGGTCCTTCATTTGGGAACACAACATATGATCAAGTGACAATAATTACAATCATTAATGTCTTAAGCACAATTTCTACACAGCCAGGAAATTGGTTTCTTAAGGTACAAAATTAATTGATGTCGTGCCGGGGAGAGAAGACAAGAACACTTTTCCTTGGGTTTTTCAATATTTTCCTCTAGTTGTTCAATGAGGAGGAAATATTTCGCTGTTTTGAATCAAAGCAATAACTATGGCTTCAAGGAGACCCCATACAAGATCAGACACTTCACAACAGAAGGTTCAAGCTCTTTCAGATCCTGAAAGGCTAGTTTCTAGGAGGGCTGGAAAGTCTAAGATCCCAATTACACCCATCCCTACATTGTCTGCATCAGGCAATAACTTATCTGAACATTCATCTGATAAAGAGTCATCTTTTTCATCATCTTCATTTCAGGAACCTAACTATCAAGAGAAATCTTTAGAGTCTGTTACTTTTCATTTACCTGCTATAATTATTCAACCTGAACCAATATCCACATTACCACCTCTGCACACTCCATTTACTTCGAAGTCAGGTTCTGCATTTGTTGGTAATCAAGGTTGAATAAACACGACAGTACCTGCATTCTTGATGAATAGGTATGCACCTCTTCAATTGCCACAACCATTAAATCAAATGCCACAGGAATACCTCAATGTTCTTCCTCATTTTACAGGGGAAGATGAACAAATTGCAGAGAATCATGTGTTAGTATTTCGCAATTTTACAGAAAACAAAAATGTTGAACATGTAGATGTTGTTCTAAGACTTTTTGTTCAGTCCTTGGATGGAGAAGCAAGGAAATGGTTTAAAGGACTTCCCAATAATTCTATTCCTTCTTGGGAAGAGATGGAACATTTATTCATTTAGAAATGGGGAGAAAAAAAAGACCATGGGTATTCATTAATAGAGTTTAATGCCATAAAGAAGAAGTCTGATGAAACTGTGGTCGAATTTGTCAGAAGATTTAACAAATTGTACAATAGTCTTCTAGCGGAAATTAAGCCTCCTCCTACTGGTGCAAAAATAACTTTTGAATCAAATTTTGGATTCACATTAAGGGAAAGAAGATCTCCAACCCTTGATCAAATCCAAACAGATGCATTAGAGATAGAAGCAAATCTGGTGGCTGTAGGAAAAGCACCAGAGACATAGCCTATCCAAGACAAGGGAAAGGCAAAGATGGAATCCTCTCAAAGTCAAGCATTGGAGGATATGTGTAATGTAATTAAAACTTTGTCAGATAAGTTAAATAAATTAGAGTTAGAAAATAAGAATTTTCAGAAGCAAACACAGTATAATAAGAACTTTAATCCCCAATACAGAAGACAACCTTTGCAAATCTTGCAAAAGGAAAGAAAAGATCAAAATCAGATTCAAGCACCATTATATATAGAAGCAGATCCTGGTGAAGAACAAGAGCAACCTGAAGATCAAATTTCTACATTATATGTAGTAGATGAAGATGAACTTGGTATCGAAGAAGAAGAGTATGAATATGATGAAACATATGCCATTCATGATGAAAATAAAATTGATGAATATTGGAAGCAATTCTCTGATTTTATGCAGGCTGAACTACATAAGAAATATGACTTGAGATCGAGGAAAAGATAAAGAAATCAAGAAAATGAAAGTGAGCAACAAGTTTCAACTTCCTCGCTAAAGCCGACTCTACAAGAATCTCAGCCTGCAAAACAAGTGAATAAAGGAAAGCAATAGCAGAATGCAAATGGCAAGACACAAATACTTCAAGGTGAGTCTTCTCAAGATCAAGTTGAAAAAAATCCTTTGGAGAAACTTGTTTCAATTCCTCAAGTAACTCCAGTCATGAAAAAAGGTGAAGAGGAGAATGAAAAGATTGCTAAACAGGGTCACTTGTTTAGTCTTACTAAGGAGTTGGAAAAGGTAAGAATTTGGGTTCCTCTTATAGAATTGACAAGAATACCTATTTATCAAAAGGAGATTGCTGAGTTTGTTAATTTGAAAGAAAATGAGATTATAAATGACACTGTAAATTTGTAGGAAGACAAACCAATAGTGGTTTTTGGTCCACATGTTGAGGAAATAGACTCTTCAATACCACCTTTTTATATTTCTTTATTGGTCCATGATTACCTCTTACATAATTGTATGTTTGATTTGAGAGCTTCACACAATCTTATGCTTTTGTTAGTAATGAAGCAACTAAATCTACAAGTTACCAAACCCTATAGGGACTTGTATTCTTTTGATTCAAACAAAGTCAAGTGTCTTGGGGTCATTAAGGATCTGGTAGTGTCACTAGCTCAAATTCCAGCTAGAAGCTTGGTCATGGATGTAGTAGTAGCAGATATTCCTGCTAGATTTGGAATGCTTCTATCTAGGTCTTGGGGGGCTAAATTGGGTGGTGTTTTGAAGCTAGATTTTACGTATGCTGTTATACCAACTTTTGGTGGGGAAGAGAGGAGATTGTACAGAGAAACTAGATTTGTAAAAACAATTACAAAAAATGGAGCAAGTAATTCACCTGTATATAGCCAGGAGAAGGATGACTTTGCTTGTTTCATGCTGCATGATAATGCAGAGCTGGCTGAAGATAATCAGAAGCAGCTTGCTTCAGCCAATGTAATTACAGAGCTGCAAACTGAAGAAGTGTGGAAATGTTTCTTTGATGGAGCTTATTCCAAGGAAGGAACAGGTGCTGGTTTTCTTCTAATTGCACCTGGAGGTAATATGTTCCCTTTTTCCTTTAAATTAGAGTTCGAGGCAACAAACAATGTGGCAGAATATGAGTCCTTGATTATTGCTTTACAAACAACTAAATATATGGGAGTCAAGTCAATTTTTGCTTTTGGAGATTTGGAGCTGATTATTAATCAAATAAAAGATCACTGCCAAATGAAGCACCCTAGGCTTAGGGTAGACATAAATGAGGTATGGGATTTGATTGAGAACTTTTTTGAAGATTTTAGCATTCAATTCATTCCAAGAGATGAGAATAGATTCGCAAATTCATTGGCTGTGGCTGCTAGTACTTTCAAGCCTCCTATTAATCCAAGACTAAGATACGAGATAGAGATGAGACACAGACCCTCTGTTCCTGATAATGTTAAGAATTGGCAAGTTTTTGAGGATGATCAACAGATTAAGGAGTTTTTGACTATGGTTGAAGAGTTTCAGGGCACAGAAATTGATCAGAATGAAGAAGAAACAACAGAAGCTGCATAAGTCAGTGGTTTAAAAGATTCAATAGCTAATCAGAAAATCTTTCAATTGAAAGATAATGTTATGCCAAAGGGACTTGTTCTCCTTGAAAGACTTTTTAATCGCAAAGATGTGGCTGTTGACTCACGGAAAATTTCACAGGAGGAACACATTCAGGATCACAACCTTGGAACTCAAGAGAATCCCAGGTTAGTGAAATTATTCAGTGGAGTTCCGCCTAATTTTAAAGAAAGATATACTAAAATTTTTAAGAATTATATTGATGTCTTTTCATGGTATTATGAAGATCTCAAAACCTATGATGTAAATATTATTCAACACAAGATTCCCTTGAAGGAGGGAATTAAACCCTACAAGCAGAAGCTTAGATAGATAAATCCTTTACTTCTACCATCAATTGAAAAGGAGGTCAAGAAGTTGTTTGATGCCAAAATAGTAGTTCCACTCAGGTATTCTGATTGGGTGGCTAATTTAGTTCCTGTGAGAAAGAAAAATGGAGAAATAAGGTTATGTGTGGATTTCAGAAATCTCAACAGGGCTTCTTTGAAATATAACTATCCATTGCCTAAAATGGATCATGTGCTGCAAAAGGTAACGAGATATTTTAGAATGTCAATGCTAGATGGGTTTTTTGGTTATAACTAGGTGGCTATGGATAAGGAGGATCAGAAGAAAACGACGTTCACAACTCCCTGGAGAACTTTTATGTATGCCAGAATTCCTTTCAGATTGATGAACACAGATGCTACATTTCAAAGGGCTATGGACATTGCTTTTGTAGTAATATATTTGGATGATATTACCGTTTTCTCAAAGTCTGATGAAGAACATTTGGACCATTTGAAAAAGAATTTTGATAAATGTAGAAGATTTGGACTTTCCTTAAATCCTAAGAAATTAATTTTTTCTCTGGAAGAAGGAAAACTATTGGGGCACATTTTTTTCCAGAGATGGAGTGAAGATAGATCTGACCAGAGTACAAGCTGTGCAAAAAATGCCATTGCCTAGGAGTAAAAAGGATATTCAAAAGTTTCTGGGAAAGATAAACTTCCTGAGAAGATTTGTATCCAACTATGCGGAATTTGTAAAAGAAATTACTAATATGCTAAAGAAGGAGAATGAAGTGAATTGGACCAAAGAAGCTAGAGGATCATTTTCCAGGATTAAAGAGGCATTACAAGCAGCTCCAGTCTTAATTAGCCCTAATTACCAAAAGCCTTTCCTAGTTTTTTCATTCGCATCATCAAGTTCAATATCCGTTGTCTTACTGCAGAAGAATGACGAAGAGAAAGAAAAGCTAGTTGCATTCTTGGGTAAGATTCTTAGGGATTTTGAGCTGAAATATAATATTCTTGAGAAACAGGTGTATTCTTTGGTAAAATCCCTGAAAGATTTTAGAACTTATGTGTTGCAGTCAGAAATCATTGCTTATGTGCCAAATGCTGCAGTGAAAGATGTATTACTATAGGGAGATGTAGAAAGCAAAAGAGGAAAATGGATAGCCAAGATCCAAGAATATGATTTGGACATAAAACCCACAAAGTTGGTGAAAGGACAAGAATTGGAAAAAATGTTGACAAAATCAAACTTTCAAGCATTGGGAATCAACTTGTTGGCCCCTGTGGATGAAAAAGCAGTTGAAGAAAGTGAAGGAAAGCAAGATCCAGGTATGAAGATCAGGTATAAATTTTTGTGTTTAGAATGGTATAAGCATATAATTCATTATTTGTGCTTTCTTTCCTATCCCCAATCCTTAGATAGAACAAAGTATAGGGAACTAAAGATCAAGGCACAACCATATGTGATTGTGGAAGGCAGATTGTACTGGAAGGATCCTGCTGGAATTTTATTGCTATGTTTAACAGAAGATGAATTTACAGAAACAATCAAAGATTATCATGAGGGGTTATGTGGAGGACATTACAGTTGGAAAGTAACTGCACATAAGATCCTTCAGGCAGGATTTTATTGGCCTACTTTATTTGGTGATACATATAAGTTTGTTAGAAGTTGTCAGAAGTGTCAGCTTTTTGCCGAGAAAAAGAGATTAGCCCCTTTACCTTTGATTCCAGTTTTCATAGAGGAGCCATTTAGACAATGGGGATTGGACTTTGTTGGAGAAATCAATCCACCTTCAAGTAGACAACACAAGTGGGTTCTCACAGCAACTGATTATTTCACCAAATGGGTAGAGGCTATACCTACTAAGAAAGCAAATGATCAGATAGTAATGAAGTTCTTGGAGGAGAATATTTTCAGCAGGTTTGGATGCCCCATCAAAATTATAACAGACAATGCTCAAGTCTTCAATTCAAGTAATTTTATTGCTTTTTGTCAAAATTATAATGTTACTTCGTCCCTTTCAATGGATTACCATCTGCAAGGAAATGGATTAGCTGAATCTACTAACAAAACTTTGATGAAGATCCTTAAGAAAACCATTGCAGAAAATAAAAGAGATTGGGATTCTAAGTTAAAGTTTTCTTTGTGCTCTACTAGAGTAACTACAAGAAGATCTACAGGGAAATCGCCTTTTGAATTAGTATATGGAACTCAAGCTCCATTTACAAGTCAACTTGTGAAGCCAGTGATTGCAATGATTCAGGAGGCGAAAGAAGAACCAAATGCTTTGATAAGAAGAATGAATAAAGTGATGGAGCTAAGCGAGAATAGGGACAAGGTAAGAGACAACTTGATTATGTATCAATCCAAGATGAAAAATATTTTTGACAGAAAAGCCAAGGAAATTGATTTTAAAGTTGTAGATTTAGTATTGAGATGGGATACCAGAAGAGAATATAAGGGTAAACATGGGAAGTTTGATCCTCTCTGGTATGACCCTTTTAGAATTGCTGAAGTAAGATTGAATAATACCTTCATTCTTGAGAATATTGATGGTGAAACTCTACAACTGCCTGTCAATGGGCAATACTTAAAGCATTACTTCTAGTTCTGAAGAATAAGCATCATTTCATTGTAAATACTAGAGTGAAATCAATGTACAAATGCCATAGAATTTAAATTTATGTGAAGTAATATATGACTCCATGCCCGAAGTGAAGGCACTAATCTGCAGTTCTTAGTGCTTTTGTGGCAAAAGCACTATCCCCAGGTGGAGCTAGATGTTGTAACATGCATTTTTGATTACTTGCAGTATTCATTTTTCATTCAAGAACTTGAAAATATTTCAAAAAAGATAAAAGCAAGAGAAAGAAGTGATAATGACATAGCATAATTGCTAAAGGAACAAGTATAAAAGAATCGATCCCAGTATACCCATGCGATCAAGTTAAATCATAATATAAATGGTTATACGGAGCCATAACTGAAATATATATACTATGTTGTAAAGCCCAAGAATAACAACGAAGTGAGAATTCACAGAAATCAAGCTTAGAGAGAGTTGAGCAGCAGGAAAATGAAATGCCAAAACTCTGAAGAAAACCTCGAAACCACAAAATAAAGAAGAAATGGCGCAAAGTCAAAGTGAGTGGAAAAATGAAGAATGAACCCACAGGAATTGTCAGATCGTTTAGATCGCCGGACAGTAAAAGTGGAAGGTGAGGAATCACCAGAAGTTGATCTGGATCGTCAGATTAACAAATCCGTTAGATCGATGGTCATCGCGAAGCTTAGATGCGTGAGCGTTAGTGCGCGAGGAAAGTAGTTTTGCCACAGGAAATGGTATTTCGGGCGAGGTAGAAGTGGTAAGTGGTATTGAAGGGTGAGCACCCATTTCCACTTATCAAGCGACACGTAGCACGAGGGTGGAGAAAGAAAACCGCTTTATCAGGCGGTTAATCCCCGTGCTTGTTGTCTACTCGAAATCATTGCGAACTGTCGGATCCGTTGAGTGCAGATAGACGGTGGAGGATTGTCACGCAAGTTTGATTGATCAGGCTAAGCGACAAGATGCAATTAAATCACAATCGCAAAGAAATCACCCCTGGCCAGACCTAAAAATATATACATTATGTTTTAAACTCTTAGCGCATCTGTTATATCGCATATCATTGAGTTTTGTATTGTTATATCATTTGAAAGGGCCAATTGCGATTTGTGATACGAAGTCAATGGAGCATTGAACGGGCGGATCCGATGGATTTATGCAACCGATTTAATTCTTTTTGAGTCCTGTGGTAAATCAAAGATTAACATTAATTTCATTGTATAAAGGAAAAATCAATGTTAAAACTAAATCCGAAGAAAACACAGTTGGGCATGTTTTCTTTGTATTTTGGCCAATCAAAACGCTCGATATATACATAAGCCTAGTTTTCGCACAAGTCAAAGTCTAACGCAGTTAATTATGGTTAAAGCGGATTAAGAATTATTAAAGCATCCACAGAGGAACTCAAGAGCCGATTAACAGAGCCGAAAAGCCAGCAGTTATCCTCATCTTCTAGTTCAGTTATTTCTTGTTATTGTATGTTCTTTGAGGTGTCTTTTACCCTCTGTAAAATTCTGTAATAATTTTTACTTCAGATAGTTAGGGGAGCAGTTAAGTAGTTTGATAGTTTCAAAGATCAATAACTATTTCCAATGTATAAAAGGGGAAAAACCACAAAGAAAAGGGTTGTTGTTGGAATTTTGGAGCACCCGGAGACTAGGCCACTGTATTCTTGATATAACTGTTGATTTATGAAAGAATCAGTAGTTTCCATGAATTGTTCGGTATAATTTTGTAACTTCCCTGTGATGTGCCATCTTATGTTTTCTTCTTTCAAGTATAGTAATGAAGCTGCAAGTCTTTATTTTCTTATGTAGATAAAGCTAAAATTCCTTAAAAGAGCGCTCCTATACTTGAAGTTTTCACCTTTCTTCTAAGTTATAGATAGTAGTTTCTGTGAAATACTAGCATATTATCTTTAACTTTTCCAAGTGTCACAGATAATAGATTTTGTGTAAAGCAACATATTGTCTCTGACTTCTTCCTTCTTCATTTACCATTTATATTCAGCAAGTACATGGAATTCTGAGATTTTCAGGTCACATATATGTATTAATGGTTAAAAGCAAGTTTTCCAGGTCCTTCATTTGAGAACACAACATATGATCAAGTGACAATAGTTACAAGCATTAATGTCTTAAGCATGATTTCTACACAACCAGGAAATTGGTTTCTTAAGGTACAACATAATCTTTGATGAAGCTATTACTATATTTCTTGATATATGGATAATATTATGTAGTAGGTGGGTTAGTTATTTAATAAGGAATTATGTCTCGAGCTAACCATTAATTATATGTATGCATGATGCATGTCAACCATAACTTTTCTGTATGCACGATGCAAGAAATTCTTGTGCAAGGAATATACTAGAAATTGTTTTATTGAAATTCATGCATCTCAGATATAAGTAGAGATACCGAAGGGAACGAGAAAGTGAATCTACTTAATACTATGCATGAATGATTTCAAGTACTTGTATCACAGTGCAAACCTGAGTAAATGCATACTGTTGAATGAAATAAGTAGAGCTGTTTGTCGAAATAAAACATGTGTTTCATTTGAATGATTCTAGGGATGCATGCAACCGTATAGGAAACGATAAATCTAAGATAGACGAGTAGCTGCATATATCCATCGGAAATAATAAATAAACATAGGTTGCATGCAAAATTGAGTATTTTTAGGAAAACCCATACTATCTGCTATAGATACATATGTAGAAAAGAATTGTGTGGAACCTAGTGTGCACCTCAAGTAAGAAAACTTGCATGCAGATAATGAACTTATTTTAAAACATTGTTGATACAAATTGGGTTAGGAGGAATGAACATATATGGTGCGATCAGTGAGTACTGAACAAAATACACTATAGAAGGAAATCCAATCATGAAAAAAAGCTAGTGGTTATGATTAAGTACATGGCCAGATTTAAAACGCACTATTGAAACCAGTGACCTTAGCTGAGTTAAGGGAAATCGAGGAATATTATAATCTAGTACTCTGCCCCGAGGCCTAAATTTCAAGAACACAAATTTCATTTTATCTTTCTTAGAGATCGTAATTCAATATTATTGCAAAGAAAATTGACAGGCTATCCATTACAAAACGTATACAATGCTAAAACCACACTTGAACAGTCCCACACATTTCTCATTAAATCAACAAAGAAAGAGCATAGTTATGTACACAGAGTTTTCCATTCCAATCCAGGTTCATCAAAGAAAAATATGGCTGACGCAGCCAATAAGAGGGCGAAAAGGAACAAAATACATTATACTAAGTTCCCATAAAACTAAGACAATCACATAATATGAATGTAAGTCAAACTTAGATCACACATGAAGAATAAAGATCATATGTAGATAGTATTCCAGCATGCCCCAGGACTTTGACCAAGTAGGGGTCGACTGACGACTTGGAGGCACAAACATGCACTTGAAATTGCAAGGGCTATCACAAACATATATCCAAGAAACAAAGTAAACCTATGGTATACATTCGTCCAGTTCCAATGGAATGGAGGCGATAGGAGTAGTATTTACAAGTGGCAAATCCCATGAAATGGAGAAAGTGGGATCCAAGAGATCACCAATCTGGAACAAGAAGATAAATATTAGAAGACGTGTACCCAGTTTCCACCGAGAATGTGCGAACAACCCATCCCCTTTGAGCTTACCTAGACTAGCAACACAAAACCTTGTTACCTAAAGATAGACCCTTAAAACTTGAATGAACAAACAAAAATGTGAAGGGAACAAAAGGTAAGAAACAATCTTACCTGAAGTAGTGCAAGGAACCAGGGTATCATCCACCCTAATACAGAAAGGAAAAAACAAAATGAACCTAGTCAGATATCAGGGAAAAACCATCACCAAAACCCGGAAACACGTGAAGGAAACCATGAGGTAAGTTTACCTGGGTTCTGGGAGGTATTCTCTATGCTGAAGAAAATGACATACCCTGCAACAATTTTGGATTTTCCCCTGCATGAACAAACAAGAAACTGTCAAATTAGGGAACAAATCAAATGCATTTACGAAATCTGGAAACTGGAAAGAAAATAGTAGAAGATTGACAGATATTTGATGTGGAGAAACATTACCTAATTTCGAAGTGTAGGAGAACCAATCTCGATATGAAACTTTACCATCATCCTTTTTGTATGCAAAACCTCCATCAAAAGATAGAGGAGTAAGAGTGTCAGGTAACGCCGAAGATGAAGTCATGTTATGCGCTGGTAGCAGAGGTGAATGGAATCCTTAAGACGACAACAATGCAAACATCATCAGGGAGTTATACCTCCAACATGAGGATCAAACCCTCGCTCTGTCAAAGCCCTCCAGAAAGACCGAGAATGGTGTGAAAATCGCGAAGGAGGGTAATCAAATATGGTTAGGGTTAGGCTTGAAGAACCAGGGTCGTATATTTGGAGCGAGTGGATCGTAACCATCGAAATAACATTGAAACTATAAACCTTAAGAAATGTGCTCACCTACCATGTTCACATGGGTCTAGATGTACATCGTTGAAGAGATTTTAATTGATAGGTGAGTAGACACAATGGACAGTCAGACTCGAGCCAGCCAGTGGCAGGAAGAGCTCATGGAGTTCCAACTCATTGAAGAAAAGAATGAGTATGCATTCATAATGGACATCACCGATAAACACAAAACCGAATTAGGCAGAGCGTTAATGGCCAAGGATGGGGCCAATGGCCTAAATGTAAGAGGGTGGGTAGTTAGGACCACATAGTAAAAGGGTGTAATCATTAACAATGGAATGGGGTTCAACATTTTTAGAATGTATAGGTGTATGTAGAATGATAGCTAGAAAGAAAAATGAAATACACAAAGGTCTCCTTACATTAATATACAGTAGTTATATTTTGCACAATCCACTTATTAATATCTACACAATGCATACATGTAATACTATATAACAGTGGGTAAAGAAAGAGATTTTTTTGGGGGTATATTTTAGAGGCCAGTTACACATGTATCTTCAAATTAAAATGGGGAGAAACTCACTAAAAGTGGGGTCTTGCACTAAGTCAACACCTAGGTTTTGCAAACCATTTTAGATTTTGAAGAGAGTGGGGCCAGTGGCTTATAGACTAGACTTGTCTCCCACCATAAAGGAACATGATGTATTCCACATATCCTTATTGAAAAAGTATGTACATGATTCTAACCATGTGCTTGATTGGTTTGTGATACAGTGGAACCCGAGGGAGAGTTCCAACCTGAACCTTTGTGTATCCTAGACTAGAGGAAAAATGTGCTCCATAACCAAGTCATAAAATAGGTCGAGGTGTAATGAAAGCACTTTGAACTTGATGAAGCAACCTGGGAGCATGTAGATCAGATGAAAGCATTGTACCCATTCTTGTTTAATATGTAATGGATGTAGAAGAATTGTTTATGTAAAACTCAAATGTTTTGTTTCCCCTCTTGGTTTGGTAAGAACACCGGGGATGGTGTTCCTTTAAGGGGGCGGGGTTCGTGACACCCCTACATTAATTATGATCCTTATAAACATTTTTTGTAATTGAGCATCTCGACACAATATGTGATTGTGGGAAGAAACTCTGTTTCAATATAATGAAAATCATTACTAGTGAAATTCACTTATATTTTGATCATGGTGTCAAATCATGTGAATACTTTGTTTAATATTCATCATTCCTTAACACTCTAATTAATGCCAAATCTAAAATAATCATAGTAATGCTTGAAATAACATAACTACAGATTAGTGATTAAATAAATATAATTAATAAAATATATACCCTATGAGAAGGAGCACAAGCCATAATTTGAAGAGATAGGGGATACCCATCTCATCCAAAATTTAATGCTAAACCTTGTGGTTGGGAAGGGGCCTCTCGATGCAAGTTGGCCATTAATACAAATGGTGGTGTCATTCTAATTCGGTTTTCCTTCTAAAAAATTAAAGGGGTAGCATATTCAGGGAGGAAGTGCATGGGCAAAGAGTTCCCTCACTACCACACTTGGAGAGGTAGCCCAAACTACCATAAATGCATGATCAAATTAAGATAGGGGTTTGATTTTGGGTTAGAAAGGGAGAATTCCTAGGAAAGACCAGTGCAGGAGTAGCTCACAAAGGGGAATTGCGCACATTGCATTATTGTTTCTCACCCTTCAATTGCTTTACCTGAAGATTGCCAATCCTGAGTGTGAAGGGAGTTTGATTAAACGTATTGGTGCTTGCTAGGATTGATAAACCACTAGGGCTTGCTATGACTAATAAACCATTGTGCTTGTCTCTGGCCAAGAAGCCACTTATACAATGGGTCACTGGTGCTTGCTTGGATTGATAAACCATTGGTGTTTACTACAATTGATACACCACCATGCTTGTCTCTAGTTTTGCAAGTGATAACACACCTATAACTCAATGGGTGAATTCCTAGGAAATTTATTAATTCTAAAACTTTAAACCTAGCACGGGGATAATGAGTTATAAAACAAAATATCATGACTACATATGGTTGAAAAGATAGTGTGTGACCCTTTTCCTATCACTAGCGAAATTTGACTTACCAAATAAGTCACTTGCCCTAGATACTATTTATTAACATGGAATTCTCATATAAATTATACTATATGAATTACATTAAAGGTCTAATTTGGAAATTATATGGAAATTAGTGAAATAACAATGCTTATTTTTATTTTCGTAGAACTAAATGCATATGCTAGTCACAAGAAAATAACTAGGTCGTTCCTGGCTTTGTTTTGATCTCATTGCATGATGCAAATCTTTATTTTATCATATATCTACCTCCAAATCCACTTAGATAACGTATGGAATGAATGGTATACGAAAAGGTGTGTTGTTGTCACGAAAAACTTAATAGAGTGATACACTTTGGTTTTCACAATGAAGCTCGGTAAATGTTAACATCCATGCCATTTTACATTATCACACTCTATATTTGACTATTATATATATATACAAAAAAAAATGGGGACAATGGATATCTGTGTGAGGCCATGCCACACTCTATATTTGAATATTATATATATATATATATATATAAATGGGGACAATGGACATCTGTGTGAGGCCATGCCTTTATTTTTCTATTGCTAATGCTAGATCATTAATATCACAAACCCATTTAAACAATATCAAGTTTAACGAGTGTGGAGGCAGTGAAAAACCTCATGAAGATTGGAAATTGGATGTAGATATTTGGCCCAATCCTCACATAATTAATTTATGGTAACATGGATGTGGTTTCGGCCCAAGCCTCTGTTATTATCATTGTTTTAATGTTTGTAAGTTCTCATTTAATCATGTAGTGTATGTATTGTGGGCGTGGCGATGTGGTCTCGGCGCATGCCTCTCGTATTTCACTGATTTAATGTATTTATGTTCTCATTTAATTAAATTATGGTAGGGTATGTGATATGGCAGGTGTAGGGATGTAGCAAGTTGGCCATGATTTACTTGTTCTAATCGTGTTAACGCATGATATTGCCGACATGTTTATATGTAACAAAAAAATTGGTGTAATATTAATGCAACCGTAAGCCAGACTTACATAAATCAATTTCTTTTTGTTGTTGTTTCAATTATGTGATTGCATAATATGTAAACACCCCATGTTAAATTGGAATTACAGATCCTTTGTTGGCCCCTTTGAGGGATAAGCTCATTGCTACATGGAAGTACACATCCTTCGTTGGCCCCTTTGAGGGATAAGCTCATTGCTATAGTGCTGGATCCCCCATCGGGGCTAGATCCCCCATGGGGCGATGGGTGGGTCTGTTCCGCTTTAATAACGTCGACCCTCATATTCGCCATTTCTGTAAGTTATGGAAAACCGCTATTTTTTTTCAAGTCTGGGACCCTTGGTCCTCGATGGGACAAAGGTAGGTCCCATGCATCCGTGATCAGCGTAAGCCCGAGCTGGTAACGAATGCGATGTTGGCTTGAACCATGGCGAGGTTTAGTTTCCATGGACACCTAATGGTGGTTGAATTGGTTTATGAGTTGTTTTTAGTGAGATTTTTTGGAAGTTTTTTTGGTAGATTTTTCCGGTCTAATTTTTCTAAAATCCCGTAGGGATTTATTGAAATCACAAGCTTGATCGGTAACCCCTACACAATCGAAGTGCCCTAGGAATTTTTCAGGGTGTTGAATCCATATATACAGTAAAAAGCCCCGTTTAAATATCATAAATCAAAACTTCACCTCAATTTTTTTTGCAGGATTCTAGGACAGGAAAGTCCAAAAAGTCACACTAAAGAGAACTGCATTGGTTTATACTTGTGTGCACACACACATATACTTTTGATGAGCTTTGGTAGAACCATTGACCCACACGATAAATAGAATTAAATAGAAAATTGTGTAGGAAGCATATAGAATGCTAAGGTTAACATGATCACATTAATAAAGTTAGATTGCACTTTGATTGATACTTTCAATCCGGGTTTCGAATCAATAAGTAGTTTCACATTATTGGAAAACTCTCACCGAGTTGGGCATGATGGTTACATTAATAATTAATCCCATAAGTTCTAGAAAAACAACATTTTCATGGCCAATACATTTTTAAACATTGAGAAATTTGAGTCAAAATGTCACTAACACCTTCCATGGCCCATATTATTGCTAGGGAGTGGTAGGTAGTGTTACATGGAGAGGGATAGTGAGGGGGTGGGAGAGAGATAGAGAAGAAGAGAGGGAGAAAGATAGACAAAGATGGAGAGGGGATAGAGAGGGAAGAAGAGAGAGATGGTGATGGAGGAGGAGACAAAAAGAGAGGTAGAGGAGAAGGATAGTGAGGGAGAAAGAGCAAAGGAAAGGAGGAAGATAGAGATAAATATAGAGGGGGGAGAGAGAGAGAGAGAGGTTTTAACCCTATAAGATTAATTGTTACAAACAAATTATTTATAATAGAAAATATGCTATGGAAAACAAACACATTAACATAGACATTTTACCCTGGAAACCCAAATCCAAGAAAACCATTGAGTTTTCCTAATGATAATTATTTTATTTTGGTTTTGGTTAGTGTTGCTTCTATTTTTGTAGGATTATTCAAAGTCATTTGAATTTGTGATGGTAGGTGATTTGCAGCCATAGGAAACATACACTCTTGACTTGAGCATTAAATTGAAGAAGCATCATTTCAAAAGACATTTCTTGACAAGTTTTATTACTGCACTGTGAAGGTACTTAGATTTCCAACGAATGTGCTCTTCAGGTGAGAATTTAAATTTATTTGATTCCCTAGTTAAAAATCTTCCTTTTATTTCAATTCACTGCACATCTAATGACTTCTCATAGGTTGAACAAAGTTTGTAAAGCAACAATGTAAGCAGGGTTTGGTGTCTCTTTTTGAAACACTTTTACATTAATGTTTGTTTGTGGTTGCCAATTTGGCTGGTCATATGTTTTGAAAAGTTGAGGAGTGTTTATCAAGCAATAATGATTTGTTGGATTTGTTTTGTTATTATTAATTAGACTAAACTTTATTTGGTGATACATTTTTGGAGATTGTTGTGCTCTATACCATATTCCCACGCTAGGAGCAGTGCTCGACAACAAGTTGATATTAAGGTTAATGAAATGGAGCACCATCTTGGTGTGATGTAGTAAGAGTAGGTAAGTATCATTGCTAATTTCATATTTGTATGATTTTTGTCTTCCTTTGTTTGAAGACAGAGGGAAGTCTTGAAAAAGGTCACAAGATTATGTTTTTTTTTTGGTTCATTTTATGGTTAATGTGTATTTTAACATTCATGATTGTGCATGTGTTTTTATCAAGTATTTCCTTTCGGGCCTCAGTTTGAAAAGGATTACAACTAATGGTCTGTCTCTTGTGAAACTATGGCATGGTTGTCGAGTCATGATGCTTGAAACAATGGCTGTTATCCTAGGGATGGTTGGAGGAATGCTCCTCCACTGCAAGTCCCTTAGGAATTTTAGTACAATGGTGGATGGATAAAGGCACTTTTAGAATAATATGAGAATGAGAGGATGCACCTCATGATGTTTATGGATGTGGCAAAACCCAAGTGGAATGAGAGGGCCTTGATATTTATAGGGCAATGAGTCTTCTTCAATGCAAACTTCCTTGTGTACATCCTTTCCCCCAAACTTGCACACAACATTGTAGGTTATCTTGAAGAAGCTATTCAATCCTACACTTAATTTCTCAAGGAGATAGACAAAGGCAACATTCCAAACATGTCAACCCCTGCCATAACTATAGATTATTGGAGGCTTCCCAATGATTCAATTCTTAGAGATGTGTTTATGGTAGTTAGGGCTAGTGAGGCACACCACCGTTACATCAAACTCTATGCATTGGTAAGTAGTATTTCCCATCATTTTTTTGCATATCTTTTAGGGTTTACGGGATAAACCTCTAATTCTATTAGTTTCATTTAGGATGTAGGGCTCAAGGCTAAGGGTTTATCCCATCTTCTGTTAATTTCATTTAGTTTTTATGGCTCAAGTTAAGCTTTATACAATCTTTTTGTTTCATTCATTAGGACATATCTTGTCATTTTGTTTCATTTAGACTCTAATTGCCTCAACAATGTGATTCTAGGGAAGAATTTTCATATCGATCTTCTCAATTTGTTTTAGTTTAACTTCATTCACTAGATAGTTTTTGTTACGGACTAATCATTTGCAATGTCGTGTTAGTGTCATTTTTATGATTTCGCAGGACATTCATTCAAGGAAAAGAGCTAAGGGCGCGCACTCTCTCTCTCTATGGTATTAGCTTATGTATTAGAATTTGGTACCATATAAAATATGGATATCATAGGATAGGTTTGAAATTAGAGTGGTAACAAACCATTTCGATAAAAGTAGAAACATATTATACATATTTCAAAAATTCTTGTGTTGTACTACATTACATTTATGTATATATAGATATTAGAAGAATACAGAGTTTTGGTTTATCCACACTGCTCATCAAAATTTTCAAGATGGATGTTGTAGGCTTATTAACCTTATGCCATTGCAAGGTTCTATACTACCTGAACACATAAAACCTAAATTCTCTCTGTGTACTTGCCATATTTAACTTGAGAGGGATAACTCTGTGTCAAATTCCGAGCCTTCATTTTTTTAGGAACCTGAGGATAGCACATGATGCTCTTTCTCCTTTGATTATGAAGTAATAGAGTAATAAAATTGAATATTGACTAACTTTGTAAGATTCCATTCACTACTTGATAGCTGTAAGTAAAAGGAAGATTTATTTGATTGACATTTATAAGTGAAAAATTAGTAATTCCATTTTTTTATAATCAGTAGCAACAAGGAAGGATAGATGTATTCTATAGATTAGAGTTTTCACCTAAGCTTGTTTTTTATCAGAATAAAAAATGGTTGATTCTTTAGCAAGTGGAAAGTAAGTTGCTGATATGCCTTTGAATTATGAAGTTAATTCCTTAGAGCTTGGATTTCATGTGATACTTTCTAGTGATGAATTTTCAAGGCATTGCCATTGGTATTTTTAGGTTGGTTTGATTTTCCATGTGGTAGAATTTTCCACATTACAAACTTGATCTGGTTTTCATGTGTAAAATTTTTCTATGTCATAGACTAGGGAAACCCAACACCTCTTAATGTACTAGTCTTAATATTTCATTCTCCTCTCGATGTATTAGTGTTAATATTGATTTTTCATGTGGCAGAAATTTCTATGTCATAGACCAGGGCACCCTAACTCCCCTTGATGTATTAGTGTTAATATTTCATTCTCCACTTGATTTCATTTCATGGACACCAGATATCAGTGGCTACTACATATACATAAACTATCAACATTCTCCACTTGGTGTATTAGTGTTAATATTTGATTTTTCATGTGGCATAATTTTCCATGTCATAGACAAGGGAAACCTAACTCCTCTTGATGTATTAGTTTTAATATTTGATTTTTCATGTGGCCTAATTTTCCATGTCCTAGGATAGGGAAGCCAAACTCATCTTGATGTATTAGTGTTAATATTTGATTTTCATATGGCAAAATTTTCCATGTCACAGATCAGGGCATCCCAACTACCTCTTGATGTATTAGTGTTAATATTTGAATTTTTAAAAGAAACTTAAAGAGAAAAAAAGCCATAAAAAATATGTAATACTCCCTACCACCCCCTTGGATTATTCTCAGGAAGTAAAAGTTATTACATCAACATTAACCCAATCTACAACGTTTATTATGAAGATGGGGTCACCAAAATTCTCTTTTTCAAATCTCCTTGAAACTCAGAATAAACACAACTATCACTTTCAGCTCAGTAAGGGATTTCCAATGATATAATTTCTATCTTAATCCAACTTCTAGATTGGAATATATTCCCCTCCAAATATTTACTACCTAACCCATGCCACATTAGTGGATACTTCCACATGGCACCCCATAGGTGACCTACATGGCAAAGAAGAGCAATGTCAAAACCCGACAAGGGGAATGACAAAGGGAAGCAGATTATTGATGCGGAGCCCAACACCACCATTTCCATCACTAAGATCTAGAAGATAGAGCCTGAAGATCCAGAGGAAGGGGAGCGTATCTTCCATTCATAGATGTGGGTGAAGGGGTCTCTGTTGCAGTTGATTATTGACAATGGGAGCCAAAAATAACCTCATCTCAATAGTGATAGTTAAGCGTATGGGCCTACCGACCATACCACACCCACAACCATACACAATTAAGTGGTTCCACCAAGGACGGGATCTCCGCGTCAACCAATTGTGTTTTCTTCTCTACAACATCAAACCCTTCACAGATGAGGTACTATGTGGAATTTCTCCTCTTGAATTTTGTGATGTACTATTAGGCCAACCATAATTATGGAGGCATCATGTTGTGTATGAGTCAAGGTATAACACTGTTATTATTACTTTGGATAGTAAGTTATACAAGATACCAGAGTTAGCCCCGCCTACCACCATCTCTTTCATCTTTGCTAAGAAATGTAGTAAGATCATCTCCTAGACTGGGAAATTTGTTTTCTTTTTTATTCACTCTCAAAATAAGGTAAATATCATGGCCACATCCATGTCTCTCGAGAAGTGTTCCTCCATGTAGCAGAATCAGGTGGATAAGGTTATGGAAGAATACAGGAACATATTCTCCTCACCCACATGGGTACCCTTGCACTGTCAAGTCAAGCATTCGATCGATATTACTCCCAAAGCACCTCTACCCAATGGGCCTATATATCGTCAATGCATTATAGAAAATGAAGAGATCAAGCGGTAGATCTAGGAGTTGCTGCAAAAAGGGCACATTTGACCAAGTTCCTCACCTTATGGCAGCCTGGTTGTATTTGTATAGAATAAGGATGGGACTTGGAGGCTCTGCATTGATTATTGGACACGAAACAAATTCAATATCAGGAACATGTATCCAATCCCCTGGATTTATGACCTTCTAGACCAGCTCAAGGGGGTCGAGTATTTCAGCAAGATCAATTTGAATTCTGGCCATCACCAGGTTCCAATAGATCCTACAGATGTATGGAAGATTGCCTTCAAATCCAAGGAAGGTTTTTTTGAGTGGTTGTTCATGCCTTTCAGGTTGACAAATTACCTTGCAACTTTTATGAAGTTTATGGATGACATCTTGTAGCCCTTCACCAACTCATTCATGGTTGTTTATCTAGATGACATCCTCATCTTCAACAAGAGTTGGGAGGAGCATTTGCAACACATTCGGTGGGTCCTTCAAACCTTGTGGCAACACAAATTTCATGCCAAATTGGATAAATACACCTTTGGAATGATTCGGGTACATATATAGGGTTACATAATAGATGAGAAAGGTGTGCATGTGGATCCAACTAAAATCCAAGTCATTTAGGATTGGTCAACCCCAACCACTGTAATAAAACTTAGCAGCATTTTGGGACTTAACAATTTTTATCAGAGGTTCGTGTTGGGATTCTCCCATATCACTTTGCCCTTGAGTCATATTACTAAGAGAAAAGTGAAAGAATCGCCTCTGCTCTACACCTGTACTCACATTGCTAGACCTGCAACAACCATTTGAAATTGAGACAGAGGCCTCCAACTATGCTATTGTTGTAGTCCTCACCCATCAGGGGCATCTAGTGGCCTATCAAAGTGAGACACTTTCCGATACAATTTAGAAGTACCCCACCTATGATAAAGACATGTATTTTATCATGAAGGCTTGCAAAAAATGGAAACATTACATTCTAGGGAAGGCCACACAGATCACCGATCTATTTAGTTTATACAAACACAATGGAAGTTGCAGAATGATCGCCATCAAAAGTGGTCTACATATTTGCAAAAATTCGACTTGAACATTAAATAAAAAAATAACAGCACCAATCATGTTGTAGATCATCTCAGTCGTCCCCTAGTTGCATCATTGACTACTATTCTCAACTCTTGTGGCCATGAGACTTGTGGATGGCCGCAACTGTACAAAGATGATCCGGAGTTCGCCACCACATACTAGATGCTAATGGATAGCAAGAAAGTTCTGCATTTCCACCTCTAGGATGCATTATTCTGTGACTTGGGCCACCTTTGTGTTCCTTCAAGTGAGTGTGCCAAGTTGACTTTGGATGTGCACTACAGTTGGGTCGCAGGACACTTTGGTGTGGAGAAACTATGGCCGTACTACATAAGTATTTTTATTGTCCCAAAATTCGATGTGACGTTGAAAATACATCAAATCTTGCACTTCCTGTGCCATCACCAATCCAACCATCAAGAAGCAAGGTCTATAGACTCCTCTACCTACTCTACTCCCAACCAACCCTGGGAATCCATCTCCATGGACTATGTGTCTGGCCTCCCTTCTACAAAGCATGGTAATGCCTATGTATTTGTGGTCATGGACATATTTTCTAAGATGGATCTATTGGTGGCCTACAAGAAGAGTATCACAACGAAGGATACTGCCAAACTTTTCTTTGAACGAGTGTGGGTACATTTTGAGATCCCAAAGACCATTATATCAGATTGGGAAAGCAGGTTCCTAAGCACATTCTAGTTGAGCCTACGGACACTATTGAACACCAAGCTCACCAAATCGTCTACATTCCATCCCTAGATAGAGGTCATAAACATGATGATAGTGCACATACTCCTCATGTATAACTCAAATCATCCACGAACCTGGGTTGAGAACCTTCCCTATGTGTAGCACAACTATAATAGAGCTCTCCATAGTTCGACTCATCGCATTCCCTTTCAATTGGGTATAGGATTTCCACCATTGTGTTTGATTGATGTTGCCATGCCTCATGCTACTTATACATAGACAAAATCCACACATGTATAGTCCAAGGATGATAAAGCAACAAGGTTTATTGTGCATCCAACACATCTGCCAACAGGTTCACGACATCTTGGATAAGTCTAATGCTAAGTACAAGCAACGACATGTTCAACATTAGGTGCCACATAAGTTTCAGGTGGGCGACAAATATTGGTTACATTTGCAGAAATATTGCCTTTTCGAAGCCCATGGGAAGATCTGACCACTCTGCTACGAGCCTTACACCATCACCAAGGTTGTGGGTGACTACGCTTTTGTTAAAAATAACAACAAGAAAATCCAATTTAATTTGTCCTTGAATTAAATTGGGAATTAAATCGAAATTCTATTCTCATAGCAACTTGTAATAGTTAATTAAGTTAAATTGACTTAATTGACTTAGGAAATTTGAGTTGGCAGTCTATGTAGAGTCATGTAGAGTGATCCCTAAATTTTAGGGGCCTAGGTTGAGTTCTTTTGAGTTGTAATTAATTAACTTAGTCTAACTGAGTTATAGTCAGTTAAACTAGTTCTAATTGTTGGAGGAACTAGTAGGAGGTCTAGTAGTGGGGATGGGAACTAGTGCATCCTCAGTACCACACCAGTTAACTGAATATTCACTCATAAATAACTCATGCATGTTAGTTTAGAGGAAGACCTAGTTGATATTAGAGTTCAGGGACAATGTACTATTAGTTGTATAATTTTTCAAGTTGTACAAATGGTGCATGCAATCAGTTGAGGGCCTATGGATGGATTGCGCAGTTATGTAGTGTGGATTTCCCAATTAAATACGAGCTAATTCTCTCAGGAATTGTTCATGGAAGTAGGGGCTTGGTAGGCAGCAGAATTGGCTAACTGTTGGCTTGAGCTGGCTTGTGAGGTAGAGAGTTAGATTGTACTAGTGAAGGTATTGTTTGGGTTGAACAAGCATTGCATTTTCTTCTTATATCTTCTAGTTAATGCAATATAGATAGTTGGGGTTTTAAGCAATTTCTTTCCCTAGAGAAATATTGTGTTATGTGCGATTGATATTCTTCCTTTTCTGCTTATTGTTTTCATTGATCAATTTTGGTTTTCACTGATGAGTAGAGTAGATTCTTGTATTATGTTTTAGCATATCACATAAGTTGTAGATTCTACAGTAAAAATCTACATGGTGTTAGAGCTAAAGATAGTATAGAAGAGGAGAATTTGAGTTTGTTGTGTAGGTGAAGTCAAATTTGCAAGTTCATACTTCAGAGTCAACAATATGTCATTCTACGGTTTGTGACTTGAGTATGACTTGGAGGGCAGCTCGAATTACATAGCTTAGAAGGAAATAATGGAGGTAGTGTTGGAAGATAATGGCCTCAAGGAATTCATAGATCATGACATTCCTAAGCCTCTAACATCTTATGCTAAAGATATGGATGAATGGAGAAAGTGTGTGGAAAAAGCAAGAAGGATTATCCTGGAAGGAGTTCGAGATCACATTGTCTGGAGTATCCAAGGTAAGGACACTCCATACGCAATGTGGAAGGCATTAACGAACGTTTTTCAACATAAAAATGACCATAGGAAGTTGGCACTGAAGGACAAACTCAGAAAGATCAAGATGGAGAAGGGCGACTCAATTCCGAAGTACTTGACCAAGTTCACCCATTGTCAGGATGAGCTTGGAAGTGTCAGGATTACTGTTGCCAAAGACGATATGGTGAGCCTAGATCTTCTAGTACTTCCCAAGAGCTATCACAGTTACCAGGACACAGTTAATGGGAGGGAGAAACTACCAGATAGGGAGCGATTGTGGTATGACTTGGTACAAGAAGATATTCAATGGAATGCCATAGATGGATCCTCATCAAAGGTTGATGATAAGGAGAATTGTGCCTTAGTGGGTAAGGCAAAGAAAGGGAAGGGGAAGTCATCCCATTCCAAATCACATTCTTATCAGGGCAGCAAGAAGGACATGTCGAAAGTCAAGTGCTTTCACTGTCACAAGCTACGACATTTTGCCACAAAGTGTCCGCTCAAGAAGGCCGATAAGAAGCCTTAAATAGGAGCAGCAGGTGAGGTTCTTGCCTCACAATTCGAACTAGACTTTACCCTCATCACTTGTATGGTGTCATCGATTATGTGTAGTGTGTGGTACCTAGAATGTGGAACTTCTTTCCACATGACCAGTAAAAAAGAGTTCTTCAATAACTTGGAGGAGAAGGATCTCCAGATGCATATCGAGATGGGTGATGATGGGAGGTATAACACTACTAGCCTTGGTACTATTACCTTTCAAAGGGAGTCAGGTTCTCCTCTCACTTTGTGAGATGTTAGGTATGTTCCTGGTTTGAAGAAGAACTTGGTATTTGTTACCATGTTGGAGGATAAAGGCTATGATGTGATATTTAGTAAGGGAAAGGAATTCCTTAATCACATAGTCACAGGATATGTGAAGAGGATAGGGGTTCAAGTGAAGAATCTCTATAAGTTGGAGGTATAATATTGTGTTGTCTTGAGAACAAAATAAGAGAAGGTGCAGCTTGGTGAGTTGTGGCACAGGAGCTTGGGTCACTTGCACCATGGTGCTTTGAATATCATGCAACAAATTTCTACCAATATTCCCAAGGGTATACTAGAGCAGGCTAACACATGAAAAGGGTGTACATTGGGAAAATACACAAAATATTCCTTTCATGACAAAGACAGTCAAGCACAGGTGATCCTCAATCGAGTTCACTTAGATGTGTGTGGACCGTTCTTGACAACATCCAAGACCAAGAACATGTATTATGGTATAGTTGTTGATGATTTTTCTTGTAAGTATTGGATCTTCTTCATGTAGAAGAAATATCATACTTTTGCAAAAGTTTTGTGAATTTAAAGCATTGGTCGAGAAAGATACCGGCACGAAAGTTAAATCTCTCAGGAGTGATAATGGTGTAGAGTACGTGTCAAATGAGTTCAAGAATTTTTGTGCATCAAAAGGCATTCAACGAGAGTTGATAGCACCTCATAACCCACAAAAGAATGGGGTGGATGAAAGGAAAAACAAAAGCAATGTAGGATCAACTTGGGCAATGTTGCATGATTACGGCCTACCATTACACTTGTGGGCTGAAGCATGCAACATAGCTGTGTTGACGGTACTGGACCCGCCAACACGTCAAGGGATCTCCCCAGTAAGAAGTCCCAATTAGAACTCAGACCGTTTGGTGTAGGAGTCCCAGTAGTGGGTTGTTACAGTATCGCCTTGACCATGGTTTCTCATAGAGGAAAGGAAGATGTCTCAGTTGGTAGCAAGGTTGTGACATATGCAATAAGTCAAGGAAAGTGCATGAGCGGTTCTAACACATGGAGGGTGAGGTGAGTGTGCCCCTTGGAAACTTGTGAAAGCACATAGTTAAGAAGGGAACACACGATCAAAGATGCATCACAACATGGAAGGAATGTTATCTAGTAATACAAAGTGATGGTTAAACCAACAACACATTTCAGTTAGATTCATACATACATATACAGAAAATAGGTACACATGCATGTGTAAGCAAATAGATATATATATCATTTAGAGTAAACATATAGCTAAAATAAAATATGACATATGCATGAAACGTGATGGCTCTGTTATATTAAGAAGTGTAAGTTCCAGTCCATGACCAACCACTAGTTCTGACAGGGGAATGTTACAGTCACTACCTTCTGCTCCTCCAAAGAGATATACTAGCTCTGCAGAGTGGAGAAACCAAGGCTCGTTACGATACTATCCAAGCTTTCTCTAAGATACTCCTATTGGAACCTTGGCTAATCAAAAGCCCCCACAATGAGTTATGAGGGAATATATATAGCAAAGAGTGGGGTGGCCCTTGACATTTCCCTTTATGACAGTTCATCTACCATCATGACTCTTCATCTACTCTATGACTGTCACATACAAATATTGAAACTTGAACTCACACTTGACAAGACGTTACATTACAATGCACATGTACCCATGTGAGACAAAATGGCTTGAGAAAGCCATCCAAGACATCACTATGACTCGGACAACTGTTGGAAGACCAAATCTTTGACATCCTCATGGTAGTTGACAGTAGCGAAATGATGCCAAGCTCGATAGTCCGCGATGGTGTGCGTTTACTCTAAGGTGACATCTTTCTGGAAATGAACTCTTGCCTCCATAGCATCTGGGTACATTGCTCGAGCTCCTCTGTCCAACTCGTCTGATAACATGCGCATCGTTGTCTTGAGTGTGGTCGAACTAGCAACATACTTGTGCATGGTGTCTGCATTGATTGACATGTCTGGGTTGGTGGCTATGCGCATCAAATCGTCAAAGTAGGAGTCAAGCTCCAGTTGGACCTATGCCTTTGTCTTCACCTGGGTGAGTGTCCCAATAGATGGGATCATATGTGCATGCACAACAACATCCATACTCTTGAATACCCATGCATGGGAAGCCTATAGACTAGTGATGAGCTGCAGGAGATCTTCATAGTTCTGGATCTGACTCCGGATGTGTGCCTTCATCTCGACTACTCTAGGATCCATCATCTTAGGCAAGTGTAGCGGGGCTCCCTTGTATCTCATTGTCCATGTTTACATGTAATCAACAATAGCATGCACGTTCGACAAGATACATGCTCTCCTAACACATTGCTTCTGTCAACCATTAAGATGGACAATTTCCTTATGTACAGTACCAAACTTGGAATATAACACATGCATGATTGTGTCAAGGGACATTACTTCATCCAATATTGCCTTCTTCAACTTTTCCATTCACTTGTTCTCAACTATAAGGAAGCGAATACTCGAGCTAGTGGCTTCGGCATATGCTCTGGTAGCATCGACTAATGCTGCTGGATGTTTGCACACGTCAGACATGATCACTTGTTCCTCAAACTACGCAAGATATGTATTCTCATCCAGAGTTGACACTCTATGGGATTGCACAACTCTATGTTGAGAATCTTTGAATGAGATGTTGTGCATATCTCCTTTCGGCTGATCTCCAAGGATCTCAGTGTTTCCTTGGTTGCTTGGGACTTGCTCCTCTTTTGGGTGTGGTGAAGTTGGTGGGTCGACCTCTTGGTGGTGAGGCATGAGGTCGATGTCTTTCTCTATCTTATATTGCTCCATATTGGTATCCATCTGTTCAAGTGCTTGCTTTATCTCCTGAGCGAAGTCCTGCACCTACGATTGTTCACGCTGTTTGCTTGATGGCAACTGTTCTTATGAGTCTACTACTGTACAAGCGCAGTTTCATCTATTTGTACAAATTGTGCCCCTTGTTGTACAGGTTCGTGCTGCGCTTCCTTCTCCTGTTTGCAGAACTCCTGTTCCTTCCAGAGTTGCTCCTTCAACTCATGAAACTCCTTCTTTGTTTCCTCCATTCTCCATTTCTCTCTCTACCTTTGTACATTTCTCTTGTCACATTTTTGCCTCTTTGCCTCTATTGCCAAAGCTAATTTCTGCACAAGTGGGTCTGATTAGAACTTGTAGTTTTTATCTTCCTCCATGCTACCGACAATCTTCCTCTTACCCTTGTCACGCATTGGCATGTTTAACTTTGCTGCTGCTACTTTTGGTGCTCTCTGGGATGCTGCTTCACATTGCTTCACTACTGCTTCGACAACGAGGCCGACCAGTTCATTGGGTCTAGAGAACCTATCACAATATCTCCATGGGTCTTCCTCCACCCAATGACATGCCCCGCGGATCTAGTTGAACTAAATTCTCGTGCAGTGGTATTTCACAAGATAATGCAGGTCATATGGATTGTAACTTTGGGTGGGCCAAGGTGCCTTCTTCTTCCAATGCAGCCTAGCTGATAATACTACCGAGATGTGATATGATACTTCCTGCATGATGATTTTGTCCAAGGAAAACTTCTGTAGAACATGTGGAGGCTTCTTCGCATTGTACATCTGTATAAAGGTGCTGGACAGTGAGGCATACCAATCAGCTATGTCGATCAATGCTTCCATTTCTGCCTTCGACATGTAGGCTGGATCTTGTTCGAATATCATCTTGTAAACTAGGGTGAGAAAATGATCGGACAACTATTTGATAACTCCTCTGAAGCTGCATTCGGAAAAAATCTTACAATAAGTGTTCACATAGGTCTCCGCCGACGTCCATGCCCACTTCAAACTCGGGAACTTCTGATGGGCACAGATTGCATCCAAGATGTAGGCGGACATTTAGATTTTTTCTTGCATACCTTTGGGCGGCTATCAAGCCCTTGTTACCTGTTCCTTCAGCTGATGAACCAACATGTCAGACCAATTTCATGCTTTGCCTTCTCTGGCTAGTTGGTCCAACACGATCACCCAACTCTGTGGGAAGGTTTTCATGCTTTCTTGGCCACACAGACAACATGAAAATATGACCAAGTATTGATATGCCTTCCGCAGTATCTTCGTCTTATAGACCTGGTTTGGTGTCATCTTGAATTTAGCTGGCTCCTTCACCTAGTTCTTCAAGATATCTTTGGAGTTGACATCACTGTTGGGTATGCTGAAGGGAGTCTCCATGGTGATCACGGGCTTCAACATATGATACATCTGCTCATAATCTTGTGCCCTGAACGTAGCAATCTCTGTCCCGCTGACACTTCTCAATGTCATCATCTCGGGATCAGTGTGTGAGACGATCCAATGTATCATGTCCGTGCATGGGAGCACGGGGTACCTGCATGCAATCTGTTACAACCCGGAATTGTGGATGTTCATAGAGACTTGGTGGTCTTCGAGCTCTTCCCCAAATGTGCCTACAAATGCATCATTGAACTCTTACCATTTTAGCTTGATGTCCTTGTCTACAATTAGCTTGGTGTCTTCATAGATTGGCATACTTGCAAACACTCACTCAATTTCTACTCCAGTTACACTTCCGTAAGTGTCCTTTGATACTACTCTCTTGGAGGCCATTGATCCTGAACTGCTAATAGGTGCACAAACACCTTCTAGATCTGGAGACATAGCGACATGCAATGTAAGAAATCTGTCAACTAAAACCAAAGAAAACTTGAGGAACGAAATTCAACATACCTGGGGATTGATAGGAATGGATTGCACAATTTTTCTTGGGAGTCTAGGAGACTA
This sequence comes from Pinus tabuliformis, assembly GCA_031772625.1. Lineage (NCBI taxonomy): Eukaryota > Viridiplantae > Streptophyta > Pinopsida > Pinales > Pinaceae > Pinus > Pinus tabuliformis. Next base: position 858,939,251 of record CM062817.1, on the reverse strand, counting down.
GCTCCTAGAACTGCACAAAAGGTAGTTTGGGCTGTCTGGGAGGTTGTTTGGCTGCTGGAATTGCACAATGCGTCATCCAGGCTTGCCTGCTTTCTACTAGAATTACTCAATGCGCAATTGAAGCTGGCAATGGTTGTAGGTCCAATGACTGCATGCGCAATTTTCTGGGCCAATAGTCACTGTCCCTCAAAATTGCGCAATGCAAGACTAGTGATCTGAATAGAAAATGGCATCAACCCATGGTATTCATACACCCATGGAATTTACCCATGGTATTGTAAGTGGCATCCACCCATGGTATTTATCCACCCATGATATTGTAAGTGACATCCAGCCATGGTATTCATTCACCCATGGTATTTTCCCATGGTATTGTGACATCCATCCATGGTATTGTGACATCCACCCATGGTATTCATTCACCCATGGAATTGACCCACGATATTGTAACTGAAAAATACTATAAGTAGCAAGTCAAATTTTGTAAAAGGATAGATTTTCCACTACAATGTAGTCCTTACAATTATTATTTATTTTAATAAAAAAATTCTTTGTGGTTTTGTTTATTGGGCGTTCTACTCTTTTTCTTTTGGAAATTTCAATTTTTCAGATCTATGGGGCCTCCCCCCCAAGATCCATTTCAATATTTTTAATCTTGAGGGTCTTCCCCTAAGATCCGGATTATTGGTATCAGAGCAGGTTACGATTCCATGAGAATGAGGGTTTCATGCATATTTTAGTTTCAAATTTTTGCAACAATATTCAACAAACTTCAGGCACGCGCTGTGAGCTCCATAGAGCACTTTCTTGGGTCAAGCAGGACAAAGTTTTCTTTTTTCATTTTTTTGCAGGATTTTTTTTTTGGCAGTGAGTTTGCAGATCAGATATGAAACATTTGGTGCAATATTTACAATATATATATATATATATATATATATATATTCCTTGCAAAAAAATACCAAATTAAAAAAAAAAAAAAGCAGTTGAATCGAAGTCTGGATGAGGGAGATATCACTGATTTAAAATCAGCTATGTTGTAGAATTTTTTTCTGACGACAACTGGTGGACGATGACTCTCCTATCATTTTTTGAAGTTTTTGTGCATAATTTCAGAAAAAGGATTGTAGATCTGAGCTCCTCTTGAAAAATCACCCAATTTAAAAAAAAATGGGTCGAATTAGAGTTCGGATGTGGGAGATATTGTTGATTTAAAATCAACTATTTTTTTAGAACTTTTGTGACGGCGGAAAAATTGCAGCACGAATATGAGATTCTAGAGTGTCCAGATAAGGATTTCCAACACATGGGAAGATGCAAAATGGTCCTTATGCTTCCAAAAATAGGTTATAATAAACATTCTAAGTTATATTGATTGATTTATGTCCATTTTAATTCTAGAGCAGCATTCGGAGCAGGTTCCCATTGGAGACGTGCCCTCCCACCCCACTTTAGTAGGCACTTGCTTCACATTCATCAATTTCAGCATAGCAGCATTCAACTTGGGTTATTTGGAGATGTGCCCTCCTACCCCAGGCTATGTAGGCACCTGCTACTTCATCAACAACCAACATCATGGTTATGGGTTAACCACACAAAGTCCTTGTCATCGAAGTCCATTTGCTAGGATGCACACTGTTAGTATCATAGTTGGTCACAAGAATTACAAGGTATCTCTATCATTGGATCTTTGTTTATCATGGTTATGGGTTATCCCCAAACCCACACTTCATCGAAGTCCATTTTTTAGGCCGCACATTGTCAGTATCATAGTTGGTCGCAAGCATTACATGGTATCTCTATCCTCGGATCTTCATTCATCATGGTTATGGGTTATCTACAAAGCCACACTTCATTGAAGTCCATTTGCTAGACCACACACTATCAGTATCACAGTTGGTCACAAGCATTACATGATATCTCTATCCTTGGATCTTCGTTCATTATGGTTATGGGTTAACCACATAAAACCCTTCTCTTCAGTGGCTCTTCATATTCAACAAAGGCTTCACAGGGGGGAACTTCATGCAATGGGGACCATTGCTTCTTAAGGAGGGAGGAATGATCCAAATGGAAAATGGCATCAACCCATGGTATTCATCCATCCATGGAATTTACCCATGGTATTGTAAGAGGCATCCACCCATGGTATTGCAAGTGACATCTAGCCATGGTATTCATTCACCCATGTATTTGCCCATGGTATTGTGACATCCACCCATGGTATTCATTCACCCATGGAATTGACCCGTGGTATTGTGACATCCACCCATGGTATTCGTTCACCCATGGAATTGACCCGTGGTATTCTGACATCCACCCATGGTATTCATTCACCCATGGAATTGACCTATGGTATTGTGACATCCACCCATGGTATTCATTCACCTATGGAATTGACCCGTGGTATTATGACATCCACCCATGGTATTGTAACTGAAAAATACTATAAGTAACAAGTCAAATTTTGTAAAAGGACAGATTATCCACCACAATGTAGTCCTTACAATTATTATCTGTTTTAATAAAAAAAATCTTTGTGGTTTTGTTTATTGGGCATTTTACTCTTTTTCTTTTGGCAATTTCAATTTTTCAGTTCTAGGGGGCCTCCACACTAAGATCCATTTCAATATTTTAGATCTTGAGGGCCTTCCGCTAAGACCCGGATCAACTGGAGGACAGTCACTGGGCAGAAATGCGCATTTCTTGAGAGGAAGACAGAGCCTTCCCTCTCAGGATTACATAATGTTGTCTTGGTGAGGCAAAGTATGGGCCAAGGCTACCTAGACCAGCCGATGAGAAACTAAAAGAAAATGTGAATGTGAATGCATGGCAATACTGAGTTTAAGCAATAGTGAATGATCGTGCATGCAAATAGTGAATGAAATATTGAGAAAATGGAACAACATGCATGTGGGTGAAGTGAGTTGTTGAATCGACGACTGTTCGTGCAAAATAGTTTCATGCATGCGACAACAATGAGATGCTAATGAAAACTGACACGACGCTAGTACAAGCTATTATGCATGTAAATGACAACAAGCGTTCACAAAAATCAAGAAAAAAACACTCGCACAATTCAAAACACAAAAAGCGACAGAAATGCTACAAAAGACAAGTTAAGAGGACTTACTCGTGAATAGCTGAGCTGGATGTGATGTGGGATGTCAATGCTCCAAGATTGATGTGAATAAGTGAGCTTTGAAGTGTTGAATAAATAAGTTTGAGGCTCATGATGCACATTCCAGAAATCTAGGAAAAAGCAACACTTAGAGGAAAGGTTCTAAAACAATATTTGCATGTAACCTCCAACTACTAAAAATAGCTCCCTAAAATCTAGGGATGCCTTTTTCATGTTGCTTTTTCTATTTGGGGAAAAAGTAGCCCATGCATGTAAGTCAATTTTTCTCAGTCCCGAGTGGAACCGGTCAAATCAATGGCACATGAAACATCCTGCTCAGTTGAGGGGAAAATTTTTGCATTTCAGGGAGGCAGTTGGGCTGGCTGCCGAGAAGGATTGCACAATTTCTGGGCTGAACAGGCTTGTTGGGAGGAATTGCGAAATTTTTTCAATGAAGGGTGACATGCAGATTTGCACAATTCTGGAGCCCAGTAGGATGACAGACATGATTGTGTAATTTCTGGAGGGAAGGCTGGTTCCCCTCTAGAATTGTGAAATTTCTTGAGGGAGTTGCTCAGCCTGCAACTAGACCAAGTCCGAAGAAACAACCTGTGAGGGGCGTGCAACAAGCTCTCATGCACAGGCTAGCAATCTGCTAGAAAATCACTAAAGCTTGTGCACTTAACAAGGAAAGACATGCCCCTGGATGCGGGTGATAATGTGGACAGGACGCGCGTTTAATGGAGGCCACATGCAGGCCATGCGCTGTCACAAGGGTAACGCATGTGAGACGACCTGTCTTTAGCTGCTAAGGAATAAATGGATTGGTATTCTCCAGAGGCAATTCAATGCTCTGTCCGGCTCCTTGGTTCGAATGGAGATGGTAGTAATGGCGGACGGGATTCGAGGTGGCGGTAGGGAGGTTAAAAGATGCGGTGGGTTGGCTCTCTATGCGCCGGTTCATGCTCAGTCCATGGTGCTCTGTGTGCAGGTTCTTGCTCGGTCTATGGTTCTTCAGGCTATAGTTCTTGTCGCCAGGGCCAATTCCCTGACTGTTCTGGGTAGTCCTAAGCCTGGACGGTTACTCAATTTCGAGCTGCTCTATATTCTTGGTGACCCTGCAAATATGGTTAGGCCTCGACAGCGAATGCTCAGCCGTCGAGGTTCCACCCGTGGCGGGTCTTCACGTCCTCCAGTAGATGCTTCTCATCCCCATTGTTGCCACTGCTATTGCCACCGAACCTCTGAGGCCAACCCCCTTCAGACTAGCCAATTTCTGGACTCAAGCGCTCCTGATTCTGACCCGGCTTCCACGCCTGCCTTCGGTTCCGCCATTTTCAATTTTAGCAGTTCTCTGAATAGACCCCGAATCAGTGCCCATGTGTCGGTTCTCTTCCTCGAAGACTCTCCGGATGGTGGCGACTCTCAAGACAGCAGGGGGAAGCATCCTGTTGGCGGCTCAGAGAATGTCATGGAGAAGCCTGCGGATGTTCCAGAGAATGTCTCTAATCGCCCTCTGGCTCAGGAGGCGACGACCAGCAAAGGGGACAATGTCAACATGGACACTGCTCCCACTGCAGAGGAGGTGGAGAAGTATGGATGGTGTAGGGTGGTCGAGGAGGAGCCGGACGAATAGCCGCTCATCTGTTCGGAGTCCCGACCTCCCTCGCTGCTCAGGTTTTGTTTTGGTCTTATTGTTCATGTTATGTTGGCTCATAGTCTGTTTATGGTATGTTGGCTCAGGGATGGGTCTGTCTTCCCCGAGAGGGATTATGCTGAAGTTCTGCTGGCGCCCCTGCGGGGGATGTAATGTTTTGGTCCGACCCCCCTGAGAGGGCTATTTAGTTTTGGTTTGGCGCCCCTGCGAGGGTTGTTCATTTTTGGTCTGGCGCCCCTGCGAGGGTTGTTTATCTCTAGTCTGGCGCCCCTGCGAGGGTTGTTCTTTTTGGTCCAAAGTGCCACAACAGGCCTCTGGTTCTGTTGGTCTTGAAATGATGTAACTGTTTTCTTGCTCCTGTATATAATAGATTAGTTTTAACGAGAAAAAAAAAACAAGGAAAGACATGCTGTTGAGGAAGGTTGGTAGGGAGGCTCCAAAACGAAGCTAAGGAAAAATTTTGGAGGGTGGTTGTAGCTGCTACAACACTTGGTGACACACTAGTAGAACTCCAGCTCTGTGAATGGACCTTGTTTGTGAAAAACAAGTCTAACACCTCTAGAAGTATTGTTCAGTTCTCAGTTTGTCTTGGTTTTCACATTTTCTTGATTGTAAGATGTAGCATCTGCCAAGCTCTTGGTTGATTAAAATACATTCGAAGCCGAGGAAACATAATCATTTCGATTGGGGTTGAGGGGTATATTGCTGCGCAATCATTATAATTGTCAGGGTATTAGTTTCATCTCTGGTGTTGCTTTGTTGCCAATAGGTCTGGATAGTACCTTGGTGGAGTCACGCAGGAACACAAGCATCGCTCCGCTTCCAGTGAGCCTGGTCAGTACCCCAACGAAGTTACTTGCATCACCTCTCTGTATAGGAAGCCTTTATCTTCTTTCGCCTTATTCATTTTTCACTTTTTCGAAATTTTTCACTTTTCATTTCTTCATTTTTCATTTTCATAATTGTGCATAGCACTTCATTTTAGAGGTGGAAGAGGGATCCCGACTTATTGAGAGCATAAGAGGTTGTTCCTTTAGAGGATTAGTTTATTATATACCTATGACGTGTATGTTAAGGTTTCCCCCCTCACCTTACTCTACTTGACTGAGATGACAAGGGTTAACCCAAAAACAACCGATTAGAGTAGGTGACACTAGTTAGCACGCAAGTGTTGTGTTTTCACGAGGGTTCACTTTGAACAGTATGTATTTTCCATCAATGTATCATGGACCAAAAGTAACAAGTTCTTCACACAGAGGCAGGATAACATATAACCAAGTAGTGATAGTTGTACATGGCCTCTTGTACTTTACCTAACTTGTTTCAAGAGTCGTGCATGGTTTCATGCAAAACTACAAAAAAGAGCAAACAAACAACAAAGAAAAGAAGAAGTAGAAGTAAACGCGAAAGAAAAGTGAGGAAGGAAACAAGCAAGCAGACAAACAAACATGCAAAGAAAGAAAACAAACAAGCATGCAAGCAAACAAACTAAAAGCAAACAATACCCCTACTCCTAAGCTAACAGTGCATGGGCCTAATCACGTGAAGTGATATTTCCAATGTAGCCACCGACACATTGGTTGACCCATGTTGGTGAAGCCTTGGTCTCTGAGAAACCCGATTGTGAAAACCAGCAAACAGAAAAGATATAACAACGAAGACAAACACACTTCATGTTTAAAAGTGTCCACAAGACATAAGTGAGTGCAAGTACATGACATGCAGTCCATGGACTTGTCACAGTGTTGTGTGACACTGTGTGTAGCTGTGAAGCATATGCATATTCTTGACTGTGACATGCAAGAAAACAAAATAAACAAAGACAGCTTGTTTCGTGCATTGTGCTTGCAATGTAAGATTCCTCCAAAGCATGAGCGATGGGATCATGTAGTTCGAGTGGAGGAAGCATGATCTGTGTGTGAGATTGATCTTCAATGCATATAGATGAGTGATGAGGAGCCTCGGGTGATTGAACAATTTCTTGATCGAAAGTGAAACCAACCTCAAGATAGCGAGGCCTTGACATAACCATCAGCTCGGGCTAAAGTGCCTTGACAACCTAGGGTGTTTTGACTTCATCGTCAGCTAGATCATCATAAACAGGTGGCTTCGAAAAATCAACTACGATAGAATCATGATCGTGATCGAATATGGGAGTAAATAGATCACGACATCTACAATAAAAAAAATCAATGATTTGTTCGACATCCTCATGATCTGATAAATCAAATAGAGGGGCAGATGAGAAGCAGACAAATTCACCCTCTCTGTTTCCAGAAAAGGCAGATGAAAGGTCTAGTGGGTTTTCAATGAAAAATTTATCCTCTCCATTGTCAGAGGATGGACTGGGATCCGATGTGTCCTGCGAGTGATCAACAATGGGTGCATCCGTAGACAGAGACACACATGCGAAATCATGGATGACATGTTTACCAAAGATGTTAGGAAAGAACGGAGGAGGCTCAGACAGAAGGGAATCATCCTTCACCGAGTGTTGATGTTCAAGATCCTAGTCATACTCTTCATGAATGACATCGCATGTTGGTTGTGCAACACCAACTCCATCAACGGTTTGATCCTCATTCACAACAAGTGTAGAGTCTGGAATGGAAGAACACAAGACAGTATCATCCGGAGGATCATCTTTGTACAAAGATGGAGGTTGTGGTACAAAATGCATATGACAACTCGATGAACTTACAACCAAATCTACACGAAAATTAAGTGAAGTGATGTTGGGAGGATGTGACAACTGAATAGATGTGTGTGCCTGATCTCCTGCATCACTCTGTAGTGGTGGAGTTGTTTGATGAGGGGACAGCAGACAATCACTTGTGACAATGACCATATCCATCTATGATTGTGCAACTCCATCACTGAAGTATGATGAGTGAGGCTTGGGCTCATATTTCTTCTTGGGATTGACAGATTTGTTAAGACCATACTCGAATCTATCCCAAAGATATGGAAACTTCATCTGGATTTTTGGAGCTTGAAACTGAAAATCATGGAAGTGCTACCAAAAATCCATAAGCGATTCATGCGGAGCCTTCTGTTGTTGTAACAATTTGTGGTCAAGATGTTCTGGATCAAAATGATGGAAAGTATCTTCAATGAGATCACAAAAATGCTCAAGTGAGTGCACGCTGTGAGCCGATAGGTTACATAGCCACCGTAGTGGGGATTCACGAAGTGTGTATACAAGCAACAGGCTGGCTTGTTTGTCAAAACATTCATTTTCCTCATCAATCATGGAAAGGAATTCATGTAAGAACACAGGCCAGGCCACTTCTCCTTCACCATCATACGTCTATTTATACAAGAGATCAAAAAATCCCTCGTGATGTGGACAGACTTGGCATGCGAAAAACATCGTGGAGGGTTAAGTGTGCAAGACTCCATGATAGATGTGAAAAGGTTCAAAACAGGATGAGAGGACACATCTTGTCATATGGCCCTCCTTCTAGTGCCAGAAATTTTGACTGTGTTAGACCTGCCAACATGTCAGGGGATCTCCCTGGTAAGAAGTCCCAATTAGACCTCAGACCGTTTGGTGTAGGATTCCCAGCAGTGGGTCATATGGTATCACCTTGACCGTGGTTTCGCATAGAGGCAAGTAAGATGTCCTTGTTGGTAGCAAGGGTGTGACATATGCAGTAAGTCAAGGAAGGTGCATGAGTAGTTCTAACACACGGAGGGTGAGGTGAGTGCGCCCCTTTGAAACCTGTGAAAACATGTAGTTAAGAAGGGAACACATGAGCAAAGATGCATCACAACATGGAAGGAAAGTTAGCTAGCAATCCAAAGTGATGGTTAAACCAACAACACATTTAAGTAAGATTCATACATACATATACAGAAAATAGCGACACATGCATGTGTAAGCAAACATATACATATATCATTTAGAGTAAACATATAGCTGAAATACAATACGACATATGCATGAAACATGATGGATCTGTTATATTAATAAGTGTAAGTTCCGGTAATACAATACATCCATGACCAACCACTAGTTACGACAGCGAAACATTACATTCACTACCGCTTGCTCCTCCAAATAGATATACCAGCTCTGCATAGTGGAGAAGCCAAGGCTCATTACAATACTGTCCAAGCTTTCTCTAAGATACTCCTATTGGAAGCTTGGCTGACGAAAATCCCCTACAATGATTTATGAGGGACTATATATAGAAAATGGTGGGGTGGCCCTTGACATTCCCCTTTGTGACAATTCATCTACCCTCATGACTCTTCATCTACTCTATGACTGTTACATCTAACTATTGACACTTGAACTTACACTTGACAAGACGTTACATTACAATGCACATGTACCCATGTGAGACAAAATGGCTTGAGCAAGCCATGCAAGACATCACTATGACTCAGACAACTGTTGGAAGACCAACTCTTCAACATCCTCATGGTGGTTGATAGCAGTGAATTGATGCCAAGTTCGGTAGTCTGCGATGCTGTTTGTGTACTCTAAGGTGACATATTTCTGGAAACGAACTCTTGCCTCCATAACATCTAGGTACACTACTCGGGCTCCTCTGCCCAACTCGACTGATAGCATGCGCATCATTGTCTTGAGTGTGGCCGGACTAGCAACATACTTGTGCTTGGTGTTTGCATTGAATGACAACTCTGGGTTGGTGGCTATGCACATCAACTCGTCAAAGTTGGAGTCAAGCTCCAGTCAGACCTGTGCCTTTTTCTTTACCTGGGTGAGGGTCCAATAGATGGGATTGCATGTCCGCGCACAACAACATCCATACTGTTGAATACTCATGCATGGGAAGCCTATAGACTAGTGATGAGCTACAGGAGATCTTCATAGTTCCGGATCTGACTCCGGATGTGTGCCTTCAACTCAAATGCTCTCGAATTCATCATCTTAGGAAAGTGTAGTAGGGCTCCCTTGTATCTCATTGTCCATGTTTGCATGTAATCAACAACGGCATGCATGGTTGAAAAGATACGTGCTCTACTAGCACATCGCTATTGCCAACCGTTGACATGGACAACTTCCTTATGCACAGTACCAAACTTGGAATACAACGCCCTCATGACTATGTCAAGGGATAATACTTCATCCAACATTGCCTTCTTCAACTCTGCTCAGGAGGATGCTGTAACCAATTCTCCTCCCTGCTTGGTCATCTGTAGATCCTTAGCCATTTTCTCATTCTCAGCTATAAGTAAGCGAACACTCGAGCTAGTGGCTTCGTCATATGCTCTGGTAGCATCGGCCAATGTTTTTGGATGCTTGCGCACGTTAGACATGATCACTCGTTCCTCAAATTGCACAGGAGATGTATGATCATCCAGAGTCAACACTCGATGGGATTGCATAACTCTATGTTGAGACTCTTTGAATGAGATGTTGCACATCTCTCCTTTCGACTGATCTCCAAGGATCTCAGTGTCTCCTTGGTCACTTGGGACTTGCTCCTCTTTTGGATGTGGTGAAGCTGGTGGGTCGACCTCTTGGTGGTGAGGCATGAGGTCGATGTCTTTCTCTAACTCCTATTGCTCCATATTCATATCCATCTGTTCAAGTGCTTTCTCTATCTCCTGAGTGAAGTCCTGCTCCTGTGATGGTTCACCCTGTCTGCCTGATGCCAGCTATTCTGATGAGTCTACTACCTGTATAGGCACAGTTTCATCTGTCTATACAAGTTTCACCCCCTACAGTACCTATTCCTATTGCGCTTCCTTCTCTTGTTTGGGCAGCTTCTGTTCTTTCCACAGTTGCTCCTTCAACTCATGCAACTCCTTCTTCATTTCTCTCTCTTCCTTTGCATGTTTCTCTTGTCGCGATGTTGCCTCATTGCCTCTGTTTCCAAAGCTACTTTCTGTACAAGTGGGTCTGCTTGGAACTTGCAACTTTTCTCATCCTCCATGCTCTTGACAATATTCCTCTTGCCCTTGTCGTGCACTGGTATGTTTACCTCTAGTGGTGCTACTTATACTGCTCTCTAGGACATTGCTTCTCACTGCTTCACTGCCCATTCCATAGAAAGGCCGAATTGTTCATTGGGTCTAGAGAAGTTGTAACAATATCTCCATGGGTCTTCCTCCACCCAATGACATGCCCCGTGGATCCAGTTGAACTGAAATCTCGTGCAGTGGTCTTTCACAAGACAATGTGGGTCATACAGATTGTAACTACGGGCATCAAATGGATATTTATTCGCTTCGAAAACCACTTGCTTGAAACTCTGTATCTTGTATAAACCAATGTGCAACGAAAGAGCGGGCCAAGGTGCCTTCTTCTTCTGGTGCAGCCTAGCTAATAATCTCGTCGAGATGTGATATGATACTTCCTACATGAAGAGTTTGTCCAAGGCAAACTTCGGTAGAACATGTGGTGGCTTCTCCACACTGTACATCCGTATGAAGGTGCCAGACGGTGAGGCATACCAGTCAACTATGTCAATTAGTGCCTCCATTTATCCATTCGACATGCAGGGTGGATCCTGTTCGAATATCATCTTGTAAACCAGGGTGAGAAAATGATCTCACATATGTGTGATAACTCCTCTGAAGTTTCATTCGGACAACATATTACAATAAGTGTTCACAGAGGTCTCCGCCGATGTCCATGCCCACTTCAAACCCCGGGAACTCCTAATGGGCACATATTGCATCCAAGATGTAGGTGGACATGTAGATTTCTACTTGCATACCTTTGGGAGGATGTCGAGCCCTTGTCACTCATTCCTTCAGCTGATGAGCCAACATGTTGGATCAGTTTCATTCTTTGCCTTCTCTGGCCAGTTGGTCCAATGCAATCACCCAACTTTGTGGGAAGGTTTCCGTGCTTTCTTGGCCATACATACGACATGCAAAGATGACCAAGTATTGATACGCCTTCCACAATATCTTCATCTTGTAGACCTGGTTGGGTGTCATCCTGAATTTAGCTAGCTCCTTCACCCAGTTCTTCAAGATATCTCTGGAGTTGGCATTGCTGCTGGGTATGTTGAAGGGAGTCTCCATGGTGATCATGGGCTTTGACATATGATACATCTCCTCATAATCCTGTACCCTGAAGGTAGCAATCTCCATCCCGCTGATACTGCTCAATGTCATCGTCTTGAGATCAGTGTGCAAGATGATCCAATGTATCATGTCCGCACATGGGAGCACGGGATACCTGCATGCAATCTGGTACAAGTCAGACTTGTGAATGTTCACATAGACTTGGCGGTCTTCGAGGTATTCCCCAAATGTGCCTGCAAATGCATCATTGACCTCTTTCCATTTCAGCTTGATGTCCTTGTCTACAATCAGCTTGGTGTCTTCATAGATCAGAAAACTTGTAGACACTCGCTCAACTGTTTCTCCTGTTGCACTTCTGTCAGTGTCCTTTGATCCTGCTCTTTTGGAGGCCATTGATCCTGAATTTCTAAGAAGCGAACAAAAATATGCTAGATCTAGAGACATAGAGACATGGATGGAAACAAATCTGTTAGCTAAAACCAAAGAAAACTTGAGGAATGACATTCAACATACTTGGGGATTGACTGGCAAGGATTGCGCAATTTTTCCTAGGAGGTTGGGAGACTAGCTTCCAGAACTGCAAAAAAGGTAGTTTGGGTTGTCTGGGAGGCTAGTTGGCTGCTGGAATTGTGCAATGCACAATCCAGGCTAGCTTGCTTGCTGTTGGAATTTTGCAATGCTTAATTGAAGCTGGCAATGGTTGAAGACCCAGTGACTGCATTGCACCATGTTCTAGGCAAACAGCCACTGCCCCTCAGAATTATGCAATGCAATACTGGAGGATAGTCATTGGGCAGAAATGTACATTTCATGAGAGGAAGACAGAGCCTTCCATCTTAGGATTGCACAATGTTGTCTTGGTGAGGCAGAGTTCGGGCCAACGCTGTCCAGACCCGCCGACGGGCAACTGGAAGAAAATGTGAATGTGAATGTATGGCGATACTGAGTGTAAGCAGGAGTGAATGATCGTGCATGTAAATAGTGAATGAAACATTAAGAAAACAAAACAACATGCATGTGGGTGAAGTGAGTTGTCGATTCGATGACTGTTTGTGCAAGATAGTTTTGTGCATGTGACAACAGTGAGATGCTAACGAAAACTAAAACGGTGCTAGTACAAGCTAGTATTCATGTAAAGGACAACAAGTGTTCACATAAATCAAGGAAACAACACACACACAAGTCAAAACACAAAAAGCGATAGAAATGCTACAAAATATAAGTTAAGAGGACTTACCTATGAATTCCTGAGCTGGATGTGTTGAATACTCCTAGATGTGTTGTGGGATGTCACGGCTCCAAGATCAATGTGAATAAGTGAGATATGAAGCGTTGAATAAATAAGTTTGAGCATCATGACATGCATGCAACAAATCTAGGAAAAAGCGACACTTGGAGGAAAGATTCTAAAAATATCTTTGCATGTAACCTTTAGCTACTAAAAATAGCTCCCTAAAATCTAGGGATTATTTTTGCATGTTTCTTTCGCAATTCCGGGAAAAATCATCCCATGCATGCAAGTCAATTTTTCTCGGTCTCGAGTGGAACCGATCAACTCAATGGCACATGCAACAACCTGCTTAGTTGAGGGGAAAATTTTCACATTTTTTGGAGGGAGCTGGGCTGTCTGCCCAGAAGGATTGTGCAATTTTTAGGCTGAGTAGCCAATTTCTACCCAAAATTGCGTAATATCTGGGCTGAGCAGTCCTGTTCAGAGGAATTCCATGATTTTTTCAGTGAAGGGTGACAGGAAGATTTGCGCAATTCTGGAGCCCAGCAGGCTGCCAGATAGGATTGCACAATTTCTGGAGGGAAGGCTGGTTCCCCTCCAGAATTGCGCAATTTCTTGAGGGAGCTACTCAGCGTGCAACTGGACCAAGTTTGGAGAAACAACTTGTGAGGGGGGTGCAACAAGCTCTCATGCACAGGCTAGCAATATGCTAGAAAATTGCTGAAGCTTATGTACTTGACAAGGCAAGACATGATGCTGAGGAAGGTTGGTAGGGAGGATCCAAAATGAAGCTAAGGCAAAATTTTTGAGGGTGGTTGTAGCAGAACAGAAGCCATCATCGAATTCTTGGGATGAATACACTATTGGGCCATGGAAAAGGTATGCTTTCTCCTCATATTAGCTTAATTAATCATTTGTATTTATGTGTTTATCTTCGTTTTATGAATAAATATAGAAGAAACAAATGCAGAAGCTGAATAAAATCGATCATTAACGAATTAGGTAAATCTGGGTATGAAAAACTAACTTTCGCTATCTTTATATGCAGGAACATGAATTGAATGATTGTTGTCCAAACAACAGAAAAATAGTGACCAAGAAAGGAAAAGGACAACGTCTCGATTACGAAGGACAACAAAAGACTAGGAGAACCAATTCTATTATGTGATGAAATTAGATTGTCAGTTGCAAAATGCTTAGGATCTCCTGATCGTGAGGATTCACTTTTATCTGTTTATCTTTCCTAGCTTATATAAAGCCACCAGGCGAAATGAACAACTTGTTAGAAAATTCAATATTGTAATTATTCATTTTTTACAAAGAGTACTTTCATTACTGTGACACTTTAACTCTATTATCAAGTTTAATGAAGAAGAATGTGTTTTACCTATAATTATATTCTGAGTGTCTTTAGGAAGTGACTTTTGGAGACTTTGGGCCTGGTCGATAAGAGATTTACTACTTTAATTGTGTCATATTTATTTATGTTTATCCTTATAATTTTTTATTACTGTTAGTTCATGAAATTTGAATTATTCTAATTGTTGTGGGTATTGATTATTACGATTTTCTTTTGTCGTTCAAACTAGATTCTAGATCTTGTTGTGTTTTACATCTGTGCGTTAATCTTTACTAAATTGATAAATTTAGTTAAGTATTTGATTGATGTTCATTTTAGAGTAGTGTAACCAGAGATATTAAGCTTATAGTTGATTGCTTTCTGTGAGATGTTTGAATAGTTACTTGATTTTCATTTGCTGTAGCTCTCCTTCATGCTGAACGAATTATTGTCTATACTATTTAGATTTGTGTTGACGGTGTTGGACCTACCAACATAAGGGGATCTCCCTGGTATGAAGTCCCAACTATACCTCACACCATTTGGTGTAGGAGTCCCATCTGGTACGATGACCCTGTTTCCATTATCTTAAATATTTGCCTCAACTCTTACTTATCAACACAGGAGAGTGGTTTTCTTTGTCTTCCGAGAAGTGAGGTTTGCATTCTTGGTGAGTGTAAGTGTCACTTGCGTCAATGGTTCTTTCACAGTAGAGGGAGAGGGTAGGAGTGAGTCCCAAGTTGGTTGGGAGAAGTCCCAACTCTGCTAGGAACACACAACACAATAGGACATGCGCAGCTTCCGGTGGAACAATCCACACAGATGTGACAGTCAAAACACAAAAGGGAAGATAACATGTATAACACTGAGCAGATTAGTCCACGCTAGTACAACAATTGTTATAGAAAGTTCCATGTGAAAGGTCTGTCTGATGTCCAGGGGAGTAGTCTACACGGGCGAGACAACGTTAACATCATATAAAACACATTTTCATGAACAGATTATGTATTACAACAAGTGAAATAGTTCAAGTGTTCAACGTAGGTTAAAGAAACATGCATTACAAGTGTTCAAGATTAGTTTTACAACATATACAATACATGTGTGAAAATGTGCTAGCCTGTTAGCAAGCTTCTGAATTAAGTGAAAGTTCCAAGACAAATCATT
This sequence comes from Pinus tabuliformis, assembly GCA_031772625.1. Taxonomy (NCBI): domain Eukaryota; kingdom Viridiplantae; phylum Streptophyta; class Pinopsida; order Pinales; family Pinaceae; genus Pinus; species Pinus tabuliformis. The sequence goes on along the minus strand of CM062817.1, from coordinate 858,923,725 downwards.
ATACCATACATCACTAACCCCATGTGAGGGGCATTGGAGCCAATGATTACACCTCAAATAAAAGATTATAGAATCTCTTGGCTATGTGGGAGGAGTTGAGGTGAAAAAGTCTTTTGCAAGTGCAAATGAGGGGGTATTCATAGCCAAGGGTGAAACTGACCCTTGTGGCTATTCGACTACCCTCATGACTGTTTGACTTCCATGAATTTTCAACTTTACATGACTCTTTGTACAACAAGTGGGTCTCTTGGACTTCCACGTTACATTACATTGATTGACAACATGGCCCCCAATAGAGATTTGGACGACATGACATTGTTGGTACGTTCATGCTGCTACTAGAGTGCATGTCGAGCTACAACGTTGGTGGGTGATGGATGTCTTCATGGTGTGTTACAGCTTCACCTCCACATGGAAAAGTGCTCAGAGTCTTCGATGGTCGTTGGTTCAATTGATGTTCCTTTGGTACATTTCTTCTTTCTTGTATGGTGGAAAGTTTGACAGACTCATCTGTTCACGAAAGGTGCATGTTTGTTCATCTATCCATCCATGAGCACATATTTCATGTTTGCTTTTCCGTTTGTTGATCTGAAAATGAGATCTTAATTCAATATAAAGGTATTATAGACTTATGTGTAGGAATGCCTATATTACTTAGTGCAATGGATCGAAAAGATTGCTAATAATATAGACAATGAGCAGTTAGAAAACATAACAGTCACACACGTTAACACAGTAAAATAATCAAGGAGTTCACCAGACTTCTTGGCTGTGTCTCCTGGTCCAGCTTTCAGTGTTTGACCTCTATATTATGTCTTCAAGAGCAGATTATTACAAGTGTGAGCTCAAAACCGTTTCTCGACACAACAGTGACAAAGCAACAGGGATTTATTTGAAATCCTCAAGTCTACAAGAGTACACAGACTCTCGCTCTTGTTCTCTATCTTTTGCTTTCTCTCTGTCTCAGCAACTGCCCCTCTATCTCTGTCATTGAATGGCTTTTAAGCCTATTGATGCTTGTCTGTTTGTCTCCCCTTTCGGGCTCTCTAGCTTCCAGTTGCTATCCCTTCCTCTTCTTCTGGAGCATTTAACAATCATTGCTAAACTCCCTAAGGTATGGTGGCCACCTGTTCATAACAAAAAGGACCACTGGTGTGGGTGAAATCCCAAAAGGTCGTTTCTTTGTTTACACAAAGAAACACACAGAAAACACTGAAAAATCCGTAAAAACACTTTCTATCAGACTTCAAATAACATTGAATTTGCCCTATAATCCTATCGGGTCCACCTTTGGTCACTATTTCAAGCCCACCATTGATCTGTGTGGTCTTCGATCCAATGGTTGATATCCATTTCAGGTGGGTTATGTGCACGAAGATTATCCGCCAGAAAAGGCAGTTTCCTCTGTCTTGCGCCAAGCCACGTGTCGGCCAGTGTATGGGATCGGGTGGAGCCCATCCAATACCACTTACCACCTGAGGCCTGCCCGAAATCCCACTTACCACGGAACTCAAATAATATAGAGCTGCATTTATAAACCTTTCAGGTTCGGTTTTATCGCTTATGGGGCATTTCCTTTGTATTTCGGTTTTATAACAGAAATGCGTAAATACATAGGGAAAAACCTTTGTTACTGAAACTCAAAATATATCAATTCGCATCCATAAATCCTTTCAGGTTCGGCTTTATCGCATGTCATATATCTTCCCTGATCTTTGATCTCTGATTGCTCTAATCGGCCTTATTAGCTATCGGCACATCGGCATATTGCACGATCACTGGTCTTTTGTTGGCATTATGATTCAGGTGTTGTCCTTGATGGCAAACTCATTCAGGTGATAAATCAAGAAGGACGCAGAAAATATGTTCAGCAAGTGCGTCCCCGCAGGTAGACCATGCAGAACCCGCGTCCAGGGCCGCAGGCCAGCCGTTCAGGAGGTGCGTCCGCCCAGTGCACACATTTCAAGGCAGAGAAAAGCACGTGGGGGTTTCTTGTGTGGTATCTAGCCGACGGTTTTGTGTTTCTATGGTGTCGGCTCGTGGTATTGTTCCACGCTTTGGGGAGAAGCTTGCCTATATAAAGCAAAGGAGTTCATTTGGATTAAGCATCATCTTGGTTGAATATCTCTTGGTGAGATCTAGTCCAAATCTATAAGGGCGAATCTTCTAATGGACTACGATCTATATGGCGCATGATCAGATCTGTGGATCTGAGTGTTTGGGTTGGTTCTGAAGTCCTCTTATCTTCTATATCTGAAGGGACGCAGATTCAGTGAAGGGAAAGTGCGCCGGGACGCAGTACAGTAAAGGCTCAGGTGCGTCTCTGAGGCAAAGGGCGCGGCGCGACTGTGGTATTGGGTGCGTCTCTGAAGCGAAAGACGCGGCGCGATAGTGTTTCTGTGTGCGTCGGTCGCAGAAAAGCAAAGAGGAACAGTGCGTCTGCACGCAGAACAGCATAAGGTACACTGCGTCCAGTCGCAGGCCACAGAAAGAAAATATGCGTCCCTGTCTTAAGATAATCTGTTGACTGTATATTTCTGTCCATAAGGTGTTCTGGGTTGTTTCTGTAATTACTGATCTGATATCTGTAGTAGACTGTATCTGTTGTATACTTGTTGATCATTTGATTCTTCATGAAAAGAAGTAGGGGGTTGTAGCTCCCTTCCAGGAGAGACTGGAAAACGAGAGAGAGTTGTAGCTCTCTGCAGGTTGCAGCCTGCGTGCTGGTAAAGGACTGCACCAGTACAAAATCATTGTAAAAAGAATTTCTTGAAAGAAGATAGAGACATATTGCAGCAGGTGGTTTTTCTCCCGCATTGGGTTTCCACCTTACATCTTGTGTTCTTCGGTGTGATTGTCTATTTTCTTTATTCATGCTCATTGTTTTATGGTACTGATATGCAAGAATATTTCAAAAGATCAAATAAGGAAGATTTGGTAAATTGCTAGATAATACTGATTCACCCCCCCTCTCAGTATTATTTCCAACATCTTTGATATCACCCCTTATATAGTTTCGATGCGATATATCGCAATCACATATCACATAGTCTTTGGGCTGCGACTTAAGTCCTCCCTGTGTTTTAGCGATGCGATATTGCGAGTAGATTTGGACTGTTGATTTGCGCGTTTGATCGACAGTCCTTGTTGACTCGCGTTGATCGCTATCACGATTTTCATACGGTTTCCTACAATATCTCCTACTGGCCTTCGCCGATTGCGATATGCCAATTTGATCTGGACCGTTGATCGGTCTGATCCGACGGCTCCTGTGCATCCTGTTTGAATCTTCGCTTTACTCTGTTTTTCACCATTTCTTAATGTTTTTCCCATGTGATAGTGTTTCCGATAGTTATGTATATGAAGACTTAGAGGTTTTTAGTATCCATTTTGGATCATCAGTCTGCAAACACATCTTTGCATGATCATTTATTCGCGAAAACATCTCTTCGCATGCATCATTCATTCTTCCATTGGTGAACTTGTCCTCCTGCATGTGTTATCTTTGTTCATCCCATTTGTCACCGCGCCATGTTCATTGGTGTACCTGTGCCTGTAGTCACTCATGACAAGACAACATCAAATCCAAAAACCTCCTAGTCTACCATGACACATGACCATTTCGGATGTAGGTGACTGAGAGAGGCAACAAGGTTGGGAGGTGGGATGATGGCTCCAGGCACTGCTGGTGAAAACTGTGCAAGAGTCACTGGGTGATGAAGATGGGAAATCCAAGTCAACAGTGACTGTCTGCGAGGTCTGGCTCGATTGGAAGGAAAAACTGCGCAAATTTTGGGAGGGATAGTCCAAGCTGCAGGAAGCCAAGGCAGACAGAATCTACACATTTTCCAAAACGAGCAGGCAACAAGGGCTTGAAAACAAAATTTGTGCAATTTTCTAGAGGAACAGGTCGGCTGCATGGAGGATCAACACGCAGAAATTGCGCATTTTTTTGGAGGAACTGGCTGGGAGCCTAACACCCAAAAATGTGCAATTCTTGGAGGGAACTGGAAGCTAGCTGCTAGGTCACTGGCAACAGAAACTATGGAATTCCCAAGGGGAATAGGCAGTCAGCTACTGACAGCTTGGCAGTAGAAACTGCACAATTCTTGGAGGGAATTGACAGTCTGCTGCTGGGAGCTGTTGGCGAGAAAAATTGCACTGAGGTTATGAAGTCGACCTACTGATCATCTCTGTGCAACTTATGAGTTGAGGGGACTACTAGACAGCAGGGGTACTGCTCATTGAAATTGCACAAATTTCTGGATGAGAAACCGTTCGATTGTCGGGAGGACTGGCTGAAAAAATAGCGCAATTTCCTAGCAGAGATAGGGATAGGAACTGGGTGTTTTTCTATCCTGTCTATGCAATTTATTCAGTCAATAGAGTGGGAAACGATCAGCAGCCTCTGTGCAATTTTTGAGGGGAGTCAGTCCCAGGGTGGCTGTCAGGTCTGACTCTCCGGGTGGCCAGCATGAAGGTTGATTGAATTGCTTGCAAGCAGCGCAGTGTGAAAATACTTGCTTGGTGATTCTGCACTATTCTGGGTGACAGTCGATCGAGTTGATAGCGGGGTGATGCTTTGGCTGTCAGAGAGGAATCTGGTCGTCAGAACTTCAAGAAAGTGACTAAGTGTGTGAATGAGCGAAAGATGCATACGTGATCTTGCAAACACACACTTACATGACTTGACGACGAGATAACCCAAACCATCCATACACACATACTCAACATGACTAAAAGACAGTGTAAGCGAAAAGCGCGACATTTGTGATTGATCGTTGGTCAACCGTGACGACACTTGCGCAACACTTGTGATTGATTGTTGGTCGCCCGTGACGGCGCTTGCGCGACAATGAATTTGACTCCGTGTGTGAGTGTGATAGATGCTTTCATAGAGAACACAAAAAGTACACACAAAAAGAAGACTTTGAGTATATCCAGAACATGGTCGCAAGCATGACTTTGACATCAACATGCAAACTTGGGTGAAATGATCAAGCAAGGTGGGTGCGAAGACTCACACGAGCTCACGGAGTGAACTTTAGTGTTCACAGCCATTAAGTGAAACCCTTAAGGGAGGCTCCAAAATTTGGTTCAAGCGAAAATTTTGGAGGGTGGTTGTAGCTGCTAAAACACTTGGTAACACACTGGTAGAAGTCCAGCTTTCTATTTTGGTTAATTGATAGCACAGGCCCTTGGTCTTTCGAGGAGTATTGAATTGTTGTGCGTGTTACTCCGGTTTCCCCACTTACCCCATGGACATACATGGTTCACCTTTTACCAACTCAGTCAAACACAATCAAAAGCTTCGCTTGATCACAATGTTTTGAATCTGGGAAGGGTAGTTTAGCTCACGAGTTGAAGATTTTCAGAGTATAAGTTTTCATCTTTGGTGTTGCTCCACTGCCAGCAGGCCTAGACAGTACCTTGGTAGAGTCACGCAGAAAAACACGCATTGCTTCACTACTAGCGATCCTGGTCAATACCCTGGTGGAGTTGAATGCTTCACCTCTCTATGCAGGAAGCCTTTCTTCTTTCGCCTTTGTATTTTTTAAGAGGATTGTGAATAGGCACTTATTTATTTTTGGGGTAGAAGAGGGATCCCGACTTATTGAGAGAAGAAGAGGTTGTTCCTTCAAAGAAGCCGGTAAGACCTCTGACATAGGTTTTCTCGTTTAGATTTTCCCCTTATCCATCTCTACTAGTTGGATGAGCTTGAACACATAGAGCAGAAAGCTGAGCGTAGGCATGAGGCTTCCCAGTGTGGACATAGGTTCATGGTTGGACCAAACCTTCCCTTGTATATGGCTCACATGTTTCTTCAAGACTTCATTGACCGAACGTTATAACCAAGCACAGAGAAGACAGATACAAGATTGGCCAAGTGCTGTAGTGCGACAAGTGTTTTCAAATCTCAGCCACATACTCTATTCAAAATCCAGAACGTAGTAGTTGGCAGCTCTTATTTCCGGAAACAAAAATAGTAAGGTATTAAGCAAACCAAACAAATGAAAAAAATAAGAAGTAAGCAAAGCAAACAAAGTGAAAACAACAACAAGCAAGCAAAGCAACCAAGTCAGCAAGAAAACAAACATGCAAACCAGAAAGCAAAGACAAGTGAAAAAGAAAACACTACTCCTACTCCTACGTTAAATGGTCGGGGTTATGTGAAATGAAATTTCCAATGAAGCCACCATAGGCATACCTGACCTGCAGTCACAAAGATATGAGTGATTAAAACAGATAAAAAATAGTGTGCAACAAAAAATGAAAAAACTTGAAAAACTTGCACACGAGAGAGAAGGTCTCACCTGTGGGTGGAAGAATGTGTCACAACCACCCAACACACACGCTTACCTCTTCCGTGACTACCATTTTTCAACAAACCTCGGAGGCCTCTTGCGAGTGTGTGTTGTTTTGCACCAAGTTTCTCAACAAGTGCAAGGAAGGACTGAAGCTTGTTACCTGCAACATGACTCGCCAAGTAAGATTGTTCCAGCCATTCAGCAATTGGATCATAAAATTCGTGATGGTTGTTTTGAAAGATTCGTGATCTTTGAGAAGATGGATTCCTGATTTGAGAGAGGGGATCACAATGGGAATTTGATACGGATAGATAGATCTGGTCATTCTCATCAGTCATGTCAAGACAGTGAGGGCTTGCCATAGCCATCAGTGTAGGTCGAAGTGCCTCACTTGCTTGACAGAAGTCTAAGAAGAAAGATGTTACATGGTGAATATCATAGTGTGCGAAGCGACTGTCATTGGATGTATTGTTGGGAAAATGATAAACTACATGACAACCACCCAAGATAGAAGAGAAATCAGACCAGTCGGTCGAGATGCCGGATTCCCAGTTTGACATGAACAAAGAAACCTTTTGAACAATTGTGCAAACACTCTGAATGAGGGAACCAAGTTCGTTGTGTGCTAGGCATGATAGAACACCCACCTACAACTGGTGAAAAAGTGCGCAGGCATCATGGTCATCATAGAAATGTAGAAAGGATGCCAACACTGTGAATGTGTGAAACTGGTTGGGGTGTGGTGAAATGAGAGTAACTTGATTCGCGCGATAGGTTGTGCGCTCGTCATCACACAGGGAGATTGTTGGTGTGATGAGTGGGCAAATTTGACGTGCAAAATTTGAAAAAAGACCAAGGAGATGATTACGAGAGAGAACATCTGATAAGTGTGATTCTGGATAGAGATGATCAACTTCACTGTCCCATGATTGGATGAGGGATGGACACTCCCAACCCGAATTGGATGTAAGAGAGGTGCATGAAGACAAACATGTTGTAACGAACTCGTGGATTCGATCATTAGCGAAAATATGAAATTTTGAAATATCATACCCCAAACAGTAAATATTCTTTACACAGGGATCCATGTCGAGTGCAACCATGCAGATAGATAGATTGTGCATGAGAAACGAGATCTGATTTGGTTTGACGGGCTTACCAGAGTCGCGAGGTCCTGACATAACCATCAATGGACATTGAAGTGCCTCAACTCCCTGGCACGTCCCAAAACTTTCCAGAATTGAAAAATTGTATTTTGGGATGTGAACCAGATCATGCATGGCTTGAGGATGGATGTTGTTACTGATTTCAAAACTTCTCTTAGGATGACAGCCATCTTTGTCACAGGCTTCATCAAAATTTTCAGCAAGCTGACTTGATGAGTTGTCTTCATGCAACACACAAGATGATGACGAGTGGGAAGAGTCCTGTGTGTTGAGACTATTTTCATCATGGACAACCTCATTGCCTTGTGTCGATCGAGGAGATAACTCAGAAGATGAAGAAGCAAGAGAATGTGGAGTGTCTCTAACACATGTTGATGCGCTGTGAATGATAGGACACACATGTAAGTGAGGTGCAGAGGAAGCTTCGATATGGATGTCTGCTTTGACCAATGTTGATTCCATATCTGAGTTAGAGCATACATGAGATGACAATAGATCATATGATGTGCTTGGGCATTCATCACAACATACAGAAGCGTGGGAGTGATGACAACCCAAGACTCGAGGTTGATCAAAAGAATTGATTTCACATGATGTTTCACCAAGACTCATGATCGAGGATCGATCAAGAATGGAAGCTCAATGTTTTGAGAGGAATTGATTGTATCTTCATCGTCCTGCTCCTTCGCTTGTATGATGAGACTACCTTGCACATGACTGCAACTTAAGCCAACAACTCGAGAATCAAGAGAGTGCGTGCAACTAGCTTGTGAAGTAGATCGCTCAAGTGAGTCATGGTGAAAGGAGTCATGGCTTGTAGATGATGGAGGAGGGTATAGCTGTAGATTAGACTCAAGACTTGGGTTAGTAATGGTGATGTCCTCTTGTGGAATGGAGGGATGAGTTTTCTCCATAGGATTTCCTAACCATTCTGAAATTTCCTCCATTGGGGAGGGAGACAACTGAGCAGATGGATTGGGAACATGCTACGTAGATTTCTCAGCTTTGCAACCACTACAAGGGGGGACCTGCTGCATAGATTTATTATTTTTGCGGTTGCTACGAGGGGGCACCCTCTTTAATACATGAGGTGTCTTGAGATCCGCAAGAGTTGACGAAGAAGGCAAATCAGGAAGTTCACCATTTCAGGAGACATGAACCAAGTATTTTATCTCTTGGCTCATGAAGTCAAGGTCCATAAACTGCTTAGGAATTTCATGACATAGGTGAAGGAAGTGGGTAGCAAAGTCCTTAACTGATTTTCTAAGCTTCATTCTTAAATGAGAGATTCTTTCATAGACATCTTGGTGGTCACACTCATCGAAGGCTTGATGGAGATCCTTGAGGAAAGTGAGAAGGGAATGAACGAAAGCAGGTGGTAGGGTATGACACCACTGATTAGCACCACCTTCAAGGGTGAGGAAGAAGAGTACGAAAAAAATCTCATCACTATCGATTTCATGAGATTCACAAAAATGAAGAAAATAAAAAATGTGCTTGATTATGGACGTTCTGTCCTCACCGTCAAAATTTAACAAGGACAAGTGATCGAGAAGCTCATCAGGGATTGATAATTGATTAAGGGAGAAATGAGAGAAACACCCCGGGAGCACAAATTGTGTATTATTCATTGGGTAAGAGATTCAACCCAGATGTATGAGCTCAGCTTGTCATATGGCCCTACTTCTAGCACAAAAATGTTAACAGTGCTTGACCCTCCAACATCAGGGGATCTCCTCGGTATGAAGTCCCAACTAGACCTCACACCGTTTGGTGTAGGAGTCCCATCCGATATGATGGACCAGTTGCCATTATCTTAAAGATTTTCCTCAACTCTTACTTGTCAGCACATGAGAGTGGTCTGCTTTGTCTTCTGAGAAGTGAGGTTTGCGTGCCTGGTGAGTGTAAGTGTCACTTGTGTCAATGGTTCTTTCACCATAGAGGGAGAGGGTGGGAGTGAGTCCCAAGTCAGTTGGGAGAAGTCCCAACTCTGCTAGGAACACACAACACAACAGGACATGTGTAGCTTCTGATGGAACAGTCCACACGGATGTGGCAGTCACAACACACAAGGGAAGATAACACGTATAAGACTCAATGATTAATCTGCGTAGGTACAACGGTTGTTATAGCAAGTTCCATGTGAAAGGTCTGTCTGATGTCTGGGGGAGTAGTCTAGATAGGTGAGATAGTGTTAACAACATATATAACACATTTTCATTAATAGATGATGTATTAAAACAAGTGAAGTAGTTCAAGTGTTCAACACAGGTTAAAGCAACATGCATTACAAGCATTAAATATTAGTCGTACAAAAGATACAATACATGTGTGAAAATGTGTTGACCTATTGGCAGGCTTTTGAATTAAGTGAAAGTTCCAAGACACATCGTTACACCATACATCACTAGCCCTATGTGAGGGGCATTGGAGCCACTGCTTACTCCTCAAAGAAAATATTACAGACTCTCTTGGCTATGTCGGAGGAGTTGAGGTGAAAAGGCCTTTTTCATGTACAAATGAGGGGGTATTTATAGCCAAGGGTGAAACTGACCCTTGTGGTTGTTCGACTACACTCATGACTGTTTGACTTGCATGACTTTTCGACTTTACATGACTCTTTGTACAACAAGTGGGTCTCTTGGACTTCCATGTTACATTACATTGATTGAAAACATGCCCCACAGTAGAGATGTGGACAACATGACTCATTGTTATAGATCTAACCCAGAAATATATGAAAATACAAAGATACCCAGAAATAAGAAGATCTTAAATATAGAAAATGCTTCTCTTTATTAATATCAAACCCTTAAGGTAGGGCAACACCATACATTTATCCTTAAGGAAGGAGAACACTCCACAAGCCATATGCCTGTTCATACAATATTCCTTGACATCTCTCCATGTGGAGTCTCTAGCCTCTATATAGGCCTCATACATACAATACCATGGGTCATTACCATGGTTCCCTCATACCATCGAACTAATACCATGGGTCCATTACATTATTACTAACTACTTGTGGTCCCTTACATGATATGGGTTAACCACCTTATTTATTACTATGGCCCATCCCATTATTACATTATTACCTTGGGTACCTCCTTTTTTACCCCATATTATCCCCCCCTAGGTATATAACATTCCACCCCCCTTAGCATGTTTCGTCCTCGAAACATGGGAAGAACATAAATAATAATATATACTCAAAAGAGTAGTGCACTAGTACCATACATGTGCATCTAGCCATTCAAGAGAAACGTGAACCCACGATCTTGCTGGTACCTCGCTCGCTTGAGATGGAAGTTGACCGTGGCAGCTCTTCTGTGTTGATGTGTAGTAGGTGGATCTTCGCTCTTCTCTATCTATCATGCGGGGGTTGTTGTCCTTGTGGCTAATTAGTTGCCATCTTGTTGGTTGTTGTCTTGTGGGGTGATGTGGGTGATGATATGTTGAAGTTTTAACCCACAGTGTCTTTTTCTTAATTCACCCTTTACTAGAGCCTGATTGTTATCTGGTGCATGTTGGGGTGCTTGCTGTGGTGTTTTATCTTCCAATATTACTTCAACCACTGAGCCCTTATCTGATGTATCATCACCCGTAACCTTTTCTGCTTCAACCTCTGTTTGTGTTTCATTGTCAATCATCACTGGCTCATCATCTGATATGTCAGTCCCTGGAACATCTTCTGCTTGAGCCTCCATGTACTCTACCTGTACCCCATATTATCCCCCCTTAGGTATATAACACTCATGACACGACTCCACATGACAGTGCTGGTACGCTTGTGCTGCTGCTGGAGTGCATGTCGAGCTGTAGTGCTGTTGGGTGATGGATGTCTTCATGGTGTGTTACAGCTTCACCTCTGCATGGAAAAGTGCGTGAAGTCTTTGATGGTCATTGGTTCTCTTGATGTTTCTTTAGTACGTTGCTTCTTGCTTGTATGGGAGAAGGCTTGACAGGCTCATTTGTTCGCGAAAGGTGCATGTTCGTCCGTTTGTCTGTCCATGAGCACATCTTGCATGATTTCTCATCTATCCGTCCATGAACACATCTTTGCATGATCATCTGTTTGTGAGAACATCTCGTGCATCATTCTTTCGTCCATTGATGAACCTGTTCTCCTGCATGTGCTCCCTTCGTTCATCCCATTCATCACCGCACCATGTTCGTTGGTGTACCTGTACCTGCAGTCACTCATGATGAGACGACATCAATCCAAAAAGCTCCTAGTCTACCATGACACATGATCATTTAGGATGCAGGTGACCTGGAGTGGCAGCAAGGTTGGGAGGCAGGATGATGGCTCTGGGCACCATTGGTGAAAACTGCGCCAAGAGTCACTGGGTGATGAAGATGGGAAATCCAAGTCGACAGTGACTGTCTGCGAGGTTTGGCTTGGCTGGAAGGTAAAACTATGCAAATTTTGGGAAGGACAGCCCGGGCTACATGAAGGCAAGGCAGACAAAAACTGCACATTTTCCGAAATGAGTGGGTAGTAAGGGCTTGACAGCAAAATTTGAGCAATTTTCTGGGAACAAGCCGGGCTTCATGGAGGATCAACAAGAAGAAATTGCGTAGTTTTTTGGAGGAATTGGCCTAGAGACTAGTAGCCAAAACTGTGCAATTCATGGAGGGAACTAGAAACTGGCTGCTGGTTCAATGGTAGTAGAAACTGCACAATTCCCAAGGGGAACAGGTAGTCAGCTACTGGGAGCTTGGCAACAGAAACTGTGCAATTTCTGGAGGGAATTGGCAGTCTGCTATTGGGAGCTGCTGGCGAGAGAAACTGTATTGAGGCTAGGAGGTCGACCTGCTGATCATCTCTTCCTAATTTCTGAGCTGAGCGGACTGTTGGACAGTACGGGGCCTGCTCATGAAAACTATACAATTTTCTGGATGAGCAGCCAGTCAACTGTCGGGAGGACTGACTGGAAAAACTACGCAATTTCCCGAGGGAGATAGGGATGACCACTAGGTGTCTGTCCAGGCTGCCTGCATGATTTCTTCAGTCAACATAGTGGGAAAGGTCAGCAACCTCTGTGTAATTTTTGAGGGGAGTCAGTCCCTGGGTGGCTATCGGGTCCGACTCTCCGGGTGGCCAACATGAAGGTTGATTGAATTGCTTGCACGTAGTGTAGCTTGAAAATATTTGCTTGGTGCTTCTACACTGTTCTAGGTGAAAGTTGATCAAGTTGATAGTGGGGTGATGGTCGAGCTGTCAGAGGGGAATCTAGTCATCAGAACTTCAACAAAGCGACTAAGTGTGTGAATGAGAAAAAGATGCATACGTGATCTTGCAAACACACATTTACATGACTTGATGACGAGAGGATTCAAACCATCCATACACACATACTCAACATGACTGACCGACGGTGTAAGCAACAAGTGCGACACTTGTGATTGATCATTGGTCGACCATGATGACGCTTGCACGATAGTGAATTTGACTCTGTGTGTGAGTGCAACAGATGCTTTCATAGCGAACATAACAAGTACACACGAAGAGAAGATTTTGAGTATAGCCAGAACATGGTCGCAATCATGACTTTGACATCAACATGCAAACTTGGGTGAAATGATCAAACAAGGTGGGTGTAAAGACTCACAAGAGCTCACAGAGTGAACTTGGGTGTGCGCAGACATTAAGTGAAACCCTCAAGGGAGGCTCCGAAATTGGGTGCACGCCAAAATTTTGGAGGTTGGTTGTAGCCGCTACAACAATTTTCTAAGAGTGATTCCTTTTACTTGCATTCCAATTCAGTTCTCTGTAGAATAGATTAAATTAGATTGGAAAATGATTTAAAGATTTCTTTCATAATTGTTTTAGATTGAACTTCGAGAATAGATATCAATCATTGTAATGATTCTTAATCATTTTATTATGAATTAGCCTTTGAATTCACTTTCATAAACAATGTCGAAGACTTTTGAATTAAACAAACTTGCGCTAGTTTGATAACTAATGTAGGTATTAAGGTTGGTTTAAATAGTCATCTTAATGCACCAACATTTTGGTGCCGTTGCCGAGGAGAGTGTTTCAAAGTGATTTATTTTTTATTTTTCTGTAAAGAATTGGGTTTTAAAAGCGGGAGGTAAGAACTTGTGTAACCAACAAGTAAAGTGCTTTCTCATCAGCCCGCTTTTCAGCAAATGCATAGAGGTTAAATAGGAGTAGGGGTCTTTATGAATGACTAGGAATAGAAAGATAGAAAAAGATCAGAACCCCCCACCTAAATCCGCAAAACCCAAGGGATTAGTGAACCTTGGGAGATCAACTTTTATAGATGAAATCATAAGAAAAGAAGAATCTCAGGCATCAGTAGGACCCCGGACTATATCTGGAAAAATCCCAACTATAATCCCTCAGGCAGCAAGATCACCATTTGAAGCCTACGCTGAGATCCATAGCCAAATTGGAGGATCTGAATAGAGATTTCAGGTTATAGAAAATTGAAATTCTCATCCTTTACAAGAGGGAAAATCATGCAATCTAAGAGAAGGAGAGGGAGAAACAAGTGGAACTGCTAAGGCAGAGCCACAATTGTCTGAACTAGGATCTCCTGTGATCCCAGATCTGGGCAGTGTCGCAAAACCACCTTGGATTGAGAATACTCCACTTACTCAGATAACATCCCCTGAAATCCCCGAGAGATATTGACACATTTTCAACAAAATGGCGAACCACGTACCTCAAGGTCAGACCTCAACATTGGAATACCCCATAGTCAACCTAGTAGCTAATGCCCTGATGAAAGCTATTCCCTTGCAAAACATCCCAACCTTTCATGGGATGACCACAGAGGATCTAAACGCTTTCTTATTCGAGTTTGATGTCCTATGTAGAGGATACGATTATACCACCGACCCTCAAAAACTGAAGTTGTTCCCTTCTACCCTAAAAGGAGAAGCTTTGAGGTGGTTCATGGGTTTAGGTGGGTGCACTATTAACTCTTGGGATGACATGAAAACTTATTTTCTCACAAAATATTAGGACTATTGTAGGACTAGGGAACTAAAAGATGAAATCTTTAAGATGTCTGCAAAGGATAATGAAACTCTAGAGGAATATGTCGAATGGTTTCACTACAATTTGTAGAGATCCCCTCACTCCACATTACCAAAAGAAGTTCTGAAAGCCATCTTAATTAAAGGAATGAAAGAAGAATGGATAGAAAATTTAAATTTTATGGGGAAGGGAGACATTTCTCAAGAGGATTATGATGAAATCGTTTGCTCGTGTATCAGGTGTTCGTGAGGTAGCACCCACATCGGGTCAGGTAACCTCCTGGAGTACTTCAAGACAGACATCCTAGGCACCCTTACAACACAGTTGGATGTCCTACAAGCCAAACAGAAACAAGCCTTAACAGAACAGAACTTGGCCATTTTTTGCCCACACTGCTGGAAGAATCACAGTCAACGAGAGTGTCCATTGGACATGGTCCCGACATGCACTATTTGCACCAAGGACCATGCCATTAAGCAGTTTCCATCACTTCTAGGGTTGAAAGAAGTTTTTAAAGAAGAAGAAGAAGAGACAAAACCAATATAATTAATGAATCAACATTGATAGTGGCAAGGCCGACCCACAGGTATGTCACAAGACCCATCTTAGTTCTTTCCTTCTACGCCATTTAATGAGCAACAAAATTCCAGAACATCGTGGCAAGGTCAATCACATTTCTCGAATTGGCAGTACCAACCATTTCCTATGTCACCTTGGCCAACTCAGTCCTTTCTGGGTAATGGCTGGCCAAATTCTCAATTTACTCCTTTTTGGAAAAGTAATCAATACCCATCCCAATGGCCGGCCTCTACTTCAAAAAATTCGAACTTGTCTCTGAATTGGCAGTGACCTCTAGGGATAACTAATACGCTTATGGGGACAGGTTCTCAACCTTAACCTACATTATCAACCCCATATCCATTATAGCAAAATCCTTAGCCCCTTTTGCATCCCTAACTACCAGCTCAACCGAATCCAAACCCCAATAACAGGACAGTTCAACTAATACAAATTGTTTAAAACTTAGACTATGAGACCAAACAAAAAGAATGAAATGAACTTAGATTGAGGTTAGGATGCATTATCACTCCTGAGAAATGTTAAACACACATGGACAACAAGAGAAATATGAAAGATAAAACATGAGAGTGAAATTTTATTAACAACTGATATACATTTATAGTACATATTGTGACCGTTGGGTTTCACATCCCAAGGTCTCTTGGACTCCTTTTGTCCATTCGGCTTCCACACTAACCCATTGAGGATTAGGTGTCCAACATTTCCCCCCTTAATGCGAAGGGTTATGTATGAGTCCAAGAAGAGAGCTGTAATACAAAATGTGCAAAAATGCATGGCAGCACTAGGCTGAATGTGCTCTCTGAAATGTTCGTATAAAGGGCAGTGGTTTAAGGATGACCACCAACACTGGAACGCTTAGTGCAGTTCCCGGAACTCTTCCAAAACTGGCAAGAAGCTGAATTCTTCTGCTAGAGGAAGTGATCCTATTGTTTTGAAGAGGGAAACCTTCAACCATGAAAGAGAGGTCTCACCTCGCATAAAAGGGAAAACTTCAACATGAAAAGGGAAGTCTCAACCTGTGATGGTTTAAGGATGACCAACAACTCTGGAATGCTTAATGCAATTCTTGGAACTCTTCCAAAGCTGGTGAGAAGATGAAGTCTTCTGCTAGAGGAAGTGTTCTCAATTTTGTTCCTGGAATTCTTCCAAAATTGGCAAGAAGCTGAAGTCTTCTGCTAGAGGAAGTGTCCCAGATTACCAACTGAAGGCATGTTCACGGGCATCTTTGTCTCTCGCTACAACTCTGAAACTGGTGTGGCAGGTTGTGGCTCAGGTTCGCTTGATGTGACTTTGAAGCTTGTAGATGACCATCATTTCCCCCCCTGTCAGATACAAGGTGAGATGATGGAGAAAACTCAACTGCAAGACTGTTCAATACTCTAGAACAAGTTCTGACATGTGTTTGGAATATCTTCTTGGCTGTTGATGCCCATTGCCAAGAAGCGATCCATCCAAGATGAATCTTTGTTCTTGCAGGACGTTTATTTTTTAAGCATCTGTGTGAAGAATGACTGGTTTTATGATAGTGCTTACATGGATGAAGATCAAAACAGTGATCTTTCAAATGGCCAACTCGGCCACAGTGTTGGCATTTCACAATCTGTTGTTGTGGAAGAGGGGTAGAGTCTTGAACAACTGAAGCTGAACTGTCATGAGGGGCAGGTGAACTGTCATGAATGAATCTAGCACTCTGAAACTGAATGGGCTTTGAGTAGTCTGGAATATGAAAGAACAAGTCCTTGTCATATCCAAGACCGGTTCTGTGCTTGTTGTGGACAAGCTATTCCCAAGGTTTGATGATCGGCTTGGCAAGTGTAGACTGAACTTCTGCATGTGCATGTACAACTACTGCTTTATTGGGTAGTAAATCTGAATGAACTATAACATTATTGACTTGCTTCTGATGGGTTGTTGTCTCAATGTTCTGAACAGAAACAGGTTCAGAATGATGTCTATTTTGATGTAGCTCTTCTTGCTGTAGTTGTGATTCAAGCTGCAAAAAATCGATCTTTTCCTATGCATTATATAGGCAGGTCTGAATGTCACAGAGAGTGTCTTTGTTGACCTTCACCATGTCTTCAATAGTAGACAACATTAATGTGCTCAATAGCTCTAAAAAATTATTGATTCTGGCCATTATCTCAGCAAAAATGAAGACCTCAAAAGATTTCAACTAGAAATAAATCCCTAGAAATAGAAGTGGAGCTGGGCCCAAAATAGTTAAAAAAATAGGATATATTTATGCAATTATCTCCAAAATAACATTGTAATTTGACTTTATATGTTTCAATGATTTAAATAGCAGCCACGCACCAACCATGCATCATATATGTGAGCCAACATACCCATACCAAATTACAGTCTTCGTAGAAAGATACCAATGAAGCATGCACAATCTTCCACAATCTGTTTGGTATTAATAATGTTTCACATATGAAATATTTTTTTCCATGAACATATTCCTTTGTGGGTTCCACTCTAAAGGCTGATGTTGTTGAAGATCCAAAAAGAGATGTAGCTGAAGAAGTCCCAAAAGGGGTGGATGAGGAGGTTGCTCCAAATGGTGAATTAAATGCAGAACCTGATGAAGATGCAAATGTGCTACCACCAAATCCAGGTGGTTTATTACCAAAAGGACTGGAAGACGATGTAGCCGAAAAAGGATCAGCAGATGCTTGACCAAAGGAAAGTGTTGTTTGACCAAAAGAAGGTGTTTTTTGACCAAAGGGATTAGACTCTCCCGGCTAGGAAAAGATACTGCCCCCTGCAGGTTGTTGGCTTGCCGGATTTGGGCCACCTTTGTCTCCCAATTGATAATCCTCCCAATCTTAATTCTTCATGACTTTTATCCTTGTATTGTTGCATAACAGATATGGAGATAAGTTTCCCTGGTACCTGACCACCTACAGTCTCTGCCTCATTTGTACTTGTATACAGTGCCACTCTACTACCTCTGCGCTGTCCACCAAAGGTAGTTTGTCCAAATCCAGAGCTTCCAAATGTTGGAGTTGTTGACTAAGCTCCAAAAGCTGAACTCTGAACAAAAGGAGATGGAGTTCTTCCAAATGTTATGCTTCTCCCAAATGCTGATGTAGATGTAGCACCAAATGCTGGAGTCAATTGACCAAAAGCTATAGTGCTCCCAAAACCAAAGGAAGGAGTAGTGGAAGCCCCAAAAGCTGGAGTAATGGAAGCTCCAAATGCAGGTGTAGTTGTTGACCCAAATGAAGGGGTTGTGGTACCAAATGCAGGCATTGAAGTAGATCCAACTGCAGGTGTTGAAGTAGATCCAAATGCAGGTGTGCTAGTTGAACCAAAAGCAAGTTGACTGCTTGCACCAAAAAGTTGACTCCCAAAAGTTGGCTGCGTCTGTCCAAAAGTTCTTCCAAAAGGACTTGCTTGAGCAGGACTTGGTGATCCAAATCCTCCAAATGAAAGCTTTTTCCCAAATGTAGATGTTCCACCAAATGGAGTAGATGTCGTAGAACCAAATGCGGGTGTCAAAGTTGCACCAAAAGCTGGTGTCGAAGAGATGCCAAACGCTGGAGAAGATGTGCCAAACGCTGGAGCGGAAGAAGCCAGTGGCGAGGGACGTATGGACGTACAGTGAAGTGGATTTTAAACATGTGTAAGGGTAGCCTTCACAAGCATTTAGACATTGGACAGTGGTATATAACCTGAAACCAACCAAATTCAAGTCATTGACAGAGGTTCTGCCAGAGAACTCACAGTCTTTGCATGATGGGTTGTACAGAGCTGTCGACATTTATCTGAAGGCACATCCTTGGCTTGGAGAGTGAAAAGGAGCAACTATCCCAAATAATTAACTATCAAAAGCTCTCACTAAATGCATGTACTCATGCAGCTGAAAATGAATGCTTACCACTGAGAACCATCATTCAAGTTTTGTTCTTTCAACAGTTAAACTTACAGACAACCATCAAAAGATCCTTGCGTCTTGAGGGGAGTGATAAAATCATAACCAATTTTCATGCAAGCTTACCTACTCATGACACTCAGGTTGATCCAGGCCATGTTTCATTTCGTTTCCCTTAGAAAGCAATGAAACAGAAGGTTTCAAATCAACTGGTTTACAATCAGCTGCTGGAGGTTTGCCAACACCAGCAGTCATTCAGTCCACACAATAGTTATTGACTCAGCAAGTTGGAGCTTCACTTGATCAATTTTCCACGCAAAAGCAACTGTAACTGATGCATTGGCACACAATGAAATTCAGGCTGCTGCCATGCGAAATGGAATTATGATGTAGAATTTGGTTGCATTGTTGTTAGAGCTTGAACGAAATATAATGACATTGTGTATGAGATAGTCCTCGGCAGTAGTAAATGAGTACAACCAATTTGAGCAGTTCCACAATGATATATCTAAAATAAATGGAGCTTCATGTGGTGGTGATGTCGTTTCTCATAAGAATCTACAGACAAACCCACTCAATCCCGTGGGCGCTATCAGCACAAAATGTAAACGCAGACCCCAACCTGCTCCACTTCTAGAAAAAAGAGAGATGGAAGTGGGTAAAGAAGACATTATGACCATATAGAAAAATTGTGCCAACTGATAGGAAGATGGCGCAGACAATGATTATGGCAGAGAGGTCAGAGGCAATGCTTCTTTTATGAAACGTTTATGAACAGTCAGGACAGCGAGAGAGCGCAGGTAACGCAGAAGAGAGTCTTAAAATAGCCAGAGTCAGGTGCAGTGTATACAGTGCCAGAGGTCAGGTAGAAGAGGCAGCAAATTTCTGGTAGACAATGATTAATGGAGCGTTACAGGTAATGGGCAGAACTGGCAAGTCTGCACACAGTAAAACACTTTATAAGGTGGCAATTCTGCTCAATTCTGATTAGGAGAAAGGCATAACTGACATATATATAGAGACCACAAAACAAGTGGCTCAAATTGGAGCAGGACCAGCAATCGCCTGCTCTGATACCATGTTAAACACACATGGGCAGCAAGAGAAATATGAAAGATAAAACATGAGAGTGCAATTTTATTAACAACTGATATACATTTATAATACATATTATGACCGTTGGGTTTCACATCCCAAGGTCTCTTGGACTCCTTTTGTCCATTCGGCTTCCACACTAACCCATTAAGGATTAGGTGTCCAACAAGAAAGACAAAGACCAACCACCAATTGAGTTAGAAATCCCACCTGTACATACACCATCGACTGTGACTGATATATAAATAAAACAAGGAGGAGATACAGTTGAGCATAAAGATCCTGAAAAACTCGTAGTTACTTCTCCTCCATTCCCTGAAAGATTAACAATACCTAAACCTGTTGTTTATCCAGACTTTGATCTCGTAGGGGAACTGAAAAATCTTTGCATTAAAATTCCTCTCCTCCAGGCCATCCAAGATATTCCTATTTATGCTAAAACAATTAAAGAACTATGTGTGAAAAAGCTTGTGAGGAAGGTAAAAGATCCACCCACTATTCATGTTGTAGGGACCTTGTCTGATTTTCTCTTGGGTGAGGAAACACTGATAAAATATGAACATCCTGGGAATCCCATGGTTATAATCCAAATATATGGCCGCTCCTTTCCAAACACACTAGTTGACTTGGGTGCAGCCATTAACATCTTAATCGCAGAAACTTGTAAGACCCTTGGTGTCATAGCTCTGGAACCAACCACCACCCTGCTAGAACTCGTTGATCATTTGGTGGTAAGACCAGAGGGAACTTTACAGGATATTACGGTTTCTGTTGATTCATGGGAGTACCCAGTAGATTTTCTTGTCATAAACCAAAAAATTCGATTAGATGGGCACCCTTTAATTTTGGGCTGACCTTGGCTGGAAACAACTGATGCTTACATAAGTTTTTGAGAGGGTAGCATGATCATTGCTAAGGGGGATGCTGTAAAAAATCTTATTTTATATCCTCCTGCCAAACCAAGTCTGCCCATTATGAAAATACTTAAACAACCACCCTCATACCTAGAAGAAAGCATTCATTCACCACTTGAGTTCAAGAATCATACTGAAGATGATGTAATCAATAACTTTATTAATCAGCCAGCCACTATGAATAATGTAAAATGTCAAATGTTAAAATAAATTCTTGACAATGAAGCCTTGGAAGACCCTTTGAAAGATACTGATGATCAACATATCTAGACAACTGTCATTCATAACAACAAGCTTGTTGAAATTGAACCAGACAATATTTTAAACATTAATGATAGTTTGGATAGTGACCAACAACAAAAGCTCATTCAAGTTTTGCAAAAATATAAAGGGGATTTTTCTTGGGACTATCCAGACATGAAGGGCATAGACCCACAATTATGTACGCATCATATCTACACCGAAAAGGATGCTCGTCCTATCTGGAAACCTCAGCGGAGATTGAATCCACATCTCAAAGATATTGTAAAAGAAGAGCTACAGAAGTTGCTGGATGTGAATTTTATTTATCCCATTTCAGATAGCAAGTGGGTCTCTCCGCTGGTAGTTGTTCCCAAGAAAAATGGGAAGTGGCATATCTGTGTGGATTATCAGGAATTGAACAAAGCCACGTAGAAATATCACTTCCCTCTTCCATTTATTGATCAAGTCCTTGATACATTGGCAAGAAAACAATTCTTTTCCTTTCTGGATGGCTTTAGCTACTATAATCAGATCCAAATCTCCCTTGAAGACCAAGAAAAGACCACCTTTACCTGCCCATGGGGTACATTCGCTTATAGAGTGTTACCGTTTGGTTTATGCAATGTCCCGGCTACATTTCAGAGGGCCATACTCAGTATTTTTGTTGATCTGATAAATGAAGGACTTGAAGTTAACATGGATGACTTTACCCCATATGGGGACGACTTTGATCAAGCGCTACAGACATTAAAGAAGGTTTTGGAATGATGCATCGCCACCAAACTGTGTTTAAGTAATTTCAAGTGTCACATGATGATGACAGAAGGCATAATCCTAGGACACTACATTTCTGCAGCTGGGATACAGCTAGATCTAGCAAAGATACAGGTAATTCTCCTACTATCTACACCCTGTATGCACACAGAGGTGCATAGATTCCTTGGATATGCAGGTTATTATCATAGGTTTATCGAAAAAAATCATAAATTGCTGCGACTTTGTATGCTTTAACAGGAAATGTTGACTTTAAGTGGTCTAATAAATGTGACACAACTTTTACAGATTTGAAGAAATTAGTTTCGACGACACCAATATTACGTGGACCCATCTGGGAGCTACCCTTTCACATCTCTATAAATGCATTAGATGTAGTAATAGGCACTGTCCTTGGCCAAGAGGAGGACGGAAAGCCTTATGCTATTTATTATATCAACAAAAATATTACTCCTGCTGAACTTAATTATATAGTAACATAAAAGGAATTTTTAGTTGTCATTTATGCCATAAAAAAATTTAGACATTATATAATTGGCTATCAAGTTTTTTTGTATACTGATCATTCCGCCATTAGAAATTTATTTAACAAACCCATTACAAATGGTCGAGTGACTCGTTGGTTGTTACTTTTGCAGGAGTTTGATATCACCATTAAAGACCGTACAGGGAAGGAAACCCCAGTTGTAAATTTTTTGTCTCAAGTTCCAAAGATAAATGATTTGTTGGCAGTAGATGACCAATTTCTAGACGAACATTTGTTTTCTGTAGTAGTTAAAATGCCATGGTATGCAGATGTAGCAAACTATTTGGTAGTAGGAAAGCTACCCAGACACTTGACAACAAAGAGAAAGGAAATAGATTGTCCAGCGCAGTGCCCGATTTTCTTGGATTGGCAGATACCTTTTCATATAGGATCTGATATGTGCATATGAAGATGCATTCATGAAGATGAAATCTAAAACGTCCTGAAGGCTTGCCATGATGAGCCCTGTAGAGGAAACTTCGCAGATCACAGAACTAGGCATAAGGTACTACAGATGGGCTATTATTGGCCCACTATTTTTAAAGCCGCTAAGAAATATGTCTAGGCTTGTGATAACTACCAAAGGATGGGTCATCCTGGTCAATCTGACAAAATGCATCTGTAACCCCAATTGGTAATAGAACCTTTCGAATGATGGGCATTGGATTTTGTTGGCCCATTTCATCCACCATCAAACCAAAAGGCCTACATACTGGTTGCTACAAACTATGTAACAAAGTGGGTAGAAACAATAGATTTTCCAAGAGCTATAGAAGAAGCTGTAATTAATTTCCTTTTTGGCTTATTTGTGTGGTATGGTTTACCTAGGGAAGTGATACCAGATGGAGGGGGCCAATTTGTAGGACATAAGATTACATCCACTCTACGAAACCACCACATCACACATAGATTCACTAGTTGAAAGAACCAATAAGGTCATCGAAGCAATTATGACCAAGACAATTTCGACACATCGGCGGGACTGAGCTGTTAGACTACTAGAGGCCTTGTGGGCCTATCACACAACTTGGAAAAATACTACTGGATATTCTCCGTACCAACTTGTATTTGGCAAAGAACCTATCTTTACTATTGAATTTGAAATAAAGACTCTCAAAACAACCTAGGAAGTGGGATTGGATCTAATGGAGGCCCAAACTAAGTGACTTCAACAAATAAACGAATTGGATGAGGCTCGACTACTTGCTCTACAACGCACCGCAATTATTCAATAGCAAAGGGAAAAGAGGCACAACAATCTTATTAAAAAGAAGTCATTTCAGAAAGGAGACTGAGCGCTCCTCTATGATTCCATATTCCAAGACTTTCCAAGCAAGTTACAGATAAGGTGGCTTGGCCCTTATGAAATTCAAGAGGTACACAACAATGGCACTCTCACTTTGACTACCATTGATGAGTTTGGCCATTCTTTCTAGGTGAATGGACATTGGGTGCATCTTTATCATAAACCACTCACTAAATAGTATTTTTGCCAACGGGTACGTGATGATCCCACTATGAAAATTTTAGTTGTAGGGAGTGATGACCAGACAACTTTACTTTCATAAAAAATTATCTTTCTTCAATTGTAAATAATGTATATATTCTTTTTACGATTGGCTGCAATATAGTTTTGGCATCACTATGTAAATACAAGGATTTCTCTTGTTCTCTTTGAGGTGTGTTTAATAATTGTTGGTTCAAACAATTGAACAGTTGTTGTTTAGTCAATTGAACAACTGCTATTCAAACAAATGAACAACTCCAATTATTTTTCCTTTTTGTGTATTTTGCTGTTCAATCAATTGAACAGCTGCTGTTCAATCAATTGAACAACTACTATTCAATCAATTGAACAACCCTGATTTCTTCTTTTCGTATATTTTGTTGTTCAATCAATTGAACAACTCCATTTTTTTTCCTTTTGTGTATTATGTTGTTCAATCAATTTAATAGCTGTTGTTCAATCAATTGAATAACACCAATTTATTTTTGTGTTTTGTTGTGCAATTAATTGAACAACACTGATTTCTTTTTGTGTGTTTTGTTGTTCAATCAATTGAAAAACTATTGTTCAATTAATTGAACAAAACCGATTTATTTTTGTGTGTTTTGTTGTTCTATCAATTGAACAGTTGATGCTCAATCAATTGAACAACACTGATTTATTTTTGTTTGTTTTGTTGTTCAATCAATTGAATGACACCGATTTCTTTTTGTGTGTTTTGTTGTTCAATCAATAGAACAACACCGATTTATTTTTGTGTGTTTTTCTGTTCAATTAATTGAAAAACACCGATTTCTTTTTGTGTGTTTTGTTGTTCAATTAATTGAAAAACATCGATTTCTTTTTGTGTGTTTTGTTGTTCAATCAATTGAACAGTTGTTGTTTAATCAATTGAACAAGTGTTGTTCAATCAATTGAACAAGTTTTGTTCAATCAATTGAACAACAATTGTTCAATTGATTGAACAACAGTTGTTCCATTGATTGAACAACAACTGTTCAATCAATTGATT
Source organism: Pinus tabuliformis (assembly GCA_031772625.1). Classification (NCBI taxonomy): domain Eukaryota; kingdom Viridiplantae; phylum Streptophyta; class Pinopsida; order Pinales; family Pinaceae; genus Pinus; species Pinus tabuliformis. Next base: position 858,898,706 of record CM062817.1, on the reverse strand, counting down.
AGCTGCTATTCATTCAATTGAACAACTGTTGTGAAATTAATTGAATAAAACTGATTTCTTTTTGTGTTTTCCTGTTCAATCAATTGAACAACTACTGTTCAATTGATTGAACAACATCGATTTATTTTTGTGTATTTTGTTGTTCAATCAATTGAACAACACCAATTTTTTTTGTGTTTTGTTGTTCAATCAATTGAACAATTTCTGTTCGGTAGAATGAACAACTATGATTTCTTTTTGATGTTCCATCACTAGTCATTTTTTTTTGTCATTTTTATCTCCCATGTTTTCTTAGTAAAACCATCTGTTTGAATTTGGAATTTGTACCTGAGATAAAAGAAAAACAGTAATATTAATACCATTATGACTTGTAAAACATTTGATGGCCATATTTATTCCGAAACTGACATGGTTCATCTATATAATGACTAGACTAGTTGAATATCTTCTCTTTGGACAGATCATAAAATGATTTACTATCTTAATACCATGCTGGTTTATCTTTCACATTTTCAATTGATAATTCCCTTTGGTGTGGTGATATAGGGATAAAATCATAGCTTTCATTGGCATTTTTTTTACTTCTCACGCTACCCCTGACTCTTAAGAAGTAAATGAGCCTCCCTCCCTATACAATAAAAATATGAAAATATGAAAATGAAACACACATCATCTTAAAGAGGATAGGGGGTCTCATCATGAGGCAACCTACCATGATCATAAGGGTGTAACAAGTGACATTCCATTATGGCCACCACACCAAGGAAATGACCTTCTTGATAGTCAAAATTGTCAAAAGGAGAGGAGGTATCATCATGAGCTGGCCTGATCACTTTGTTATATCCTGGTGAATGACACTATGATTATCTGGTTACCATGCCAACATAGTGGTCTCTTTATAGCAATGAAAATGAAAATCATATACATAATAAAAGGAGGAATCTGGCTCATTTTTGGGTTAAAAAGCAACCTTGTCGAGGCTATGAACGCCTACTGGCAGTGGATTTGCTTGTGGTATTGAAGTTCTATGTTACATTGCCAAATATTCCTTATCCTATTACTTCCTATTGACTCATTTTTAAAGGTGAAATTACCATTTGAACATCATTTATAACTAACATGCATTGTAAACTATATCTTTATATGATATCATTATTGTCCTTCCAATTGATACCAACAGTCATTATCATTTACTATCGGTCATGCGTTCGTCACCTTTTCCACCTAAGGCAAATATCTCTTCACATAATGATCTAGTCTCCATTTTATTCCTTTTTACGGGAATTTCAAATCTTTTGCGACCTGTACTTCTTTGACTATTTTTTCGTATTTATGCCGCTTTGATTGTTATCCAGCTGCATTTATGAACTCCCGACGTCCTTTCCCTTTTTCCCATGCTTTATGGCCATGGACATCCTTTTCTAATTGGAGGGGGGGAGGTATGCATTATGGATAACATGTGTAATGATTAATCAAACTGTTTTCTGATTGGAGGGGGGAAGGACTGCATTATGAATGCGTGTGCATAATAATTATTAAATTGTTTTTTGATTAGAGGGGGGAGGGTCTGCATTATGGATAATATGCGGATTAGTTATTAAGTTGCACCAAAAAATGCTGATGAGACAAACAACACAATTGCCTCTAATATTAATTCTAAAACAACGTCACTGCTCTATTAATAACGTTAACGTTTTGTAATCGGTTTATGGTGTTGTTCCAAACTATGAAATTGTGAGAAGAGTGCATGAAAAAGTGAAAGTGAACTAGCTACTAAGAAACAACAACCATGGGAGGAAAAGCCATCTACAGTGAACCTACAGTACTCTAAGTATCAAAATAGGCTCACGAAATTTTTGAGCGCGCCGGTTGGCTTCAATACCTGACCAAATTACAGGGATTCCATGAGGAAATAACACTTGAATTTTTGCAAAAGCTGCAGAATGGACGCACGATGGTGAAGGGAAGGAATATAACAATTTCTGAAGTAGTTATAGCAGAAGTCTCTGAACTTCTAGCAGAAGGCACAAGATGGACTGATAAACATGTTCTCCTGCAGGACGCAATTGCAGTATTCTAATACCCAAATGAAAAATTGGTACACAAAGGCAATGTCATTCATCCCAAAGCTTTAAAGCAACCATAGCAGGAATTGGCGACCATTGTTCAGATGTACATCACTTGTGATGGATGTCAAGATGTGGTAAAACCTCGACAATTCAAACTGTTAGCCAATCTGAAGCAGAAAATTACAGTTAATTTTCCATTTTATTTAAATTCTTTATTACATGACGTTGCTAGTTAGGTCAGGAAGGCTAAGGACCCACATTTTTTCATCAACTATCATGGTCTGATTAAGTTAATCATCATTCATGGACTGGCCCAACAATAATTAACCTAGGATAACCTTGTAAACCCTGCCTTAACCCCACCATAAGAAAACCCAGAGACTGAACAGTAGGGGGTAAGGGTAACAGGTCCAAAAAGGATATGAAAAAGAAGGAATCCTTCTTTGTCTTTGGGCCCAACAAAGTGTACGTGCTCTGTGAGGATAAAATCACAGCAGTGCACCCCAATTCCAATAGAAAAAGGAGGGTCGTCTCACATGCTCTCTCCAAGTCTGCAAGATGATTTGTTGCAGGAATATGAAGAAGAAGCGGCTCGAGTATTGGAGAGTATGGGGACATACTGTGAAGAAAGGGAGTCATCTAGAAACTCAGAAGGGAAAAATCATGCCCTTAACTAGTCTGCCTCTGCCAGTAGTTCTGGCCATGCTGAAACTTTGCCATTTGCTAATAATTTGGAGGGTCAGAGGGAATCAGTTCCCTCTATGAATGAGCCCCTTGAGAAAGAGGCCCATGTAGAGGAAACCCTCGGGGATGGAAATCAACCAGAGGTTACTATTCCATTGGAATCCCCAATGAAGGAAAACCCTACAAAAGAAACCTTGGAGGATGAAAATCAACCAGGGGATATTGTCTTAATGAAGTCCCCAGAGGACGAGGCCCATGCAGAAGAAGACCTTGAAGATGATAATCACTCAAGAGATATTGTTCCATTGGAGTCCCCTGAGAGAGAAGCCCATGTAGAAAAATACCTGGAAGAAAAGAATCCATTGGGAGACATTGTTCCATTGGAACCTCATCCTCATATTGACACATCACCTTCTGAACCTGAAATAAACACAACTGTGCCACCTCCGATAAAAAACCCCACGATGAAGAAAACGTATAAGGATAGATTGAGGACGCTACTTAAGAAGTACAGGAAGCAGAAGAAAGCAATTAAGCAACTAAGAGAATGGTTAAAGGAAGTAGTTAGGGTCCATAAATTGAAAGTGGAATTGGAAACTATAGGGACTCAAACAGAACACTGTTATTTGGATGATATTGAAACCTAGACTAAGAGTCCTTTTGTTTGTTCAAAAGGGACCTAAACAGAGAAATGTCCTTTAAAGAATATTGAGACTCAGACTGAAGGTCCTTGTGTTTGCTCAATGGAAACCCAAATGGACTTTCCCACTACAGATGTTGCTGTCCAAACCAATTCTAAGGAGAATACTCAGGAAGACTACTGTATGCCCCAAGGAACAGTTGAAGTTTCTATTCAAACTGATTTTAAATGAAATTCCCAAGTAGATTGTTGTATGTCTCGAGAAACAACTGAAGATGTCGTTCAAACTGATTCAATGATAACACAGGATGATGAAACTCAAACAGAGGAAACACCTCACTACGTTCCTCTGGTAAGGGAAGCTATTATCATAAAATTGCAAAATGAACTAACCAAGACCCAATAGGAGTTGGCTCAACATAAGGAAGAAGTAGTGTCGTTACAGGTACACCAGGAATTGCGGAAGAAATTTGAGGCACTTACTATAACAGAAGACGAGACTTTCGCCAATTTCAAAGATGAGCAGAAGAAAGTAGAGAAAGCACAAGCCAAGCTACAGAAGGCCAAGGAGAAAATTGAAACTATTTGTTCTCTTTACTCTGATGCTTTGTCTTGTCAATCACCTACCACCAATTATGCACTATTCTTGTTAGAAAGATACCTCTTACTGAAAGTGAAAGCCATCAAGGCTGGTAAGTCAGCAGAATTCAAGACCACTCCAGACTTTGTCAAATGTTTTAAGGAACAAAATGAACAGGTACAACACCTTTTATGTGAATTATACATGCACAATTTTTTCTTGGAGGATGAACTGGATAGTAATCCTGGCCCCTTCATTGGGGATATTCAATTTCAAGCTTTTCTCTCTTTTGCTACCAATCAGATTAAATGGGCTAAAGCCTATAACACTTTTCAAAAAAGGGAATATGGTATAGATTTATGGGTCAGGGGAGAACCCACGAAACCCCTACATATTTCTGTCCAACATAAACAGTTCATGAAACAAACAGGAGTCGTGGCTCAATTAGGACCACTCCATACAGATATCATACAAGAAGGAAAGGAATACTTTCAGGAAATTAAGGAGGAAGCTTTGTCAGCAACAAGACAAAGATGGGAAGCTTCCACTAACAATGTCAAGAATAGGGAGCCATTTGGGTATAGAAATTTCAAAGCTTCCTCTACTCGCCTACACAGATACAACAATATGGTCCTAAGCATGGGCCCTGACTGGATAGGGTGCTGCTACAGATGTCCTATTATCTAGTACCCTCCTGACGGGTATTACAGTGATTATAATTTTCTAGATTACCGTGTAAACTAGGCTTTTGCAATTCTTAAACAGAAAAACGGTTTTAGGCTATATAAGGAAGAAGTTTATCCTACTTATTCTTTGACACAACTACACCTCAATCATCTTATTGCATGAGGATATGCAAAAAGGTAAGCAGGATAGTATGTTGGGCTGTGGAAAATGAATGTTTTATCCTCATATTAACTTAATTAATCATTTGTATTTATGTGTTTATCTTTGTTTTAGGAATAAATATAGAAGAAACAATTGCAGAAGCTAGATAAAATCGATCATTAATGAATTGGGTAAATCTGGGCATGAAAAACTAACTTTCGCTATCTTTATATGCAGGAACATGAATTGAACGATTGTTGTTCAAACAACATAACAACAACGACCAAGAAAGGTAAAAGACAACGTCTCGATTACGAAGGACAATGAAAGACTAGGAGAACCAATTCTATTATGTGATGAAATCAGATTGTCGATTGTGAAATCCTCAAGCTCTCTTGATCCTGAGGATTCACTTTTATCCATTTATATTTCCTAGCTTATATAAAGCCACCTGGCGAAATGAACAGCTAGTTAGAAAATTCAAGATTGTAATTATTCATTTTTGACACAGAGTACTTTCATTACTGTGACACTATAACTCTATTATCAAGTTTAATGAAGAAGACTGTGTTTTACTTATAATTGTATTCTGAGTGTCTTTCGGCAATGACTTCTGGAGACTTTGGGCCCAATCGATAGGAGATTTACTGCTTTAATTGTGTCATATTTATTTCTATTTATTCTTACAATTGTTTATTACTGTTAGTTGATGAAATTAGAATTATTCTGATTGCTGTGAGTATTGATTATTACAATTTGTTTTTTTCCGTTCAAACTAGATTCTAGATCTTCCTGTGTTTACATTTGCGTGTTAATCTTTACCAAATTGATCAATTTAGTTTAAGTATTTGATTGTTTTTCATTCTGGAGTAGTGTTACCAGAGATATTAAGCTTACATTTTATTTTTTTCGTGAGATGTTTGAATAGTTACTTTCTGTTCATTTGTTGTAGATCTCCTTCATGCTGAACGAATTATTGTCTATACTATTTAGATTTTCTAAGAGTGATTCCTTTTACTTGCATTCCAATTCAGTTCTCTGCATAATATATTAAAGTAGATTTGAAAATGATTTAAAGATTTCTTTCAGAATTGTTTTGGATTGAACTTCGAGAATTAGATATTAATCATTGCAACGATTCTCAATCATTTCATTATGAATTAGCCTCTGAATTCACTTGCATAGACAATGTTGAACACTTTTGAAATAAACAGAATTTCATTGGTTTGATAACTAATGTAGGTATTAAGGTTGCTTTAAATAGCCATCTTAATGCACCAACATACACCGGGAGAGGATTTTTCAGGTAAGAAACCCATTGTGGGACACTTCAAAATCTTTGGTTCATCAATCTACTACCATGTAACCAAAGATGCACGAAAGAAGCTTGAGTCAACAACAGAGTTGGGGATATTTGTGGGGTACACTGATACACCTCACAACTATCGGGTGTACCTTCCGACCAATAACATGACAGTTGTTCACAGAGATGTAAAATTTGATGAAGAGAAGGCCATGGGATTTTCCATTGAGAGGGAGCTTTAGCTACATGCATTTCAGGAGAATTTAGCTCTAGAAGAGGGACTTTAGGATTATGTGGAGCAACCACATGCATAGGATCAGGGAGTGGAGACACACACCCATGTAGAGTCTTCCAGAGATGGGAGAAAGTGCACTAGAGAGGCTAAAAGGTTATTGCATGATGCTAGAGAGAATTTGGGAGCACCCACATCACAATGCAGGCAGAGGAGGTCACCGGAGAGGTACACTGACTACATGGCCTTTATGAGCGGATGTGTAGATACTGAGCCATCCTCTTTTGAGGAAGCAGTGCAACAACCAGTTTCGGTTGATGCCATGGTTGAGGAATATGACTCCATTGTTAGGAACAATGTTTGGGATGTGGTCCCAAGACCGACAGATAGATAGTGGTGAGTTCCAAATGGCTTTACAATGTAAAGAAAATAGTGGATGGTAGTGTGGAGAAACACAAGTCCAGGTTTGTGGCCAGAGGTTTTTCTCAGGTGGATGGGATTGATTACGATGAGACCTTTTCGTCTATTGCAAGGTACTCATCAATCAGATCCATTTTAGCATTGTTAGTGCAGATGGGATGGAAGATACATCAGATGGATGTAAAGACAACATTCCTTAACATCATGATTGAGGAATAGGTGTATATTGAGCATATTGAAGGATTTGAGTCCTTCAATAGAGAATCACATGTGTGCCAACTCAAGTGAGCATTGTATGGAATGAAAAAAGCACCTCGTGCTTGGTACACTAGGATCGATAGCTATTTCACTGGGTTGGGCTTCACCAAAAGTGAAGCAGATGTGAAAATTTACCATATTGTGGTTGAAGGTAAATTGTTGATTATTGTTTTATATGTCGATGATTTGATTTTGACAAGTGCTGATAAGATGATCAAGTCTTGCAAAGAGGATCTTGTGAGACAGAGAGTTAGATTGTACTAGTGTAGGAATTGTTTGATTGAGGAATAGGTGTATATTGAGCATCTTGAAGGATTTGAGACCTTCGATAGAGAATCACATGTGTGCCGACTCAAGCGAGCATTGTATGGGCTGAAACAAGCACCTCGTGCTTGGTACACTAGGATCGATAGCTATTTCACTGGGTTGGGCTTCACCAAAAGTGAAGCAGATGCGAACTTTACCATATTGTGGTTGAAGGCAAATTGCTGATTATTGTTTTATATGTCGATAATTTGAATCTGACAAGTGATGATAAGATGATCAAGTCTTGCAATAGGATCTTGTGAGGCAGAGAGTTTGAGTTGTACTAGTCGGGGTTTTTAGTAATTGCTTTCCCTAGAGAAATATTGTGTTATGTGCGATTTCTATTCTTCATTTTCTGCTTGTTGTTTTCATTGATCAATTTTGGTTTCTGTTGATGTGTAGAGTAGATTCTTGTTTTATGTTTTAGCATTTCACATAAGTTATTGAATCTAAAGTAAAAATATACATCTTTCGACATCAACATTCCCCATTCCTTTGCCTGCACCCAGTATTCAAGGTGGACTACCTTCGACCAAACTTTCCACCGTTGTTGGACACATACGACATTGTAGAACAACTAACACCAATAGAGTTCAACCCAAACTGCATGGAACAAGACACAACTGATCAGATTGTGAACACATATATCAAGACAACTCGCCAACTGAAGATCCAACTATATCGAGTTGTCAAAGCTAGCCAACTCATGCACCAAGGCAAGTCGCTAACCAGGGACCAATTTCAGCAGAAGTTTCCCCATCTCATGGAGGCACTTAATATAATGGGGAACATTGCTTGTAAGGGGGGAAGATTGATCTAGGTGGATATTGGTGGCCTTCTGCCTATTCCAGTTGGTCCTCCATTTTTTTCTTTCAGTTTCCATAATTGTAGAACAACTTACTATTTTTGGTAGTTTTTTTCGAGTCCTAAACTTTTGGAGCCGTTTTGAGGGCCTAAAAGGTATTTTCTAGGAAAACGAAGAGACTGAAAAAGTGCAAGGCTAGTTTAATTATCTTATTTTGGTATCCTCTTGGAGATATTCAAAACAAGGTATTATGATAGCAAAAGAAAGATCATATGCCAAACTTACGGCCCCTGGAAGTTAATGTTCCAACTAACCCCAACGGGTCCCACAAGCTTTTGGCACTTAATCTCCTAGGGTTAGGTTTTTGGAAGTTTAGGGTTTCTCATTATTTCTTAATGATAAAAAGGCCTCTGAGCCTCATTATAACATAGTTTAGTGACATATAGCCACCACATCTCTTCTTAGAGATAAGCTACCTTACCCAAGCTAGTTTATTTCCATTATGCATGTAAACAATTTTCAGTGTTTATTAATGAATTGAAGTTTAGTTTTCGTTGTAGCTCTGTGTATCTGTTTAAATCTATATTTCATTTCGTTCCTGCGTAAATCTGGATCATTGGAGGTTGTGCTTCAAAAGTTGGAACACAATAGGGAAATTGCTCCGAACCCCGACCCCCAACTTAGTGGGACCTAGTTGGGATTCTAGGTAATTAGGAGATTGGGAGCTACTGCAGGTACATAGTTAGAAAATGCTCCAACCCTCGACCCTAGAACTATTTCATATATTTAATTTTACAAAGAAAATCAGTGAAAAACCAAGGCGTGAGACCCTTTTCATCAATACAAAGTTGACAACATGGACCAACTAGAGGATGACACATGGCATGACTTTATTGGCCGGCAAAGGTGATGTTGATGCATAGGTGGAGCCGTGGTAGAAAATTATTTGAACATGACATAAGCACATGTGACGTGGAAGTATAGACTAGAGGACATGTTGCAAGCATTTTCAAGAGTTTCAAGTGGCCAACTGGGCCAATTCTGAGTGACACATGGACCAATCATAGGAGGCCACGTGGCACAAATGATGCAAGCATGACATCAACATCTGGGTCAGTAATTCAGTAAGTTGTCTAGTTCAACAACACATGGAAAGCCCTAATCTCATAAGTCCCCCAACTTGTTTTGACTTGGTCATAGCTCTAGGTAGTATGGGCAAAGTGCTAACATGCATGCACTTTAGCAATCGACGTAGTTTTTGGTAACTATGCCATATCTAGAAGTTTAGACAAATTTGGTGGTGTAACAATATCAGAAAATATTTGCTAAGACCTGTAAAAATTCCAAATTCCAAATTTCACATTTTAACTCGGGTTTTCTTACAGTGGAAAGGGGGGAGAGTTAGAACACTTCAAGAACAAATTAAGAAGACATGAAAGAAGTAAGAGATGAGTAAAAAATAAAGAATCATGCAAAGAGAAGAGCTGAAGATAACTAAAAGTTAATTAATTCAAAATATCATGTCAAATTTCTTTCTAAGAGGAATCGAATTTGCGAAAAGGAGTGTATTGGTGTGTGTATGGTGGATTGGTCAGTAATCAAAGTTTGATGAAGGTAATTTTAATGTGTTTGTGGTGAGTGATTGAAGAGGGAAATTTATTTGTTTGTGAAAGGAAATTACCTTCATGATTTGAGTTTGATAATGATATGAAAGATGAATCATTGAGGTCAAGAAAGTGGTATCTTGTAAATAAGGGGTTGTAGCTCCTTCCAAGTAGTGGCTGGTAAATGTTAGGGGTTGCAACTCCTTTTAGAGGGAGCTGATAAGCTAGGGGTTGCAGCTCCTTTTAGTGGTAGCTGATAAATCAAGGAGTAGTCGCTTCCTTCGGGTTGTATCCAAATAACTTTGTAACAACAAGTAGAAGCTTTCCATTGTGAAGTAATTTGAATACAGTTTGAAGAATCGACATTTTCCATTTGTGCCTCTAATGATTGATTATTGTGATACTTATATGCATTAATTGCAAAAGTGTTTATTGATGTTCTAATATTCTACATGAGTAAAGAAAATTGTTAAGAGTCTTACAAAATTGATTCACCCCCCATCTTAGTATTGTCCTTGTTTCTAACAATTGGTATTAGAGAAAATCTATGTTAATTTAGATTAGTTTAACAACTAGAAGAAAGATTAAGGACCATGGAAAACTAGGAAGGAGGATATACCAATAGGGAGCTTATGTTCAATGGAACAAACTATGTGTTTTGGAAAGTAAAGATGAAGACCTATATTTAATCACTTGGAGATGATGTATGAGATGTAGTGGAAGAAGAATATCAAAATCCTCCATCCTTGATTACTAGAGATCAGAATATGGAGTTTACATGAAATTCTAAAGCTATGAATGCCCTTCTTGTTAACGTACCTGAATAAGAACTAGTCAAGATCATGGATTTCTCTACTACAAATTCTATTTGGTACAAGATGAGCAACTGTTATGAAGGTGTCAGCAAGGTAAAATAAGAAAAAATTTAAGGTTTTAGAATGCAATTTGAGCCTTTGAAGATGCATGATGATGAAGATATTGTGAAATAATTTCTAAGAGTTGACGAGGTTGTTAACACCATAAGAGGTCTTGATGAGAAATTAGAAGATCCCGTAGTAGTTCAGAAAGTGTTGAGATCTATCCCTGAGATATTTAATCCCAAGGTTTCAGCCATTAAGGAGATGAATGATTTGAAGACTCTCACTTTAGATAAAATAGTTGGCACTATTACTACTTATGAGGTGATAATTTCCTATGGAAAGCCTACTGCAAAGGAGTCAACCTTCAAAGGAGATAAAAATACCAAGAAAGAGCATGATCATTCATGTTTTGAATTAAATGAATAAGAATCCAAGTTCATGAGGAAGCTCAAGAGAGGCTCAGGGAAATACAAAGGTAAGTTACCTTTTAATTTCTTTAACTATGGTAAAGTTGGTCATTATGCTTCCAAGTGTCCTAAAAACAAGAAGAAGGAATATGACCCTAAGGAGAAGTTCATGAAAGTGCAAAAGGAAAGAAATAAGGCTTAAAAGAAAAGCTTTTAGACCCAAGATGTTAGCTCCTCTGAAAGTGAAGGCAATGAATCTTCAGACGAGGACAAAGATGATGAAAGTCCAAAGGAATTTATGTTCATGGCCATAGATAATATGGAAGTAGAAGCTATTAATTCTGATGGAGAAGAGGCTAAAGTTGATTTAGAAGGATATTTTTTTAGTGCTCTTTATGAGATACAAAGGCTAAGAAAGAAAAATAAAACTCAGAAGGAATTATTGATTAAAGACAAATTTGAAGTTGTAGAACCTTTTCTATTGCAAAATGAAGAAGGAAAGGAGATCCAAGAAACTCTGAATCAACAACTCAGTGAGAAAAATCAAGCATGTGAAAGGCTTGAGGGAGAAATTGTTTTGCTAAGGAAAGAGTTGGAAAATGAAAAACCCTAGTTGAGTATCAATGCAAAATTTGGAAAATGGATTGAAAGTTTGAATGAGCTCCTTGATGCTCAAAGGGTCTCCAATGATAAAGTTGGTCTTGGATTTCAGGCCGAGTCAAGCTCAATAGCTGATTTGAAGGGAAAGAAATTGATTACCTTTGTGTAAGCATCAAATGGAGATCCAACACAACAACAAAAAGACAATCTAAGCACATAAACCAATTTGCAGTAAGATACATACCAACAACAACGAAATCAAAGGGGAAATTCGAACAAAAAAATGAATCCCACACAGTAAGGAAGAAACAACACCACATAGGCAAATTGAAATATAAATAGGGAAGCTAAGCCAATGTTCAAAAGTCAATTTTCTCCCAGGTGTGAAAATATTTTTCTAGGCTATTGTTTTACATGCACAAATTATGGGCACTAGGGAACCAATTATAGGGTGAATTTATCATACAACTAGCTTAGGCTACAAAGAATATTTTTTTAGTCAAATAATCAATCAATCAGATGGAGGATTGGCAGAACCAGGTACAAAAATCCATTTAATCCTTTGGATAATTTGAATCAATGCTATAACTATCATAATTTTGGCCATAGAGCAACTAATTGTATACTTAGAAACAAAAGGCCTGATCCAGTTATTAAGAAAACAAGCCAAGAACCCAAAGTATGGAAGGAAGAGGAAAATATAGATCAATGCAATATTGAACTATATGCTCAGAATGAAGGTGCTAATTGGTATGTTGACATTGGTTGTCCCAAGAACATGTCAGGAGAAAAAGTAAGTTCTTATCATGGAAACCTTTTGAGAAAGGTAATGTGACCTTTGGAAAAAATGCACTGGGTAAGATTGTTGGTAAAGGAGTTGTAAATACTTCAAATGGTAGAGGTAAAGAAAATAATGTGTTGAATGTAGATGGGCTGAAGCATAAATTTCTTAGTGTGTCTCAGATGTGCGACTAAGGCTATGATGTGCTTTTCAAAGCTAAAAATTGTTAAATCAAGTTTACAGACACTAGAGAAATTGTAGTCGAAGTTGTGAGAATAGATAGTAATGTCTATGTCCTTTCATTGGTAGTTGATAAACTAGGGGTTGTAGATGATAAATCAAGGAGTAGTTGCTTCCTTCTAGTTTCCGTGCTAGAAAACTTTGTACAACAAGTAGAAGCTTTCCTTTTTGAAGTAATTTGAAGAAAGTCTGAAGAATTTGTTTTCCATTTGTGGCTCTAATGATTGATTCTTGTGATGCTAATATGAATTAATTGTTGAAGTGTTTATTGGTGTCTTACTATTCTACATGAGTAAAATAATTTGTTAAAATCCCTACAATACTAATTCACTTCCACCCACTCTCAGTATTGTCCTGGTTTCTAACATGGGCGTCCTTGCATTCTGAGCAACCATGTTTGTTCTAGAAAATGAAGAAATTATCAAGCTGCAAACTAATCCCCAAAGGTCTTATTTTGTGCATTTTGACAATGTTCCTATTATGACTCATATGATTTAGAGAAGGAACCTTGTGTATATATTCAAATGAACTTGTTCCACAGGGGATTCACTCAATGAACCTCTCACCTATCACGTGCATTCGTGGCATATTAAACAATACCCTTAATTTGACTAGAATGCCAAATAATTTTCAAACCTAGCTTAAAGAGAAAAAATGTTGCAAAACAAAATTTCCCTTTCAATTCAACAATTCTCAACTTTGAATAAAGCACTGCAACGACACTACAATAAAGTTATTTTATAATTCAACAATGCTCAAGTATTTTTAGTTAATTTCTTCATCTCCTGTAAACAGTTAAAAATGAACAAGCTAAAAACAGCGCATGCAACAATGGTGTACTATAGTTCATTCTTGTGGTAGAAAATGTGAAGGTATTTAATGAGAAACATGGGTTTTTTTTGTAGTATCTTCTTTTCAGAAGCCGAGAATTCCCTTACCCACTATTCTGTGAGGGATCAAATATTCAAGCGCAATGGTAGTAGTGAAGAATTTAACCGGTTTAGAAATGGATTTCTAGCAATTTGTGCAGTGGGTTTGTGGAAAACGAGAAAGTTTTATTGGAGGAATTTTTGCCATCTTAAAAGCTCATTAAAACTAGAGGTCTGGAAGCTCATCTCGGCTTTCTAAAAAGAATAAAATGTGAAAAGGATAAAGGTAGAATTCAATTCAAGCTCTTTTATGATACTTTCCATGAATTTTATGAGGTTTCACAGCTCAAATTTCCAGTCATTGCCACTTGCAAGCTTGTAGCAAGACTGAAAACAGCCTGGATCTTCATTTAAAATTATTGTGGGTTTGAACACTTTTTAGAATTGAAGATTACCCTTATTCTTATTTTGCCTCAAATTTTCACATCACGTGAAGAGATTGAATCTTGGTTTGATCTATGTAAGAAAAAAAGGAATGGGATGAAGAAGGAAGAAATGGACGAAAAAAGAAAATTTCAAGCAATTTCCGAGCTTCATTGGATCCTTAGACTATTTCTTCTCAAAAGGATAAAAGAAGAGGTTGAGCGGTCCTTGCCCAAGAAGAAAGAGATAATTTTGTATGCATATATGACAGAACATTAGAAGCAGATCCAAGATCATTTGGTCAATTGAGGTTTATTTACACAAAAAAGCAAATAATGGAACCAGCCGAATGCAAAGTTGAACAATTTGATCATTCAACTCTGAAAAAATTGCAAACCACCCTAATCTTTTGGAATCACAGTTTAATCAATATTTTGAATATTGACGGGTGGAGCAGTTGGTTAAGTAGTGTGGAAAATTTGGTTTGCTAGATAGTCTGTTAACCCATTTGAAAGCTCTATGACAAAAGATGTCGATATTTTCGGACTAAATTTTTGGACTTGTTGGAATACTATCTAAATGGGAGAGGATATGAGGTTTGTCGCAGTGATGGCAGTGTCATATGGGAAGATAGGAAAAATCTATATGAATTAAGTTGTTCTTTGCATAGTCTAGTGATCATGTCAATCCAGCATTCACCGTTTTGGCATGTGTTTGGAATATTATCAAAATTCGTACCAAAGCATGTGGCCTTTTGATGATTTCTGGTTATGTCGAAAATCACTGACATTTCAAGAGCTATTCTTTTAACAATTTTGTTAGTTCAAATCCACCCAGTATGTAATTCCATGTAGGATGTCTTTTCCCCGTCCAAAAATAGATTCAATGAAAGTAATTCATACTAAGCAGTAATGCTTCCAACAACGGAGATGTATACCCTTGAAGTAGAGCTGGCTTATCGCTGGGAAAAAGGAAATACAGTTGTTTCAATTTTACAAATGGAGATGGTCCCACATATGTGAGAGAAATTTTTTATTGATATATTTAGATTAGTACAGATTCATCTTAAATATGGATCTAATATGAGTCGAGAGGGATCTAGTGTTTTCAAGTTGAAGATTTTTTATATACTGATATTATTTAAATATTTTGCATAGTTATAAAATTTTTATTTGGGCATTCAATTTTGATGGGACCGGGTTACACATTATATTGGGTTGTAGAATGAGCCTCTCAGCTTAATCATTGTTGGTTTTGGTTGCCCCGACTTAGATAGAAAGGTCAGGGCTTTAATCATTGTTGGTTTTGGTTGCACCGACTTAGATAGAAAGGCCAGGGCTTAATCTTGGTTGGTTTTGGTTGCCCCGACTTAGATAGAAAGGTCAGGCCGTAATCATTGTTGGTTTTGGTTGCCCCAACTTAGATAGAAAGGTCAGGGTTACAAATCATACTGGGATGTAGAATGAGCCTCTCAACTTAATCATTGTTAGATTTGGTTACCCCGACTTAGATAGAAAGGTGTTACCTCTGCAAAATGTCCAAAGGAATTCATTTATTTTGTTGAAAAAGATAGTAGTCTAAGAGCTTCTTGTGAAAAGGGCTTACATAATCCCATGTCGTGGTGGCATTGTGGGCAACCAAGAAATGCTCACCAATCAAAAACATCTAACTGATTGGACAACAAAGAAAAAGCACTGTTCTTTTTTGGCGACATCTAAAACTCAAAAAGAAGGGAACATAAAAAAACTAGTAAATGGAAACATCTCTATAATTGTTTTATCTAATAATGTAATTGATTTTTATCTCATATATTTTGTAATTAAAAATGCATAAAAAGAATGTTTGCATTGTTTATAAAATGCTCATCTTTCTTCATAATAAGATGATAGTATTATTTTCCACATAATAAAATAATGATATTGTTTTCTAGAATATGTGTGTTATTCTTTCCTTTTTCTAAATCTTTTCAAATCTACATGTAGATCACATTACACACCGTTGCAAGTTCTATTGACTTATGCATATTATCCTCGAACTGGTTATGTTGAAAATAGGGTACATAAAGCAGTAAAATTAATTGTCCGTAAGTTGCTAAAGTAGGTAGTTAAATTAAGTGTAATTTGACTTAATTCAAACCTTCGAAGCTTATGTCTACAGGGTATCCTCCACAAGTAAATCAATTCCCATCTACACAAATAAAAATCCAGTATGGGCTGATGACATTGAAATAAAAAAGGAGATTGGCTTTATAACTAAGGTGTGATTTCATGAACCTTGATAATAATGACAAATGCTTACAAAGTGGTTAAAAAATCCTCTGTGCATTCGGTCTGAGTAAACAACAAATCATATTTGACAATTTGGAGAGAGTACCACGGAATGGCTAGAGTTGATCTTTAACATTATGACCTTGACCAATAGATTGAGTTTAGTCATGATGCTTATTGGAAACATTAAGCTTTTTCTACATGTGGCAATATCAAGAAGCAATCCGTAGTTGAGAATGAAAAACATGGGATGGTGGATGTAGTAGCACCAGTTCACTCGAGGGAAAAAGTTCGACACTGGAATGACAAAAGTGGGTTGTGATACATGGAGGCAATGAAGGTCGAATAATCAATGATTTTGCTTATTTTTGTTAAATATTATTTTTTTAAGATTATGTGCGTTAGATTCAAGATTTTATTTAAAAAAGAAAGAAATTAATTTATTTTAATTTTTATGAGATTAAAGAAAGTTTATTAGGTCATTTTCCCGTGAAACCTCACAATAAATGTCTCCCAGTCCTCAACAAAAC
Organism: Pinus tabuliformis; assembly: GCA_031772625.1. Classification (NCBI taxonomy): domain Eukaryota; kingdom Viridiplantae; phylum Streptophyta; class Pinopsida; order Pinales; family Pinaceae; genus Pinus; species Pinus tabuliformis. The sequence continues at coordinate 858,882,000 of CM062817.1, read as the reverse complement.
CCTTTCGCTAAATAAATTATCACAAAATATCTTTGTTTAAATCCATGTTGCAGATTACTTTGTTTCGAGACATGGAAAATTTGGTTCTCGGAATATATCTGTGATTGTGTTAAATTAGTCATATTCATCCAATGCAAAATCAATCGAATAGGAATCTAGCTAGATTGATGGCTCACGACACTCGAATAGGATTCTAGCTAGATCGATGGCTCATGACACTCAACACTTAAGATTAACATGCATCGATGGAATGTGGGGCCCTTGCCTCGTCAGAGTTTAACGAGGAGGGGGGCTCTACATCTAGTTGTTTCAATTAAACCACTTTTGATCATGATTGATGACTCATATTAAAAGTGGGACCCCTGCCATTTTCAAAACTAGAGCAGGGGGCTTCACAAAATCAACAATGGTTTTTTCACCGTCGGGGAAATGGCAAAACTAGAGCAGGGGGCTTCACAAAATCAACAATGGTTTTTTCACCGTCGGGGAAATGGCAAAACTAGAGCAGGGGGCTTCACAAAATCAACAATGGTTTTTTCACCGTCGGGGAAATGGCAAAACTAGAGCAGGGGGCTTCACAAAATCAACAATGGTTTTTTCACCGTCGGGGAAATGGCAAAACTAGAGCAGGGGGCTTCACAAAATCAACAATGGTTTTTTCACCGTCGGGGAATTTATGAATATTTAATGGGTTAAATAAAAGCCCTCACCATATATTGTAATCACTTTATTAAAAAGGGGGATTTTATTTATGAAAAAGGATTTTAATATTATATATTTTTATATATAATATTAAAATTATTAAAGAATTGTATTAATAATAGTGAACTTAGAAAAGGAAGAAGTGGGGAAACAATTTTGTAATTGTTAAAGGAGTAGTTTTATAACTTTTAAAAAATCAGTTTTATACTAATTTACAATAATTAAATTTTCGGGGAATAAAAGTGAGAACTTTTTTTTGGTTGTTGTGGGGTTCAGAGTTTGCAAATTATGATACTCATGTAATGAGGATATTTCTTAAAAACTAGCCAATAAAATATCAATTTGATTCTTGGTTTTGAGCAAGTTGTAATAGGTATTTTCTCTTGTTTTATTTTTTAAAAACTAGCCAATAAAATAACAATTTGATTTTTGCTTTTGAGCAAGTTGTAATAGGTATTTTATCTTGTTTTATTTTTTGCACTGAGTATTTCATGTAGTTTTTTTTTTCCACTGAAATAGGTGTTGTAGCAATAGGATCTCTTAAGTGAGATTGTGGATTTACCTATGCTTCTTGGTGGTGCAAATGGTACCTACAATAAATTTAAGTTTCCTTAATGGGCACTCCACCCTTTCAGAAATCCAATGTAGTCTTTTTCTTCTGCTGAAATAGGTGTTGTAGCAGCAGGATCTCTTAAGTGAAATTGTGGATTTACCTATGCTTCTTGGTGGTGTAAATGGTACCTACAATAAATTTAAGTTTCCTTAATGGGTGCTCCACCTTTTCAGAAATCCATTCACGTCTTCTATTTCTTGTTCTTTTCATTAATCTTTCTTAGGGTTAAAGCTTAAAATTTTGATTTATTAATTTATTAATCCCTATTTCCCCTTATCTTGTTTTTGTCTGTCATTTTCATTATGATGTTTGCAACCCTCAACAGGCTGGCCACATTGGTTATAAATGATAAATTTATGAGCTAAAATATTCATTGCCTTTTTCATAATTAGGCTCTGACCAGTTATGTAAAAGTTTTCATCAAATTTTGATAGATGTCCTAGGAATTGACCCCCTACAACCAGGGGTTTCTCCAAGGAACAACATGAAGTATAAAATTAGATGAAAATAATCTAATTGACAATTTTTCTTAAAATAAATATCCTGCTACCATGAATATTGATGGTCTGAAAGAAGAATCTACAAGAAAGCCTAGCTGCTCTAAGGAAAGTTCATGGGAAGATCTAATCACTATTGGTTCTAACCAAAGTAATGTAAAAACCATATAAATCAACCCCTCAAAATTTATGAAAAGCAACCCCTTTCTTTTAGTTGATCAAGAGGATAAACAACTCATTGTTTTGAGGTAGAATATTGATGCCTTTGCATGGGTTCACAAGGAAATGAAGGGAGTTCACACCTATGTATGCAATCATCATATATACATCAAGGAGGACCATAAAACTATTCACCATACTCAAAGGAAAATGAACCCTGCACTCAACAAATCCACCAAAAAGTAACATTTTCCCTTGCCCTTCATTGATCAAGCCTTGGATGTTCTTGGAGGGATATATATATATATATATATATATATATATATATAATGGATTCAGCAGGTATAATTACATCAATATCCACCCTAAATATCAAGATAAAACCACTTTCACATGCCCATGGGGAATCTTTGCCTACAGGGTTCTTCCATTTGGTCTGTGTAATGCCCCTGCTACCTTCCAAAGGGTTGTATTAATCTTGTACATGATTTAGTAAATATATATATGGATGAATTCAAACCTTATGGTGATGCTTTCCAAGAAACTCTCTCCAGCCTATGTAAATTTTTGCAAAGGTGTTTAGAGATGAATATCTCCTTGAGCCCTAAAAAGATCAATTTTTAATGAATGAAGGGATTGTTTTAGTCCACTTTCTCTCTAAGGAAGGAATCCAAGTAGATATTAATAAAATAGCAATCATTAATAAGATTAAGAAGGTTCTTGTTCCTAAAAAATAGAAAGATGTCAGGATTTTTCTAGGTCTTGTTGGGTATTATAGAAGATTCATCAAGGATTTTAGCACGATTGCTTCACCTTTGTTTTCCTTCGTAACAAAAGATTCTAAATTGTATTGGACAGACCTATGTCAAAAGGAATTTGAAGAGATTAAAGAGAAGTTGATGATTGCACCAATTCTTAGAGATACAAACTGGAACTTTCCCTTCCATATCCACACCGATGCATCAGATAAAGTGGTTGGGGTAGCACTAGGGAAACTTATGCCATTTACTTCATTAACAAGAATTTATCTAAGGTTGTTCTTAACTACACATTCACCAAAAAATAATTGTTATTTGTTGTCCATTCTTAGAACAAATTTACGCACTGTGAGGCCTCTGTTTTATCTTGCTTTATATCACCTTTTACTCGGAAATCCCTCATGATTTTGTTTAGTTTGAATGGTTATTTTCGTGGTTTTGTGCATTATTGGAGACAATAAAGTAAGTATTTACTATTTTCCATGATTCCTTTGTTTTAATGAGATTTAAACATTAAAAGCATCATTAATAATAGTTCATGTGTTTGCAGGTTTAAAATTAGTTGATTACCTTTTTACACATATACCAACAAGCTTTGATCCTGCACTCACCTTCTTATACTATGCATCAAATTCCTGTACCAATTGGGATTCCTGCACTGATGAGAATTCTTGCACTAGCATATTATAAGACTTCCCGGTTCCAACACCATGCATCAAGTTCCTACGCTCATGAGGATTCATGTACCAGTTTATTTTAAGACCATCAGGTTCCTAAACCACGCTTCAAGTTCCTGTACCAGAGTCAAAGAATGTGTAGACCACTTCAATTAGTCAAATTTGGAGGACATTACTTAGTTGGTTGTGTGAATAACAATTTGAGGATATTCTGGGAAGCACTTGTTGGTCAACATCACACTTATTTTTCACTATTAGTCGCAGACCAAGACAAGAGGATCCATTTACAAAAACAGTCCCTCATCTACCAGATTCAGCTCCTCTATTTGACATTCAGTTGCACCAGAACTAGATCTAACTTTTATCCATGTTAAACTATTACGATTTGTAATATCTTCCTTCTACATTTGATTGGCTTGTTAATAGCCCGATTTGCAATGTAAATATCTATATAAACTAAAAGATGGCCTTGATCTTGGGGAAGAGAGAGGAGACGGTCCCAATGTAGTATTACATGAATATAGTTGACCTGTGGATCACTCCCTCTATTTGTTGGAGTTTGATCTTTGCTTGCACCATGTAAATACTGAGATTTCAAAGATTAATCAAAGCACTTCATGCTAGGTTATGTTTTATACATTTTATGATTATAATATTTGTGTGAACTAAATCATTGAAAGAGGGGGTGAGCTGGCTGGGTTGGCTGCCAAACCATATTGACACCACTATGATTTGATGAGATTATGTTATGTTATGATTTGTTGAGTGAGTATATGAAATTTTCCATTTACTATTTGAGTGGTGTGCGTACTACTAGATCAGGTGATCTAAATTGGATCAGATTAGTTATGTTGTGCTAATTCCCCATTCATAATAAAACCCAAGCTGTTTATCATTTGCTTATCAAGTGCTTAAGGATTCACCATTTTTTCTTAATTAACTGATTCCCATGAGAGTCTCTTATGTAAATGTTATAAATGATTTAACATAAAAAATATGCTGAACAACAACAAAATAATAACAAAGAACATCAAAATACAAGACACAATAGAGACATTTGATGAGGAGTTCACCCTTCCTGGGCTATGTATCCTTGGTCCAGCTTCTAATGCTTGGGAATCTCTATTATGCTAAAAAATTACAATAAAGGTGTGTTTACAATGCTCAAATGCCTTTTAAACCTATCTCAATGAGTTCATAATAGCCAAAACTGCTAGAATTGACTCTTTTTGCACCTGTTTTGGATAAGAACTGAAGAAGTTATGAACTCTCCCAATACTCCCACAATTTGCTCAACAAATTCACCTTTTCCGGCCACTAACCATCAAATTCAGCCTGAAATCCGCTAAATGGGCGAAAATTTCACAGTGCGGTTGGCCATATTTTTTTGGCCGAATCGCAAATCGCAATTGACGAAGTCTGGCAGGCTTAAGGTCTATAAACATAGCGGGCGATGTGCGATTGCAATATCGGAAGACCTAATGAGGGTATTAACCGGATCCTATAATCCAATCACATACGGGATCCCTTTTGCATTTCGCAATCGGTGGATAACCTATTGTAGGTCTTTATTTTTCTTGTGAGTTGCGATGTTACAATTGAGATCTATGATCCATTGCATCAAAACTCCAAGTCAATGACTGAAATTGTCCTCCCTTCGCCGATTTGCAATTGCAATTTATTGCAGCGCATCCCTTCTGTGCTTGGGGTTGATTCAGTAACACCTTTCTGCCCGTCTTTTGCGATTTACGATATGTGGGGGCCAATGGTGGCTTGTAACTTGGTGCCTCATCATTCGCTGAAGGGCTTTGCCACGTCATCCAATCTTTCCATGTGGACAAGTTAAACTTGAACTTTGACTTGCTCTAACTTCTGCATATGAGTTCGGATTTGAGTGCCATTTGCACCATTGGATTCAGAATGATGGGATCTTCAATCTGAAGATAAGTTTAACAAAATTCTGACACTTTTATTTTTGAACATAATTTTGAGTACTTGATCACTCCTCCCCATTAGAAGTCTTTTGGACCCCAAAATATTATATTCAGTTATTGAATAGATGATGGTATTGTTCCCTCACCTACCCCTCTTCAATCCATTTGGAATTTGATGGATTTGTACCTTTGAGATCCAGTCGAATATTATCAACATTTCCCCTATTTGATGACCTCGTTCTTTTGTCAAGTATGGTGCCTCGCTGAAGATCATCAAGAAATTCTGGAGAAAAATCCTCAATTGACAGAATCTTTACACTTTCTCCTTGATCTTCAATAGAAGGAGGCTCATACAATTTCAAATTTTCAGCATTAACAATGGAATAAATTTGCATATATGAAGGCAAATCAAGCTTGAAAGAATTATTACCAATCTTTTCCAAAATTTTAAATGGACCATAATCGATTGGTTTCAACTTTTTACCTTCACCTTGAAGCCTTTCCTTGCTAATGTAAAGCCAAACTTCATCACCTACTTGAAACTGATGATCCACATGATGCTTATCATGCCTTGCCTTATACTTTCCATGACTCTTCTCTAGTTGTTCTTGAACTATTTAGTGAATCAACTAAATTTTCTCAATGAATTTCTTTGATCTGTCTATGTCACCATGTCCATCTACAACTACATCTTTCTCAAAGATAAAATCCAAAGGCGATTTAGGTAAATAACAAAGACATGCCTCAAAAGGCGAAGTTAGAGTAGAATAGTGTTTTGCTCGGTTGTAGGTATGCCGAATCTAATGCAACTGTTCATCCCACAATGTCTTAGGATGTTTCCTGCAATATCCTCTTAGAAAGTGAATAATTGTCCTGTTAACCACTTCATTTTGACCTTCTATATGCAGATGGAAGGCTGTATTTTTCTTCAACTTGGTGTCCATTAAGTTCCATAATTTGACCAAAAATTCCTAACAAATCGGGAATCACGATCACTTACAATACAAGTAGGTAATCCAAAATGAACTCATACATTTTGAAAGAAAAGTTGAGATTTTTATTCAACTGTAATTTGTTTTTTACAAGGCATTAATATGCACATCTTGCTGAACCTATCCACAACTATGTAAAAATAATCATGAACTTTTCTTGATAAAGGAAGACCTCCTACAAAACTCATAGAAACACTCTCCCATGGACGCGAAGGCACTGGAAGTGGTGTGTACAATCCTAGTTTCCTATTACTAGGCTTACTGACTGCACACAATGAACAACCTCTGATAAAACGTGACACACTTTCAAGCATACGAGGCGAGTAAAAATACCTCTGAAGATTTGCCACTATTTTACTTACATCGAAATGTCCAGCAATAAGAGAAGTGTGCGCTTCCCTTGTGGCATTTACTCTCTCTCCCTATGGAACACACCATTTTCCCAAATGATACAACAAATTATCATGTACATGGTAGTCTAATTTCTCAACTTGGTGGCCTTGACTCAAGTTTGAATATACCTCTTGAAAGTCAGCTTCATGTGTGTATTGTTCAACATAGCTTTCAGGCAGAACATAATGATTCTTGAGTAAAATAGCTACATTAACAAACGGTCTAGAAAGAATATCAACAACTCTGTTATAAATACCTTTCTTGTACCTGACTACCAAGTGGAATTGTTGTAAGAATCCCATCCAATGTAAGTGCCTTCATTTCTGCAATTTTGTTTGAGATTGCAGATATTGCAAAGGTTGATGATCAATGTGAATAATGGTTTCTTTTTCCATTAAGTAATGCTTCCATTTCTTCACACTTTGCACCAATGCATAAAGCTCTTTATCATATGTATGATAGTTAATAATAACACCATTAAAAATATCAGAATGAAATGAAATGGGCTTACCATGCTGTAAAATAACTGCACCCATGGCGTAGCCACTTGCACCTGTTTGTACTTCAAATGGTTGTTTCAAATCTGGCAATGCTAAAACTGGGGTTGATCTGATCTTTTGTTTTAAAGCATCGAATTCATTTTCTTGTTTGCCTCCCCACTGGAAGAAAACCTTCATGCTAGTCAAAGCATGTAGTGGAGCTGCTATGGAAGAGAAATTGGCATTGAACTTCCTCCAGTACTGTGTTGCTCCTAGAAAACTCTTTACTTCTATGACTAATTTGAGTATTGTCCAATTCACAATAACCGAAACTTTAGAGGAGTCAATCTTCAGCTTGCCTCCTCCAACTATGTGGCCCAAATACACCAAGGAATTTTTCTTGAGATTCACAATTAGACATCTTCAGAAATAACAGTTCTTTTTTCAAGAAATCCAACACTTTCCTCACATGCTTGACATGCTCTTCTTGTGATTTGTTGAATACCAAAATATCATCTAAATAAAAAATTACAAACTCATCAAGAAAGGATCTTAAAACATCATTCATAACTCTCATGAATGTAGCTAGGGTGTCGCAAAGACTGAAAGGCATACCCAACCACTCAAAGAATCCCTGTTTGGTTTTAAAAGCAGTCTTCCAAATATCCTCCTCAGATATTCTAACTTGATGATATCCACTTCTCAAGTCTAATTTAGTGAAATATTTTGCATTCTTCAATTGATCTAGTGAATCATCTATTTTGGGCAGTGGTTATTGATTCTTTATGGTAATTTTATTCAAAGCTTGATAGTCTACACACATGTGCCAGGTTCCATATTTCTTGGGTACCAAAACAATTGGTGAACCACATGGCAAAGTAGAGGCATGAATTACACCTTTATCTAACAATTCCTGGACTTGTTTCTTAATTTCTAAACTTTCCAGAATTAGCATTCGATACATATCGATATTTGGGAGTGGACAGTCTTGCTGTAGCTAAATTTTGTGCTAAATTCCCATTTTTGGTGGCAATCCCTTTGGTTCTTGAAACACATCTTCATATTGATTGACCACATCAACCAATTCAGCTTTCAGCTTCACGTCACAGCCTACAACAGATTCACGCTTCGTGTCATTCTTCTGCTTGATCATAAAAAGCACAAGATTCTTGCTGGAATTGACCAGTGGCTTCATTTTACCTCCGCTTGCGAAAGACAGATTGAGATTTCTATGATGGGCTCTCACAATATACTCCACTCCATCTTTGAACAAATGATATTTTTTCTCAAATCTATGTAAAACAACTTTCTGGTCATACATATATAGGCTTCCCAACACAATTCCAACAATATCTAGCGACACTACATCTAATTCAACTTAATCAACGAAATTGGCAGTAATTGGCAGTAATAGCAAACCTGAAAACATATTTCCTTGTGACCTGAATATTTTCATCCTTGGTTATCCAACCCAACATATACGGTTTATGATGAGGCAACATTTTGAGATTCAACTTCTTGACCAAGTCTGTAGAAATTAAATTTGCCTGGGATCCACTGTTAAACAACGTATCAATCTTGGTGTTTTTGGAAATAACTCTGATATGGATCAAATCAATTACGTTTTCTTCATTTGAAGCATTGTTGGAGTTATTTTCTGCATTGGTGCTTGCCACGAATTCCTCTTTGCTTTTTTTTACATGAATTTTCCTTTAGTGACTATGGTTGCAATCTTTGTTTCATCACCTAAGTCAGAACCCAAGTCTTGTTGTACAACAATGTTTGTCTTTTGTTTCCCTTTATTGTTAAATTTATTTGGTCTTAATTCAGGATTAAGATTCCAGCAATGTGTTTCATCGTGGCCCTCTTTAGAATAATTCTTGCACATGGGTTTCTCCCCTTCTTTCTTAATAGAAGAATTTTTCTTCTATTTTCCTTTAGATTTATTTCCTTTTTCACCACTCTGGAATGACTTCTTCTTACCTTCTTCTTGTACATTTTTCCCTCTTGCTTCGAGGTGTGTAGCTTGAACACAAACCTCATCAAGATTCGTGGGATTAAACATAATTATGGTGTGTCGAAAATAGCTATGCAAACCTCCTATGTATTTCAGGAAAGTATCTTGTGACTGAAAGTCTACTCCTAGCATAACAACTCTTCTCCTAAACTTCTGAGTATACTCTTGCACATTTTGACCTTTTAACTATCTGAAATTTTTCCAATTCATGATAGCTTTTTGCATATGAGCTAAAGGGTAGAATTGTCTTTTTATAGCAGCAATGAAATCAGACCAAGTAATAGAGATCTTACCATTTTTTTTATCTTGTCTTGAGTCCTTTCTTCCCACCAAATGAGTGCTGCACCCTCCACTCTCAATGAAGCCAACTAAATTTTGATATCATCCCATTGAAGGTTCCGAATTCTACAATACACCTCCAATTGACGAATCCAATTATCAAGCTTCTCTGCATTCACTTCACCATTATACATGGGCAACTCGAATTTAACATCTAGTTTAAGTAGAGGTGATTTTCTAGCTCCTTTTGAAGAATAATGATGAGTATGAGTAAGGGTTGTATTAGTGGAAGAGTTTGAACATGGTTGTGAAGAAGAATATGAAGTATATGGTGGAGAGGGTGGAGGTTTGTCTCCATTCCCATTACCTCCTTTTCCATTACCTCTTTTTCCATTACCTTATCATGAAGAAACTTCTTCATTGGGAGGTTTGGAACTTTCTCCTTCCAATCTGCTATTCCTCTCTTCATAGAGGACCTTCACCATCTTTGTCATATCAAAGAAAGCCTTTTTGAAGGTCTTCTCATCTTCTGTCATGTATGCAGGTTCTCCTTCATGAGACATGATCTTTGGAGGCTCAACTACAACTTGAGGTTGAACTGGTGTTGGAGATTGTGCCAACCTTGACCCAACTTTAGGGCTTCCAACCATCTTTCCTTCACCTCTTTTGAGTTTTAACATTGTTATCATGACACAAAACTAGAAAACAATACTCCTTCTTTGCACAAGAAAATCTAGTAAGAAAAAACCAGTGCTCTGATACCAACTTGATCTAAATTGGAGAAGATTAGTAATGTTGTGCTAATTATCTATTCAGAATAAAACCCAAGATGCTTATCATTTTCTTATCAAGTGCTTAAGGATTCACCCTTTTTTGCTTAATTAAGTGATTCCCATGAGAGTTTCTTATGTAAATGTTATAAACAATTTAACATGAAACATATGCTAAACAATAGAAAAATAACAACAAAGAACATCAAAATACAACACACAACACAAGTATTTGATGAGGTGTTCACCCCTCCTGGGCCACGTCTCCTTGGTCCAGCTTCCAAACCTCGGGCCTCTCTATTATGATTGAAAATTACAGTAAAAGTATGTTTACAATGCTTAAATGCCTTTGAAACCTATATCAATGAGTTAAGAATAGCCAAAACTGCTAGAATTGACTCTTTTTACACCTCATTTGGATAAGAACAGAAGAAGTTATGACCTCTCCCAATTCTCCCACAATTTTCTCAACAAATTCCCCTTTTTCTGGCCACTAACCATCAAATTCAGCCTGAAATCCGCTAATTGGGCGAAAATTTTGCCGCGTGGCAGGCCATATTCTGTTGGCCAATTCATATATCACAATTGGAAAAGTTTGGCAGGCTTAAGGTCTGTAAACATAGCAGGCGATGTGCGATTGCGATATCGGAGGACCCGACGGGGTATTAACTGAAGCTTATGATCCAATCGCATCTGGGATCCCTTTCGCATTTTGTAATCAGTGGATAACTTGTTGTGGGTCTTTGTTTTTCCTGTGAGTTGCAATTTTGATTTATGATCCATCACATCACAACTCTAGGCCGATGAATGAAACTGTCCTCCCCTCGCCGATCTATGATTGCGATTTATCGCATCACATCCTTTCTGTACTTGGGGCCGATTCAGTAACACCTTTTCACCTGTCTTTTGTGGTTTGTGATATGTGGGGGCCAATGGTTGTCTGCCACTTGGTGCCTCCTCATTTGTGAAGGGATTTTCCACGTCATCAAATCCTGCCATTTGGACAAGTCAAACTTGAACTTTGACTTGCTCTAACTTCTGCATATGAGTTCAGATTTGAGTGTCGTTTGCACCATTGGATTCAAAATGATGAGCTCTTCGATCTAAAGCTAAGTTTAAAAAAATTATGACACTTTGATTTTTGAGCATAATTTTGAGCACCTAATCATTAGTAGATTTTCTTTTCAAAACCTTTTTCTTATTAATCTTTCTTGATCGATGTCATGAATTGAACGTAGCGCTGGGAATATTTCTTTCGTGCACTGAATTATTTTTTATAGAAAATTCTTTATTTATTACATGTCATTTCTTTCAAGTTGGTGTATCTTTCCTTCTACGAATTGTGTTGATTATATTGGTCGACATTTTGAGACTTTGTTACTCGATCTTAATTTCACAATTTCACGTCATGAACCTTTTGCTAAATATTGATCTGTCTATTTCCTAATTTCATGATAGCGCATAGGGTATGTGATTTCTATAAAAATTGTTCTAATTCCGAATGCCTTGTTATATGAAAGTTTTCCTTTACTCATTTTGATTGCATAATATTAATCTCTTGGCCTTACACAATTGGTTTAGATCTAATAGGAACTTGAGACCTTGTAATCCATAAATACAAGAATTATTCCTATCTTTTGATTTCACTTTAATTGGAATGGTTGTGATCTAGAGTAAATATATATGGATTGAGAATCAATGCATTGAATTCTAAACAACTCTGAAGTTGCATATCTATTTGTTCAATGCATTGGGGACAGAGGTCTCATATTTCTGTTATTGATCATTTATAATCATGGTTGAGAGCATTTATGGATGGATGAAATCTATATCATACTTAAAGTTGGAAGGTCATGGTTCTAGCAGTCATTTGCTTTCTTCCTTTATTCCCATAAGCAAAGATTTTCTTCCTCAATATCATTTGCAAGGCATTTGTTTATTCAAACTCATAAAAAGAGAATGAGAGTGTTTTTTTTTTGACCTTGTCCACACAATATGCTTACATAGTGAACGTATTAACGATTGATGATGATTTTAGTAAATCAGATCTTAATTTCTTAAAGGATTTTGTTACATAGAGGCGAACTAAACATAATTAGTACAAATTAAAGTCTTGCTTTACATAGAGAATGGTGTGAATTGATCTTCGATTTCTTTCAGCATTTACAGTCTGCCTTTTTAATGTTGTTCAGACATTGCTTGGTTTCCAATCAAACAATAGTTAGGATTTACTTTCTGTCTGCTAATAATTAGGTTTCCTTTTGCAATTGCTAATAGTGCAGGTTTGTCTTTTATTTTCCAAATGTTAGATTGAGGTTTGTTTCCAACTATCCAGATTGGTGTTTATGCTTTCTCAAGTTTCCTTTGAAGTTCAAGATTTATTAATTTTTTGATATTGATGTGCAAGTTATTCAATAATTTTATTTGCAGGTTATTAGGGGCTCTCTCTGGCATTTCCTATAGAAATTCTGACTGTAGATTAACCTGATAATGCAATATAACTAAAGAGAAATACTTTAATCTACTTCTACAATCAAACTTGTGGAAGCTTAATAGATTTGAGCAAGATAAAGCTGAACACATATAACCAAAAGAAGAATCAATGCACATGAAACACAAAAGAATACTCAGGGGAAGCCTCAGCTAAAACCCCAATATCTGTATTATCATAGAAGGTGGAAATATCTCAGGATTACACACAACTTTAGCTCTCACAGCTAGCCAGCTCTCAGTACAATCCTCCTGGATGCTCACAGGCTAACAAGGCTTCTCACAAACCTTCTCTTTAGCTCTCCAAGCCTCCTATTTCCTTGCGCTGTTTCTCCTGGGTGATCCTACTGTTACCAAGTGTAACACTGATCACTCACACTAATCTCACACCCTGTAAAACTACGCAATCCATGGATGAATTTCCTTTATAGGAAAACTCATGCAAGTGATAGTATAATGTCCCTGTCTTTACTATCAACTGGGTCTTTCTTTGAATAGACATGCATGAGTTAATGATGAGAGAATCTTCAATTATATGGAGTACACTAGTTGGATACATGCCTGCATTAATTGACTGAACTCACAATTAGTTCCTCAAACTGTTTGGAACTAATTTAACTGAACATAACTCAATTAACTGAGCTAACTAATTACAACTCAATTACAACTCAATCTTATCTCCTTAATTAAGGGATAATCTCCTTAATTTAAGGGATAACTGATGCATGACTTCAAAAAGACTTCTAACTTGAATTTCTCCAAATAATTAATCCAAGATGAATTAATTAATTATTTTTCAAGCAACTGGTGAGACTAAATTCGAATTTTAATTCTCAATTTTAATTCAAGGACAAATTAAAATTGGAATATACTGGATTCTATTTTTATCATTTCTTGTTGCTATTTTAAACACTCCCTCTCAACAAGAAAGGAATTCAACTAGATCTCGATCCTGAACCTTTGGAATGTTCTGCATGCAACACTTCTGTCTAGTGTTGTTGCTTTTGCAACTCTAGAAACAAGAAGAACATCCAACCTGAATTAGTATGATTCATCTGTCATCAAAGTCTGTGACTGTTATTGCCTCTGTCGACTGAAAACTTTGCGCTTCTGCTGACTTAGCCTTTCTTCACTGTTTTCAATCCTTCTCTCCGCTCTTCAATATTTGACTACTCTAGCCTCTGTCACTTTGATCTCTGACTGCATCAATCCCACTGATTCCTCCCGCTACTATGTACTTTGGGCTCCCGTAGCAAGGTATGATCCATGAGATAAAACCTCTCAATGGACCCTGCCCAATTTCAGCCTTCTTGGGACTATCACTTCACATCGCCCCACCTCACACCTGGAGGTATGGCTGCATGTGATCCCTCTGCCCACTTGGCTTGAAATTTCCCCCTACTGGAGGTCTCTTTATGAGTGGATGACTCCACTCGGTCTCCTCTTAGCATCTCTAATTGTGGCTCCTCCACAATTTTTTGAGACTTCTTCTGAGTCTGCATGTTGAGAGGTAATTTACTCTGCCTCTCAACCACCAAGTCTCTAACATTTTCCTTTCTCCTCAAGGCTTTGCATGAATCTTTAACCTCAAGAGAATACAGGTTCTTGACTCTTGAACCGATCTGCTTCAACTATCCCATGGTGAATGTGTCTAAGGAAAACCTTTCCCTTACTGAAGACAACATCGTAGCCTTTGTCCTCCAACATCGCAATCGATACCAAGTTCTTCTTTAGTCCAGGCACATACTTCACATCTATCAAGGTAATAAGAGCTCCATGCTCCCTCTAAAAAACAACTGTGCCCACTCCTAAAACACTATTCCTTTCATCTTCGCCCATCTCTATGTGCATCTTGAGGTCTTTCTCCTCCAAGGTACTGAATAAACTTTTATTGTCGGTCATGTGGAATGAGGCTCCACTGTCAAGAAACCAAACACTACCCATAATTGATGACACCATGCATGCGATGAGAGTAAAGTCCATTTTGAACTGAGAGGCTAATGCCTCACCTTCCGATCCTTCCGAGGATCCCTTCTTAGACTTCTTCGATGGGCAATTAGCTGCATAATGACCCATCTCGTGACAATTAAAGAATCTCAATTTAGAAATGTCAACCTTCTTCCCTCCATGACAAGAATTCTATTTGGAATGGGATGCCTTCCCCTTCTCTTTCCTTCCCTTAGTTGCTAAGGCCAAATTTTCTTCATCATCATACTTGGATGAAGAACCATCTCATGTGCTTCTCTTGATATTATCCTGCATGAGATCCGACCATAGTCGTTCCCAATCCGACAATTTCTCCCTTCCATTCACAGAGTCCTGGTAGCTATTCCAGCTCTTTGGAAGGACAAGGAGAGCTAGGCTCACCATATCTTCATCAGCAGTAGTTATTCCCACACTTCCAAGCTCATCTCTACAGGTGGTGAGCTTGTTTAGATATGTGGAAATAGTATCGTAATTCTCCATCTTGATTCTTCGAAGCTTATCCTTGAGCGCAAATTTCGTCTGGTCACTATTGTTCTGGTAGAGGTCCTTCAATGTCTTCCACATTGAATATGGACTATCCTTCCCATGGAGACTCGAGATAGTATAGTCTCGAAATTCCTCAAGGATGATCCATCTTGCCCTCACTACACACTTCTTCCACTCAACCAACTCTTGTGCATTAGTTGAAGCTGGCTTTGGGATTTCTTGATCAATGAAATCCTTCAAGTTGTTGTCTTCTAATGCAACCTCCATGCGATCTTTCCATGCTATGTAATTTGAGTTGCCTTCCAAGGAATACTCGAGTCTTAAGCCATAGAATGCCACTGACCAACTTGAAGTATGAGATAAATTCGATTTGCACTTGCAACCCTGAACTTCAAACTTCGAATTCTCTTCTCAGTATAATGTTCACAACTCCGATAACCTTTGCTATGATACCATGTAGAAATTATGATTGTAGATTAACCTGATAATGAAATATAATTAAAGCAAAATACTTTAATCTACTTCTACAATCAAACTTGCGGAAGCTTAATAGATTTGAGCAAGATCAAGCTGAACACATATAACCAGAAGAAGAATCAATGCACATGAAACATAGAAGAATACTCAGGGGAAAGCCTTAGATAAAAACCCCACTATCTGTATTATCATACAAGGTGGAAATATCTTAGGATTACACACATCTTTAGCTTTCACAGCTAGCTAGATCTCAGTACAATCCTCTTGGATGCTCACAGGCTAACAAGGCTTCTCACAAACCTTCTCTTCAACCCTCCAAGACTCCTATTTCCTTGCGCTCTTTCTCCTGGGTGATCCTACTGTTACCAAGTGTAACACTGATCACTCACACTGATCTCACACCTTGTAAAACTATGCAATCCTCAAGGAACCTTGTTCCTTCTGCATGGATGAGTTTCCTTTATAGGAAAACTCATGCAACTGATAGTACAATGTCCCTGTCTTTAATCTCAATTGGGTGTTTCTCTTAATAGACATGCATGAGTTAATGATGAGAGAATCTTCAGTTATCTGGAGTACACTAGTTGGATGCATGCATGCATTAACTGACTGAACTCACAATTAGTTCCTCAAACTGTTTGGAACTAATTTAACTAGAATAACTCAGTTAACTGAGCTAACTAATTACAACTCAAATATAACTCAATATTATCTCCTTAATTAAGGGAGAATCTCCTTAATTTAAGGGATAACTTTTGCATGACTTCAGAAAGACTTATAACTTGAATTTCTCCAACTAATTAATCCAAGATGAATTAATTAATTATTTTTCAAGCAACTGGTGAGACTAAATTTGAATTTTAATTCCCAATTTTAATTCAAGGACAAATTAAAATTGGAATATACTGGATTATATTTTTATCATTTCTTGTTGCTATTTTTAACATTTCCAATGTTACGCCTCGAAGTTCACGAACTCTCAAATTGACAATTAAATTTTGGTATATTAATATGCCCTATATTATGCCCAACACACACTACATCACTAGCTATCAGGTCTTTCTACATACTGATCATGCAACAATTAAGTATTTTATCATATAAAACTGATGTAAATGATCGCATAATTAGATGGTTACCACTGCTATAACAATTTTATTTAACTATTATTGACAAACCAAGAAAATAGATTATTGTTGCAAATTTTCTTTTAAGGCTAACTTTGTCTACAGAAAATGAAGAAATAGTGGATGACCAACTTCTTTATGAGCATATTTTTTCCATCTTTCTCTTATCTCTAGGGTTTGCTGATATAGCTGAATTTTTAGCTACTGGCCAATTCCCCCTCATTTATCTTCATTGGAGAAAATTAATATTGTCAGGAAAAGTGTCCCTTACCCTTGGATTGGGGGTAACCTCTTCAGGTTGGGGCTTGACCATATCTTGAGAAAATGTGTGCAGGAAGACAAGTTTTATGATATCCTCTCAACCTCTCATGATGGACCCTGTAGGGGCCATTTTTTTCTAAGAGAGAAACATACAAAATCCTGCAAGAAGGATACTATTGGCTTACCCTTCATAGAGATTCCCAAAGATATACAACACACTATGATGAATGCCAAAGGATAGGGAAACCAACTTAGAGGAATGAAATTCCTTTACAACCTCAAGTAAACTTAAATCCATTTGAGAAGTGGGGAATTGATTTCATAGGCCCTATTGATCCTCCATCTGGATAGAATAGGTACATCATTGTGTCTACAAACTATTTGACCAAGTGGGATGATTTAAAAGTAGTTAAGAGAAAAACAGAGAAAAAGGTAGTTGAATTCATGAGGGATAAATCTTTTACAAATTTTGTTTCCCAAGATAACTAGTGACAAAGCAAGGCTCCCAATTCACTTCCTATCTAATAGAGGGGATCATAAGGCAACATCATATTTGACACACAAAATCTACCCCATATCATCCTCAAGAAAATAGGCAAGTGGATGTGCCTTATAGAGCATTGGAAATAACTCTAAGTAAGGTAGTTAGAACCAATAGAAAATATTGGGTAGAAAGACTTGTTGAAGCCATTTGGACCTAAAACACCACCTACAATACCACTACTAGGCTCACCCCTTATGAAATGGTATATGGAAACAATCCCTTGTTGTCTGTTGAACTTGAATATAACACATTGAGAATTGCAACACAACTCGACATGGATCTCACCAAACCACAAGAAGAAAGATGAAACAATTAAATGCACTTGATGAGTATAGAATGCAAGCCCCACTACACATTGAAGTGGTTTAATTACAGAGAAATATATAGCATGATAAGCATATCAAGATCAAATCCTTCTAAGAGGGTGAATTCACACTCCTGTATGACTCTATGTTCAATGATGTTAAATGGAAACTCATAACAATATGGCTGGGGATTTATCTAGTTGAGAATTCCATGGTAATGGTTTAGTACAAATCAAAACATTAGATGAAGAGAAAATCCCACTTCTGGTGAATGGTTACCAATAAGTCCTACAAGAAGCCCCTCTCAAGGGCCAAATTTACTGATTCAATAAGGAAATAGATGAATGTGAACGAGAGAATCAACACTTCCATTCCATACAACCTCTAATCAATAAAGAAAAGAATAGAAAATATCAAAAAAAAGAAAAAAGAGAAAAAGAAAAAGAAACCCTCAAGCAAAAACCTCCTTTGAGTCACTTGAGGCATGCTCATTTGTTGAAAACCTCCCTGAGGTAGCTTGTGAGCCTACAAATAAAATAAAAAAACACAACAATAAGGATCGTTGGGTGAAAACCTCCTTTGAGGAACCTAGGGCAAGACCTACGAGCTGAAAACCTCCATAAAATAGCTAGTGGGACTAAAAAAAACAGAGAGAAAAAATGAAAAAAGAAAAAAGAAAATCATTTTTTTTCTTGCTCTGATGAATGTGCAAGTATCATACAAGGGAAATCAATAAGGTAGATAGACCAACCTACACATATGGTTCCAAGCACCAATGCGTTCATATTTAGAAGAATAAGGAAGCCTCCCTACATCATTTTCATCCATTTCCCAACACTCACAACATAATATCAACTCCTTTTCATTTGTTTTTGAACACTTATATGAATTTCTATAGGAAAGTCTTGTACTTATACAAGATGTCATACAATTGATAGAGAAACATAGGTAAAAGGTTTTCTGTACCTATAAGCAAGGGGAAGTCATTAGAGGATTCCTAACACTCACCCATTCCATCGAGATCTTTCACCCCTCATTTTTAATTTCACTGTCCATCATATTCCATCCACAACAACTCAACATACTTATGTTTTTCCTCTCATTCACCAATAATGACATTTCCAACACCACTACTATCCTCTCTCCAAATTTTCAGAACTCTATTATGCCTTAGGAAGATTGAATGATAAGTCTGAGGATTCTATGTGACTGCTACAAGAAACTTTACATTCATGTAACAACCTTTAGAGACCCTACAGGTCCAAGTCTCTAGCACTCTTGAAGGATACTGCATATAAAAAATGTTCACATCACTAGAAGTAGCTCCAAGGACAGAAAACCACCCTACATAGCTACTGGATCTCATGTAGGTTTCTATAACGTCTCTTATTCATTTACATATATAGTAGCATAGACACTTCCAACAAAATCATCATAAATAATTGTAAAAAATTATAGCACAAGCATAAAGATCGGTAATATCAACAGTAGAGGCATCAACATATCTAGCAAAATGATCAAAGGAAATAACTGCAACATTAGGGTCTCCAACAGAAGCGTCAAAAACAACCTCAAAAGTAGAAATAATAGCATCCATGACAAAGTGCTACGCACCAGACATGCATCCCTTAAACCCCACCCTTCATACTTATTCTAAGCATAAGAAAGCGTAAAAGTGTAGAAGGAAGGGGAATGTATAGTGAATCTTAGTTAGAAGAGGATCTCAACAAATTCTAGCAGCAAACTCCACTTTTTCTCCAAGACACTGACACATGTGGGATAAAAAAGGATAAAAATTCAAGAAGTCTATGGAAAATTCAGTCGTTATTGTATTCCCATGATAGAGGACATAGAGTATGAAGAAGTAGGTGGGGTCCAACTGGCCATTGGGCACCAAGCCTCCTCACATCAACCTAAGTAGGGGTCACTTAACTCAAAGCACTTCGAGTTTGTTGTTTCATGTAGTATTATTTAAAATACCCACAAGGAGCCATTATCACTACAATAGCGTGACATCACTGCTAGAATTCCAATGTTGTCTACTACAAAAACCTACAGGAATTTCTACAGGAGACAAATAATCTGCTATTGGAGACAGAAAGATTGCTATAGGAAGCTGATGTTTTTCCCAGAAAAACCATGAAAGCCTCAAGCTACTTAAAATTCAAGGGGATCTTCAAAATAAATGTAAGTCAAATCTCTTCCCACTCACATTTGGAAAAAGTATTCAAACTTCGTAGCTATCCAGGAGAATTTTTTGCATTACGTAGTTCAAATTAAAATAATAAAGCAGTAGGGTGGTATGATTATTTTCAAGAACACATTTTGATAAATGTTGATGAAGTTACATGTGTTGATTAGTTAATAATATCCCCATTTCCTTGAAGAACCTACATATCTCCCCTTTTCTACAAGATTCCTTGCTTCCACAAGAAACCCTAACTCCTGTAGCAACAAAGGGCTAGTGCTCCATTATACCAAATACTCTTCCTCAATTCTGCGAAAAATTGTGGCAAACCATGAGAGGATGTTTTCATAGGAGAGTGCCAATAGATACTTCTAGGATTCACCAAAACCCCAAAGTAAGAGACATCCTCGAAAATTGCAATTGGCTAGGGTTCTTTGAAAGGTTGAGAGGTTATGATGATCATGTTTCTTTAGACTTTGCCTTCAACTTCCAACATCCTCAATGACATGAGATTATCACTGCGGTCAAATATTGAATTATATACATAGATGAAGATCTCATTAGCAAGGTCACAACCCTCCTCAAGGGGATGAAATGGAGCAAGGAAGAGAGGCGCGAAGAAATCACTACTACAAGAAGATTTTTCCTCCCAAATGAACAACCTGGTGAAGATAAGAATGGGATAAGGAGATAAATCTTACCACATCCCTACAATGAGGTGGCATATCACATCCTAAAATGCATTTCTTGTGAAATGAGATTGAACATCGTTTATGCCTACTAGTTTGGATTCCCATACCATCTAAGATTCCATGCTAATACACTTGTCCATGAAAGAGTTATTATCCCACATTTCCTCATTTAGTACATAAAGGAAATGAGCACAAAGGTAAAGGGAAGCACAATTATTTGGCCCATCATGGCCTGATTAGGCTAATATTCATGGATGCTCTAGAGCACTTGCAAAAACATGTCTCATAGGAATAATTTGTTGATATGGATAGGAAAGCTTTTCTAGAGACCCAAACAAAGTTGAAAGAAGCATAAACAGAGTCAGGAACAGAGGAATCAAAAAAGGTAGATACAAAATAAGAAACATAAGGAGAAGTAAAAGTAAACACAAAACCACCAATAGAGATATAAATATCTAAAACAAAATATTCTAAATTGTAGTTAACAAATTGTTGAAGGCTAGAAAATATATGTCTCAACATTGGGAAAAACCACCCAATCGGGAACTTAAAGTAGCTCCATTTCCATTGGAATTGGTGGCTCCGGCTAGGGATAATAGGACCAATTTCCCTTAAAATATATATAAATGAATAATGAAATAGAATGAGAATAATGGAGTGATTTAAAACCAAAGATGATATTAATAAATATAATTATTCTATGTATCTCCCGGGATAATATTCTTTTACATGTGATTTATAAAATATTTCATAAAGTATACAACAATACAGATCATTAAACACTTTACGAAGAGAAAGCGAATAAGATACACTAATTTAATTAAATAGTTAATTGAATTAGAATATTAAAACCAATCAAATATAATATATCATTATTTCATATATGATTAAAAAGATACAATCTTACACATCAATAGTGACAATGCATGATTGTTTTCAAAACATACATATAATGGAACAACTTAAAGAAAATTTACTATCTATATCATTGAAACATAGCAACAATGTAAAGATAATAGTACCTGATACATCAAGACTCTACTCATGAAAGATATAACTTCCAGTTCATCTATTCTATTAGATAACTTTGGAATAACAATAGTGCAACTTCAAAGATGTCTATCAAAAATTCACAACCCCTTCTCTATTGATATGAAGAGATTTTATAATCTATTAAGATTACAAAAATAGTAAAGTAAAAATAATGATCTTGAAACAGTTCCAACAAAATAAGCTAAGAGAAAGTGAAGACAAAGATAGCATTCTGTTGTAACAATAAGTTCACGATTTTGCGATGAATCAGTTGCATGCAGTTTTGTCCCGTAAAGAATGCATCGTTGAGTGCTGGAAGATGATGAGTTTTCGCATTAGAAAGACACCTCAGCACAAGCCATTGACTATGTGGCTTTACCAAGAAATTCCAATGGATTTTGAGGTTTACTTTTGATAAACTCTTGATATCTTCAACTTTTTTCTTTGATGTTTCTTGCCATTATTTTGTCAGAGATTTGACATCCGGTAAAGTGTCATGTGGGAATTATTGGATTAAATTGGATTGCAATAGGTTGTCTGTGATATATTTAGTGAGATTAGAAGCAAGGTTTCTAGCTCTAATGATAACCATTTATACTTTCTTTATCTTTATGTCCCAGTCACCAGAAACAATACCTTTCTGAGATTCTTCAATTCCAGGAAGATCAAGTGATATTCCCTCAACACTATCTTGTCAATCTATATGATCAAAAATCTTGTCATTGACTTATTCATAAAATATCCTTAGATCGGACAATTGATTAACCGAGGAATTACTGGACTTACACAAATCATTAATCAAAGTTAATTTATGACAAAAGATAACCTGTTGTTTAGCAAGGAGTGTATTCAGTTCTCTTGCTTCCCTTTTAACTTCATTAATTTCTGGATTCTCTTTTAACTAATTCATCTTTTGTTCTAGCTACTATATCTGTGCATATTTACCTTTAATATCAGATTCATATTGTAGTTTCAAATCATTGAAATTCTTTTGTAATTCAAGAAACTTAGCTTGCAATTGTTGTTATATCACCTTTCTTTTTCTTTGGAGACTCTTCTATAATTTAACAACCTTTTGATCCTTCTCATTTATAAGCAGTTGAACTTCTATTTCTTTATCAATAGTTTCACTGGCATAAGCTCCTAAACTATGAGAGTTTGTTTAATTCTTCATCAGGAGCTGATTGGGCTCCTTTCTAGAGAACTTCAAAAGGAGTCTCATTAGAGACTAATGCCTGGGCCTGTTCCAACTTTCTTTTCTTTCTTTTTCTGCTCATTTCTACTTTGTGTTTAGGACTGTAAAACACATCTAAAGGAGGAATTTCTTCAATTTAGAACTACATATTCTATAGGAAATGCTGGGATAGTTTCCATATCTTCAACGACATTAGTTTTCTCAGGAGCCTCAACAATGAATGAGGCCATCCCTCCAAGTTCTGGAATCTGCATTGGTTCTTTGTTGACTGGAGTGTTTAACTCCTATGTCCCTTTAGCTGATAAGGCATGATTGAATTCCTCCCAAGCTTCATCCAATTCATTTTCTCCCTGAATTTTCTTTGTTTGTTCGACAGCTAAAGTAGCTATCTTTGAGATTTGAGAAACAATTGGATCTTTTGATGAGGAAGCTGATGTCTTTGGAATTTCAATATTTTTTTGAGAATGTCTCAACAAATCTATTGGAAAATGGGTTATTCTCCGACTATGGTATTGATTAAACTCAATCAATTCCTTAGGAGTTATTTGGTCTGCTGCTAGCTTCTCAATCCTGGAGTACCATTTCGAACAAGTCATCAAATTTATCAGGCTTGCTTGCAAATTGTCTGATTCTAGCCTATGTTGTGACATATTTAGCGACTCCATTAGGATCATACTGTCTATTTGGGATGGTTGAGAAATTCAAATCTTTAATTTGGTCAACTTCAATAAGAGCATGTTTGAAATTATCCAATGCATAGATACCACAAGAAATAGGAAAAGAAGGCCAAAGGGTTTTCTTGGCATATTTTAGTACTTTGGTCAAACCATTCTTGACTATCTGATATGAAATTTCCCTACCTAATATCTTATGAAGGAAAAAAAGAGGTAAAACATGAGGATTGGAAAGACTTCCAAAAATCTAAATATAGGTGAATGACTCCTCCTCGAACCACCTTCCTATTGACATTAAATCATCATTAGCTTATGTAGAGAGTCTAGGTTCTTTGTTGCCAAAAAACTATTGGTGAACAGGGAGGAAGATTCCATGACAAATTTTGTAAAAGTGAGAATGAAACTTGGATTCCCATAAGATATCATGGTAGATATGAATGGGAGTAGGGTACTGAATTGTCCATTTATAGCACATGGATAGAAAATGATATGAAAAAAAAGTAGCATCCATTACATAGGCACTCATGAAGAAAGGGGGTATCGATGTATCAATGATATTGTGTTTTTGTTTGTAGCTTAAAATTTGAGAATTTAAAGTATTAGACAATATATTTGCCCAATCCATAATATAACCATCTGAAGCAACTTCTATTAACGATACCCATTCTTCTGAGAACTTTTGTGTATTAGGGTAACCGTATAAATGACATATCATAACAGTGATATGAGAGAAAGGTCTAGTAAGGGAAGCTATTGAATACATATACTTATCCTTGCATTTGGGCTTGTTTGGGTCCCTTATCCATTGCCTAATAGGCTCTGCTGGGTTTTGGTTCTCTTGCATAAACTTCTGGACAAACTGAGTGTCATACTTCTTCTGCGGCGGTGACAAGTGGTACATTTTCCTCAAATATTCGGCCTTGAATGACCCAATGATTTTCTACTTTGGAATTGTGAAAAATATGTCTATGATAATCAAATGGTCGATGACCCATCTCACCATATCCATGCAGGGAAAGATTTTGGGATGAGCTACAATTCTATGTAAAAAGGAATTGGCCACATCGTTCCATCTAGACTCAACAACCAGAGTTGTATCATCTGCGGTAGCGCTTTCCCTCTCAATTGCCCTTGGCTTCTCATATTCAAACAATTTATGTATGATTTCCCAAGAGGAGGACCCTGTGTCTGGTGTGCATGCAGTGTCTGTGAATAATGGTGACATTTCGACAATTTCTGTAGGAGGCGAAACTGTTTGTGGTTGAACTACAAACTTCTTCTTTGCTTTGATAATTCTAGACATCTCCTCTAATTGCTATTTGTCGAGATTTACCTGTTAAAAGAGAAACAAGGATGAGTGACAAGAATTCTTTAAGGCAAATATTCTTTTCAATTCAATGCATGATTTAATGAAAAATCTACGACATTACATCAAAATCGTAACAAATTATTCAGAACCTCCAAACCATAAATCACACAGATCAAAATTTTAAACTTGAATTGTCTCCGATATTATCTCAAGTAATATTATTTCCTAAGATAATATAAAAAGTCTTTAAGTCTAAAAAAAGGCTAATCTTTGCTATACATGTTTATTTAAGAGAATCTGTTTTATTTTACCAATGTTAAAGCTAAAAATATAAAAAATGCCTTATTCTATTAAAACAAAAAGGATTATTGCCTAAATTTTTAAAGGTCCCCCACTATTTATTATTCTAAGTCTAATTATAATGGGGGGTTGTTGAGTACTACAACAATTGGTGACACACTGGGCGAAATAATTATCTCTGTAACAATAACAAATGAAATTTTGATCTTATCAAGAAATTTTTAGAAAGTTAAAAATGATCGAAATTTAGATTGATAAAGATAACTTTGAATTGAAAGAACTCATTTCATTGTAAACTTCTCTGAGCTTGTTATAGATGAAAATATTGATTGTGTAAATTAGTCACTAATAGGTTGTAAAAGTGAAGTAAAAAGTATTTGAAGCTTAGCGTATTGAATAAAATTATTTGTCACTGGTACAACCACTGCTACCAGCAGGCGTCTATAGCCTCGACAAGGTTACCATTTAACAAAAAATGAACCAGTATCCCATCCACTTTATAATAGCATTCTTAGAGGTAATGAATATTTCTTTAAAATTTTATTTTTTGAATTTTTATCTTTTTAATTTTTTTACTTAAAAGCCATTATCCTGGTTTGGTGGCCAGATGCTGATAACACCATTCACAAGTTGTAATAAAATTGAACAAGCTGGCTCGAGATGAGACCTCTTGTCTTATAGTTTTTTAACTACAAGCCATCATCTTGGTTTTGTGGCCAATAGTGACAATGCCAATATCATTAGTTTCCCATGATCATGGTAGGTAGGCTTGTTGAAAATAGAAATAAGAAATGCTAAAAATAGAAATGCTAAAAATAGCATTGCTATAAATAACATTTCAGGATATACTCCAACTCTGTTGGAAATAACAAAAAATAGAAATGCTAAAAATAGCATTGCTATAAATAGCATTTCGGGATATATTCTAATTTTGATTTTTCCTTGAATCAAAATTGAGAATTAAAATTCGAATTTAGTCTCACCAGCTGTTTGAAAAATAATTAATTGATTCATCTTGAGTTAATTAGTTGGTAAAAGTCAAACATGAAGTCTTTGTGAAGACATGCAACAATTATCCCTTTGATTGAGGAAGTTATCCCTTAATTAAGGAGATAAGGATGAGTTGTATTTGAGTTGTAATTAGTTAGCTCAGTTAACTGAGTTACTTCCAGTTAGATTAGTTCCAAACAGTTTGTGGAACTGATTGTGAGTTCAGTTAGTTAATGAATGCATGCATGCAACTAGTGTTCTCTAGATAACTGAATATTCTCTCATAAATAACTCATGCATGTCAGTTTAGACAGAGACCCAGTTGAGATTAAAGACAGGGACATTGTACTATCAGTTGGAGGAATTTTCCTATAAAGGAAACTCATCCATGCAGAAGGAATTATATCCTTCAGGATTGCGCAGTTATTTAAGAGGTCAGAGCAGTGTGTGAGGTGAGAATCACATAGGATACAGCTAGAGGACCCAGGAGAAATTGTGCAAGGAAATAGGAGGCTTGGAGGACTGAAGGAAGGCATATGTGTTGTCTATTCTGTCTATGAGCAATAGTGAGGGATTGTACTTAGAGCTGGATAGCTTGTGAGCTAAATCTTTATGTAATCCTGAGATATTTCCACTTGTATGATAATATAGATAGCAGGGATTTTAGCTGAGGCTTTCCCCATAGTATTCTTATATGTTTCATGTGTGGTTGAATCTTCTTCTCTGTTATATGTGTTCTATTTGATCTTGCTCAAATTGATTAAGCTTCCGCAAGTTTGATAGTAGAAGTAGATCAAGTATTTTGCTTTAGTACATCGCATTATCAGGTGATCTACAGTGAGAATTTCTACATGGTATCAGAGGTAGCTGATCCATAGAGAATTTTTACAAGGCTTGTGATGAGACCTCTTATCTTTTAAGTTTCATATTTTTGAATTACACTCTAAGAAATTTTAGAATTAGTGGATGGGGAGGTAGATTTACTCCTTAAGAGTTTTGGATGACCATTAAAGTAAAATATGCTATAGCTTCAAGATAATTTTTACTTTGTAAAATAACTTTTCAAAATTGATTTACAGACAAGTAGATTTTTTAAAGATTTCAAGCTAGGGGATTTCACAATTAAATGGATATAACATTTCAAAGATTTGAAATAGATACAATACTAAATTTCAGTTTATAATTTTTCTTTCTGAATTCTTTCTTGAATAAGTGAAAACCTCAATAATGAAGAGAAACTTCCAATGTAAACTCAAAAGTGTACTACTTAACATTATTAAAACTAAAAATACTATTTTTTATATATGATTATTTACATATTTTACAAGAGAACAAATGTTCTTTTAAGAAAAATATTTTTTGAGAATAAGTCCATTAATGGGAAGGGTATCCTTCTTCCCTTGTAAATATTGCAAGATAAAGGTTGATGGACCTACCTTCTCAAAAATCTGAAATGGACCAAGCGAGAGTTTTTGAAATTTAGAATGTTTTCCCTTATCCTCATGTGCTTTATCCCACTTTAGAACTAAGTCTCCAATTTCAAAATTTTTATGCTTGACTGAATTTATATCAAATGAAGCTTTGACCAACTGTTGATGGTGAGCATGGACTTGTTTAGCTTTATTTATTTCTTCTTCCAACTTAAGGATTTGGGACATTCTTAATTCTAGAGCAGAAGAAGGCTTTTCTTCAATGAATTGTACTAGGGCTAATGAAGGAAGTGCTAGATTGGGAGGTAGGATAGCTTCTTTCCCATACACTAGATGAAAAGGAGAAGTACCTATAGAGGTCTTCTGAGTTATTTGATCAACCCATAAAGCAAATATTAAAGTCTTATGCCAATTCTTTTGATTTTGCTCAATGGTTTGTTTGATAATTCTTATAAGGTTTTTATTAGTAGATTCTGCTAGACCATTTCCTTGAGGGTAGTAATTTGAAGAATACTTAAGTTTGAATCCTCTTTTCAGAGAAAATTCAGTCATTACATTTCCAGAAAAATAAGAAGCATTGTACAAAAATAAGAGCATGAGGTATACTAGCTTCAGAGGTATTTCCTCTACCCATTTTGTAAAGTAATCCATTGCAGTCAAAATGTATTTATGATGTTTTCAATAATGAGGAACGATCTCACCTATTATGTCTAGTCCCCATTGCTCAAAAGTTTGTTCAATGTTAACTAGCTGCAAAGGCATAGATGGTTTCCTTTATCTTCCTGAAGTAGTTTGACAAACTTTTCATTTCCTCTCATAAGTATGAGTGTCTTTGAAAAAAGTTGGCTAGTAATATCCATCATGTAAGATCTTATGAGTAGTGGTATCTCCTTATAGTGTCCACCAGCTGGTCCATCATGAAGTTCCCGCAAAACCTTTTTTGCTTCAACTTTTTCCAAACATATTAACAAAAAAGAATCATAATTCTTTCTAAACAAATCGTCATTGATGAGTTGATATTGATTATCTCAAGGCCATTTTTCTTTTATAATCGAGTTCAGATGGAGCATAACCATTTTTCAAATAAAATATTAAGTCAACATATTGAGATTTAGTATCAATAGGAAATACCTCTGTGATTTGAACATTATTACCTATATCTTCATCAACTGATGCATCATTCATTCATGTAATCAATCTACAAAAACCTTGACCTCTCACAATTTTGGCAGGTTTTATTTCTAGGTCATATTCTTGCAAGGCAGTAACCCAATTATCCCTTTTCTCTCCTAATTCCTTTTGAATAAGTAATTGCCTAACCGCTGAGAAAGGGACAATGACTTTAGTATGAGTTTTTAAGAGAAAGGTATGAAATATTTGATTTCTTTGTAAACCGTGAATATTTGTTTTTATACTTAAGAATAATTTAATTTGGCTCCTTGAAAATTTTAACTAAATAAAGAAATAGGAGCTTCAATTTCTGTTTGTTTGGTTGTGTAAGACTGCTGCATATGATATTACAGAGGCAAAAGTATACAAAATGAATTGATCAGAAAAATTAGGAGTTGATAGAGAGGGAGCATCAATAACAACTTGTTTGATTGCTTTAAATGACTCTCTTTCATTGTCTCCCCATTTGAAAAGTGATTTTTTCTTGATCATAGTTTGTAAGGGTAGGACGATTTGAGAGAAGTTAGGGACAAATCTCTTGACAAAATTAATTTGGCCAAGAAAATATTGCATTGGTTTTTTGTTATGTGGCATGGAATTTTAGAGATTGCCTTAATTATTTCTGGATCAATACAAATTCCATCTTTGGATACAATAAAGCCAAGAGTTTTCCTTCACTAAGAGAAAAAAATAACTTCTCGGGGTTTATAGAAATTTAATACCTTTTGCATCTTTCAAAGATATGTTTTAAGTCATAGAAATGATTATTTCTCTTCTTGGAATATATGGTAATATCATCTTGTTGAGAAATGGAAACAAGAAATTCCAGTTTAATTTCCTTGAATTAAACTATGAATTAAATTCGAATTCTATTCTCATAGCAACTTAAATTAATTAATTAATTCTAATTAACTTAATTAATTTAGGGAATTCGAATTGGAAGTCTTTTAGAAGACATGTATATGTTCTCCCTAACTTATAAGAGTTCAGGATGAGTTATGAATGAGTTGTAATTAGTTAACTCAATTTATTGAGTTAAGTTCAGTTAAATTAGTTCCAATTAGTTTCAGGAACTGATAGTTAGTAAAGGATTTGTCTAACGAGGTGGAGGAATTGCCCGGATGGCCAAAAGTGGCCAGAATCTGGGCAAAAGAAATTTCAAAAATTCTTGTAGAGGCAGTGTTTGAATCATGTTTTTGATGGTGGAAATGGATTCAGCACCATTAAAAATGTCCAGGACAGCTAAAAAATTGAAATTTAACAACCATAACTTGGATTTCCAAAAATCCTTGCTGGATTTTCTCTAAATAAGACGAGAATTTCCATAAGTTTCCCAGCAACTCCTCCGCCTTGTTAGACTATGCGGTTAGTAAATAGTCAGTTGGGATACTAGTGACCTAATTAGTGCTACTCTAGTTAACTGAAGATTCCACCATCAGAAACTCATGCATGTTGATTCTGAGAAAGACCCAGTTGAGACTAGAGTGTAGGGACAGTGTACTATTTGTTTTAAATTTTTCTGAGTTGCATTGATAGTGCATGCAATCAGGAACTGATCCTTGAGGGATTGCACTATTTTTAGAGGCTTTATTTCCCTTTAAATACAAGCTATCCTTCATAGGAATTACACATTGGAATAGAGACTTGTAGAGCTTGTGAATTGGCTAAGCTTTGGCCTTGAACTTGCTTATGTGTTGGAGATTGAATTTGCTGAGTGCTGGGATTGTTCTAGAGAGAACAAGCATTATAATTTCATCTTGATTTTCCGGATTAATACAAAACAAATAGTGAGGTTTTGAGCTGTGGCTTTCCTCGGATATTTATTGTGTTATGTGCCTTTTATTCTCTTCCTCTATTGATATTGTTTTCTCAATGTTTATGGGCTTCCGTTGTAAAGGGTAGAAGTAGATTCTTATCTCTTGTTTTAGTAGATTACATGAGCTTGTAAATCTATAGGATTTGCTACATGGTATCAGAGCAAGATTTTTTTTTGGGCGGAGAGTTTCTAGAGAATTTCTATGTAAAATTTTCAAAAACAAATTGCATATTTGGATTCCTTGGGAAAAGATACCCAAATTGAAAAAAAAAAGTCTGAATCAGAGTTCGGATGAGGGAAATATCGTTGATTTAAAATTAGCTCTCTAGAGGAGATTTCGAAGTTTTGGGTTTCTAGGTTACAGGTGAAAGTCAAATTTTCATACATACTTCAGGATTAGCAGATGGCATTTCATGGGTTTAGGATTGATTATGCCTTGGAAGGCAGCTTGAAATTTATAGCCTGGAGGAACAGGATGGAGGCTGTGCTAGAAGATAATGGCTTGAAGGAATTCATTGATCAAGAAGTCCCCAAGATAGCAGCTATGAATGCACAGAACTTGACCGAATGGAAGAAGTGTGTGGTGAAGGCAAGGCGGATAATGCTTGAGGGAGATTGAGACTACATTTTCTCTAGTCTCCATGGCAAGGAAAATCCACATGCTATGTGGAAAACATTGACGGACTTGTATTAGAATAACATTGATCAAAGGAAGTTAGAACTGAAGGATAAACTTCGTAAAATAAAGATGGAGAAAGGCGAGACAATTCCAAAGTACTTGACCAAGTTCACTCAATGTCAGGATGAACTTGGAAGTGTTGGAATCACAGTTTCCAAGGAGGATATGGTGAGCCTTGCTCTTCTTGGACTCCCAAAGAGTTGGCATAGTTATCAGGACTCTGTCAATGGTCAGGAGAAGTTGCTAGATTGGGAACGACTATGGTCAGATTTGATGCAGGATGAGATCAGGAGGAACACCAGGGATGGCTCTTCATCAAAGACTGATGATGAAGAGAACTGTGCCTTAGTAATTAAGGCAAGGAAGGGGAAAAGAAAAATTTCTTGTTCAAAATCAGATTCTTTTCATGGAGGTAAGAAGAAGGACATTTCGAAAGTTAAATGCTTTCATTGTCACAAGATGGGTCACTTTGCTACAAATTGTCCATTGAAAATGTCAAAGGAGAAGTCCTCAGGAGTAGTGACGGTTGAGGCTTTGGCCTCCCAATTCGAATTGGACTTTTCCCTCATTGGATGCATGGTGTCTTCAATGATGGGAAGGGTTTGGTACTTAGACAGTGGAGCTTCTTTCCACATTGTTAGAGTCAATATTTTCATACTGCCATTAGTGATCAAAAATCCTCTTTTTATATCATATTAGGGTCCCATTCTGAAATTTTTATCATTCCACCTAGGTCCTCATTCAAAAATTACTCACTGATGGTAGCCCTAGTAAAAAAGCCTCACTCTCCCTAAAAAATCAATACTTACTGGCCCACCTTCATGTCTTACTGAGCATATATCAATCATAAAAGCTCATTCCATCATATCTTTATGTCAGTCAAGTCAACATGGAGTCTAGTCATTCAAGGTCCCATTAGGTCACTAGGTTTCATTTTCCAAGGTCCAATAATACTCCATTTCACTACACAAGGCCAACAAAAAAGTATGAGAGTGAGAAAAATAATATCCCTTTTTCATTTAAAGAGGATTTGCAAACATGTAACCATGGTTTCCCAAGTTCTAATTTTCATTTCAAGTATGAGTTTTATTTCAGATTGTAATTTTATTCCAAAAACAGAGATGTAATTTATTTTTATTTTTTATGTAATTTTATGTTCACTATATGTAATAAGTACTGTTCCTAAGCTTCCAACTCAAACTCTATATGCCAACTTCATCAAAGCAAAGTCAAATGTAAAGAGTGCCAAACTCCAACATCACCAATCTGCAAAGAAGAAAATCAAAGTGTAAAGGGTAATTAGCAAAGTTTTCAAAGGTGAATTGAAACATTAGAAAGTGGGTTTTAAAATCAAAAAAATCAAATTCACTTAAGTATAAGAGCCTTCATAGCATCAAACTCAACTTCATTTACCTCCTACCATCGATTGAGCAAACCCCAAGAGAGCATTTCTCAAAGATCTTGGGCGAAATTGCAAAAACAGAGCAGGTGCTATGCACTTCCTTCAGGCGCTACGCACTTCCTTCAGGCACTGCGCACTTCCTTCAGGCACTACGCACTTGCCAGAGAGAGGGCGCACTTCCTTGTGGCACTGCTCACTTGTCCAGGAAAGCCAGAAATGCTTCCAGACTTCACCAAATCACCTCCAAAGCTCCAGCAATGTTGTCTTCAACCTCCAGCAAGTGAGTGATAGATAAATAGAGAATTATTCTTCCTCCTACAGTCATTTCTTATGGTTTTTTGAGGTTTCATTAAAAATTTAGTGTTTTTCTCATATCAAAACCCTAGTATCTCCCTCAAAACCACCATTGCACTCTCAGTTCCCAAATTTCATTACCCTACACTTTCAAACCCTTCCCTCATTACAATTCCATTTCCCTTAACCCTTTATCCCAATACCCTAAGCCCTAGGTGCTACAACTACCTAGGCTCCCAAACCCCCAACATTGTAAACAATTTCCTATCCTAAATTCCATCATATTATTATTCTCTTGTCCCCTCCCCCATTTCATAAATCCCTAACCCCATCTCCTTCAATTTCCCTTTCCCATTCTTTATTCCCAAAAACCACATTCCACCAACGTCATACCTCCCTATGATTTTGACATTAAAACACCATAGCAGAAGAAGAAAACATACCATACAGTGAGGGAGAAGAAACAAAGGTTAAGAGACCACAAAAAGGGGGGAGAGTACTCAGATTTGAGCCAACAGATATCAGGGAACTCTTGGAATCTCCAATGGATGTGACATGTTTAAAAAATATTGGTTGTTATGAATTCGGTGAGAAAATTCAAAAAGTCCAACACCATGCTATGTTGACTAGACTCTTCATAATCTAAACTCCATAACAACTAAGTTACTCTAGTTGGTGTCACTTTTACTATATCCACTGCCATTATATTAGCTGACACTAGGATCCTAGATGTTGGGGGGAAATGGTTCAAGCAAGGTGAGTTGGAGAAACATTACTATGAGCCTTTCATAAAACCAAGGTACAAAAATGAGAAAAATAGTTTTTTCCTTTTTCTCACCTCCTGGACAAATATGCCCCAAGGATGAAGATTATCATGAAATACTTTTTATGTGAAGGTAGATTTTCTAGAATTTATTCCTGTCACATCCATCTCTTAATGCATTTCACTAGAGTAAAGATGCAAAACATACCCTACTACCTTTTCCGAAGCATTGATAAGATGGCACATATTTTCTAGAAAAGAGAGTATGAACATCAGATGAAAAGTCTTTTTCATCATTCCCTCATCAAAATCATAGTCCTCTATCATCTCAATGAATTGAACATTACATGGAGTACCTTTATAGCCAATCCCATATTTACTGATCCATCTATTCAGAATATTCAAAAGGTGCCTTCATGATCTCATCCT
Source organism: Pinus tabuliformis (assembly GCA_031772625.1). Lineage (NCBI taxonomy): Eukaryota > Viridiplantae > Streptophyta > Pinopsida > Pinales > Pinaceae > Pinus > Pinus tabuliformis. The sequence goes on along the minus strand of CM062817.1, from coordinate 858,847,691 downwards.
TCCACATACATTACTCCATCTTAGCCCACAGATCATGCATCATCATCAGATTAGTCTCTTTCACCATCACCTCCACCCTCACCATTTCATGAGCATACTGAGTCACCTAGCAGAGATGATATCAGTGAGTTAGAGAAGATTGATCAGGTTGAGGTCATCAAGCTTAAAAGGTCAGATTTGGGCACATTGGCACACACTTATCAGAGAGGCCATAGGAAGGTGTTTGCCCCACAGACTGTGGGAGGGGCCTTTCCTTCTTCACCAAAAAAGCAGGTACACAAAGGCAAAGAGAAGATGACAGAGATAGAGATTCAACATGAGGAGCATGACCTCCATGAGATGGAGTAGGATTTTGACTTAGTTGACCTAGGTGAGCATGATGACAATGAGGACACTAGCATTGTCATCAAGGAGCTCTAGACCAACTTAGAGAGGTCAAAATATATTATTTCATATTATGAGCAAGAAAATCAGCAGCTTCAAGCCAAACATGATGTCATGGAGATTCAACTCATCAAGGCAAAGAGAGAAGAAATTAAAGCCAAGGCATTGCTTGATGAGGCTTATGATAGGTGTGGTGAACCTAAACAAGAGCAAGAAACAAAAAGAATACCTAGGACTAGAGGTCTGAAAAGAGCTCTAGAACTAGAGAAACAAAATGAGGCTGAGATTGCAAATCAGCTCACATGAAATGAGAAGTTTGCCATCATGATTAATGAGAATTGGGAGAATTGGTTTGACAAGGTAAACCAACATTTGGAAAATCTCCTAGATAAGGCCAATCAACAAAATGACATTCAAAGAAATATGGAAAAACATTATGCCAACAGAGAAATAAATGCAAGGGCAAAGCTCAAGGCAACAAAGGTAAAGATTGAAGCCCTAACTCACCAAGAAGAGAAAAAGAAACTTGATATACTTGCAGAGGCTTCACTCCAAGCCTAGCCACACCAACATTAGCCACTTCACCAATTTTGAAGCATTTTGGCTCATTTTTGCAATTTTTGTCTTTTCTGTGTGTTTTTGGACAATTTTATATCAGCAGCATGGTCAAATGCGCAACGCCCTAGGCACTACGCACTTTTTTGGGGCACTTTTTGAGAAAATGGAGACCACCACTAGATTCAAAATGACAAATACATCTAATAAAACCATGTTTCTAGCCTTAGTTTGCAAAAATAGCAGGCGAAAAGGGAAAAAAACAAGCAAAAGATCATGTTTCTGCCTCAATTTTGGCCTAGGCGTTGCACACAGACCAGTCTTGGGAGAATAAACTTTTGGAGGGTAAAATCAAGTCCATTTTCGAAACTGAAGGCAGATTTGGAAACTATACAGGATAATATTTCCAATGAGCTATCCTAGGCTCAATTTGGACACTGGGAAGGCAGTCAAAACTAGCCCGCAAGATGGAGGGCACACTTGACACTATGAGGGTGCACTTGACCATTTGCCTGATTTTTCATTGTTTTTCTCCAGATTTGATTTTCATCCTTGGAAATCAACTTTTTACTAATGTAATTGATGTTGTAAATGTAATAATGATGTGGATAAGTTACCTAGGGGTAGATTCATCAGGTAAAAGTTATCATCAAGTCAAATGAATTAGTTTCAATGTAATTAGGGAGGAGTCACTCATAGCTCCCTACACTCTAGGTATCAGTTTAGATTTTTGTGGATCTCTTCCTTAACTTAGGGATTCGACCCTTAAGGATGAAAGAAGGTTGTTTTTATGTCTATATCTTCCCTTTCTTCACTCTTTTCAAAGGTTGGACTCAGTTGGATGTTGTAGTATTAATTAGAGACACTATTGTATCAGAATTTGGCTAGTTTTAATAGATGAGTTGTAACTATTTCTTTGGGATACATGTGGTATGGATGTTTAGCATTGTTTCTTCTCTGTTATATTTGTATGAATGTTTTGTAAGTTCATAAGCCATTTCATGTCTGTTATATGGTAATTTTCAAGTTGATAGGAAGAATACATGTTTGCACATGCTCTGTTTTGGGAAAGTTATCATAATTTGTCGATTTTTTCTTCAATTTAGGAAGAATATGTCTCCTATGATATTCCTAACTCCTCATCAGTCTTAAACCATCTCACCAAATCACCTTTTAAGTGCTAAGCCTCCTACCGACCTTGCCCCTTTGAATGTCTGCAATCATATCTGATTTACCCTAACCTAGCCTCTTTGACCTAATATCCTCATCCAATAATAACCCAATCAAATCAAATAAAAACAACCTCTACACTTACCTAGCCTAAAACCCTAATCCATCCATCCCTCTTGGCTGTGATTCTTTGGAGAGAGCCCTCTCTGGCCTGGTAGGGCTAGCTACCAAGTCAAAATATTGGTCTATGGTTACCTTAGTTGGACTCTTCCTCAGCCTTGGAGATCTGGAGGGGTGATAACACACATGACTGATGAAAAAGAGTTATTTAGTGAACTGGAGGAGAAAGATCTCAAGATGCATATTGAGATGGGTGATGATGGTAAGTATAGTGTTACTGGTGTGGGCACTATTACTTTTCAGAGGTAGCATGCAGCTCCACTCACCTTGAAGAATATTATGCATGTACCCAGACTGATGAAGAACTTGGTATTTGTTGCCATGCCTGAGGATAGAGGATATGATGTGATATTTTCGAAAGGAAAGGAATTACTTCGACACATAGCTGTGGGTCAAGTAAAGAAGATAGGGATTCGAGTTCAGAATCTCTATAAGATAGAGGTAGAGGATTTTGATACTTTGAGTACAAAAGCGGAAAAGATGTTGAGCCAAGACATCAGTGAGTTGTGGCACAGGTGATTGGGCCACTTGCATCATGGGGCTTTGAAGATATTGTAGAAAATCTCTACCGATCTTCCCAAAGGTATGCTTGAGAAATTTGATACATGTAAGGGTTATACTTTGGTAAAATATACCAAGTCTTCCTTTGGAGATAGAGACATTCGAGAAGAGTCTATTTTGGAGAGAGTCCATTCAGATGTATGTGGACCATTCTCAACAGTATCCATCACCAAATACATGTATTATGTTATATTTGTAGATGACTATTCTCGTAAATGATGGATATTTTTCATGCAGATAAAGGATCAGACATTCACAAAATTTTGAGAATTCAAAGCATTGGTCGAGAAAGAGTCAGGAAAGAAGGTTAAAGATCTATGAAGTGATAACAATGGAGAATATGTCTCCAATGAGTTTAAGAACTTCTGTGCAGTGGATGGGATTAAACGAGAGTTGATGAAACCTCATAACCCTCAATAGAATGGGGTTGCCGAGAGGAAGAACATGATCATTGTAGGGGAAACAAGGGCGATGTTGCATGATCAGGGTCTACCACTACATTTGTGGGCTGAGGCATGTAACACAATGGTTTATGTTTAGAACTGTAGCCCACATCAGATACTTGAGAGTAAAACACCAGAGGAAGCTTATTCTGGTAAGAGGCCAGATGTTGGTCACTTCAGGATTTTTGGGTCATCGGTTTATTTCCATGTGACCAAAGATGCACAGAAGAAGCTTGAGCTAACAGTAGATTTTGGGATCTTTGTGGGATACACTGATACTCTCCACAACTATCGGGTGTACATGCAAACCAGTTGGATGACAATGGTTCGCAGGGATGTCAAGTTTTATGAGGAGAAGACCATGCGAGTATCCCTTGAGAGGGAGCTTGAGCTACATGCGGAGGAGGAAATTTTATTTCCTAAGGTTGAGGAGCCTCAGATTGATGTGGAGCAACCACATGCAGAGGTTTCGAGAGTGGAGACATCCACTCAGACAAAGTCTTCCAGAGAGGGAAGAAAGTGCACTAGAGAAGATGACAAATTGTTGGATGATGCATGGGAGAATGTGGGAGAACCCTCTTCTTAGTGCAGACAAAGGAGGTCACCAGAAAGGTGCATTGGAGACATGGAACTTATGGGTGCATGTGTTGTGATAGATCCATCTTCCTTTCAGGAAGCAATGCAGTAGCCAGTTTGGGTTGATGCAATGGTGGAGGAGTATGACTCCATATTTTGAAACAATGTTTGGGATGTGGTCCGGAGACTGGCGGACAAGTCAGTTGTGAGCCCCCGTTGGATTTACAAGGTAAATAAAGCTGCAAATGGTAGTGTGGAGAAGCATAAGGCCATATTTTTGGCCCGTGGCTTTTCACAGGTAGAGGGGATTAACTATGATGAGACCTTTGCTCTTGTAGAAAGGTACTCATCTATTAGATCTATTTTTTCACTATCTGCACAGATGGTTTGGAGTATCCATCAGATGGATGTGAAGACTGCCTTCCTCAATGGCATGATTGAGGAAGAGGTGTACATAGAGCATCCCGAAGGTTTTGAAACCTTGGACCATGATTCACATGTGTGCCGACTCAAGAGAGCATTGTATGGGTTGAAGCAAGTACCCTGTGCTTGGTACACTAGGATAGATAGCTACTTCACTAGGTTGGCTTCACGAAGAGTGAAGCAGATGTGAACTTGTATCACATAGTGGTGGAAGGTAAGCTTTTGATCATTGTACTTTATGTAGATGATCTCATACTGACAGGTGAAGAGAAGCTCATCAAATCTTGCAAGGAGGACCTTGCAAGAGAGTTTGAGATGAAGGACATGGGGCTCATGCATTACTTTCTTGGCATGGAGGTATGGTAGGGAGATAGGGAGTTGTTTGTTTCTCAAGGTAAGTATGCCAATGAGATACTCAGGAGATTTCGCATGGAGAGCAGTAAACCCATGGATACTCCTCTAGTTGGTAACTAGAGGAAGGAGGATGCTACTTAAGGAGAAGTAGTGGAAGCTACTGTTTACAAGCAACTTGTGGGTTCACCCATGTACTTGGTGAACACACGACCCTATATGTTTTATGAAATTAACCAACTTAGTCAAGCGATGGTGTTGGGAACGGGTCCCCTGGGGGTCAATTTTGCAGTTAAACACCCAAGTTTTGGGGCATAAGACTCAAATTTTGTGTAAATAAATGTAAAGTACCCACATTTTGTGGTCATAGAGTGCGAAGATGTCTAAAGTTAAAAAGAGTTTTCCACCCTTAGTCTAGATAAGTGTGTCGGTTTGGGATTGTATAAAAAGGGAAGTCTTAGAAGATCTAAGAGGAGAGTAAGTAAGTAAGTAAGGAGTCATGAGTCATTGGTAAGTTTGGGTGAGCTAAGAGCAAGAGTCTTAGCGTAGGAAGAGGCTCTATAGCTGAGTGCGTAGAGGCCTAGGGTGGAAGTCTGTAGATGAGTGCGTAGACCTCTGCAGTTGTGTGTGCAGGGTGGATAGAGTTTGTGTTGTGAACTTGAATCATAAATAAAGAAAAGTATTCTAGAATGACTATGTTTTCTATCTCTGATTATTGCATCTAATTATGATATGTTGAGTTTTGGGTTTACATTATAATTTTCAATTAATGCGCAAATGTATCTATTTCTATCAGTTATTTGTATGCAAGTAATAATATATGCTTACATGAGGGTAATATTAATTACATGATAAATTTGGCTAACCACTAAGATAATTAGGAAACAAGACAGTAACATAGTTACAGAGGTGTGTAAGTGTTTGGATCATTATTTAGGGTTGCGCCAAGGACAGTTAGATACCTTTGCAGAGGTTCTGAAAGATAGAAGAGGAAATACATAGATAAGCCATAAAGCCTTATTGATCTTCACGAAGGAAGGGATTAAGGTAGAAAACTGACATCACAACCATCTCAGGGTGCGGAAACTTGGTTTCTACATCCCCCCATACTTCTTCAGGTGACACTTCGTTCCGTGCTTCGTGGAATGATGCTGAAAGGGCCAGTAGTGTAGGGATTTGCTTGGATGCCTAACGCTGAACATGGGTTAGGGTCCATCAAGCCAACAATTGGTACCATTGCAGCAACAACAACAACAGGCGGTGGGCGCTATTCAGATGGGTTTGCGTGAGCTGTAGATCTGCTGTGAAGCAGAACTACGAAGGAGGAGGATAAAGGAAAGAAGGCTGCAGAAGGCGAATGGGTCGGAAAAGCACTAGAAAAAGAGACTGGGTTCGATTTGGAGGGCATGAAAGAAACATTTATGGAAGTGAAGAAAAGCTTCGTTGAGGCCTCTACCTCAGGAAGTCAGGAGAAACTAGTTGAAGAAATGGACCCATCCATGATTACCACATTCTTGGAGACCTACATGAAACTGCTCCATGATAGTAAGGCTGTGAAGGGCTTGCAGGAACTAATCAATTGGTGCGTTGGAAAGGATGGTGCTACTTGTGAACTATGTGTGGTTAGGAAGCTTAGCAAGCACAAGGCAAGGATCGGGCGTGAAATGAGACTCACTGCGCAGATAGGGGAATACGAAATGGACTAAGTTATCCTAGATCTAGGGTCCGACGCGAATGTTTTGCTAAAAAAGAATTGGGAAAGAATGGGGAGGCCTACACTCTAGTGGTCTCCGATCTAGTTAAGAATGGAAAATCAACAAAAAATTATCCCAATGGGGAGGCTACAAGGGGTAACAGTTGATATAGAGGGCGTGATTGCACTTGTGGATTTTGAAGTAATAGAGATTGTGGATGATAGAAATCCCTACCCTGTGCTCCCTGGAATCGATTGGGCCATTGACATGAATGGGGTAATCAACCTGAAGAAGTAAAAGATGATATCTGAAAAGAAGTTGCTCTGCGTGGTGGTGCTGCTGGATCCTACGGAACGACTGCACTATACATAACCAGTCCAAGATTATGAAAGTGATGACGATCTAGACTAGATTTACAAGATAACGATGCGAGACTGGGATTGGGTAAATCCAATAGCAGATAGATGTATTACATGGGACCACGAAAGCTCCTGCATGTCAGATTCGGATGAAGAATTAGAGCACTAGTAGAACCGACTGCATGGAGTATCTACATTGTGCTGTAATATGCTAACCAAGTCATTGCACTATGTGTCATCTAAAGTTAGGGATGTACCTCATTATGATGGGCTAATTGATGTTGATTTCTTTTTGGATGCATTTGAGAGAGAAGTGCCAGAGAAACATCGCTTCCAGGCCTTGGATTGGGTGCTATGTGCTACGCCCACAAGATGGTGGGGTGCGCACAAGGATAGTTTCGGTGATTGGCACAATTATAGGAAGATGATGAGAATACATTTTGGGCAGCCAAAAGTGTGGATGACAGATAAGTATGATGGAAGGGATGATCCACGTGATCACCTGGCCAAATGGAGTAAGGCTTATGGAGCAGAGCCCCAGCCTGAATGGGTGCATCTATTTTGTCATACCTTGGGCATCATACCAATGAATTGGTACTTGGAAACCGAGCTCCACCATGGCACTAAAGAGTGGGAAATCTTGCGCCAGGGATTTATAATGACGTTCAGCTTTGAGGATGGGTTTGACTGTATTGACGCAGTGCTATAGGAGGTTAAAGCAGTGATCGTTAGGATACCGCAAGATCCCTTGGACCTGGCCCAACCTGATTGGACTACCCAGTTGAGTCACACGTTGAAATGCTATAACGTGATCACTGAAGAAGAAGACGAGGATCCCAGAAATATTAATATTCCAGAAATTGAAGGCCACTACAAGGTTGAAGGTTTGCAGATAGAGAATCCAAACATAATCGCGCCACTGAAGACTAGGCAGGTCAACATTGGCATAGAGGCGGATTCAAAATTTGCAAATATTGGGGACTATTGGGATGATGCGACAATAGACAAGGTTGCTAAACTCCTCCGCGAATATCAGGATTTATTCCCCACAAAGTTTTCTGATTTAGAAGGGATAATAGGAGACCTGGGTGTCATGAGGATCCCCCTGAAACTAGACGTGAAACCTATAAAAGAAAGACCTTACTGCATTAATCCTAAGTATAAGGAAAGGGTTCGCTCTGAGTTAGATAAGATACTCGCGGCAGGAATTATTGATCCAGTGGAAGAATTTGATTGGGTAAGCCTGATAGTGGTTCAGGAAAAGAAACAAAATTAAGAAATAAGGACATGTGTGGATCTCCAGAAGATGAATGACATTTGCATGCATGATCCCTTCCTAGCCCCAGTCACTGATGAGGTCCTAGTTAATGTAGGTGACCAAGAAGCATACTCTTTCACTGATGGGTTCTCGGGGTACCATCAAATCAAAATCACGCCTGAGGATAGAAGTAAGACGACCTTCACGACTGAATGGGGATGTTTTCAATACACCGTAATGCCTTTTGGCCTGAAAAATGTGCCAGAATTCTTTTCACTCGTAGTCATTTTGGCATTCAAAGACTTCATTCATAAGTTTTTGGTGGTATACTTTGATGATTGGACAGTGTTCGGATTGGTCAAGTGTCATGTGGCAAGTCTATGGTTAATGTTAGATACATGTCAGAGATACCAGATTGCGCTCAATCTAAAGAAGTGTTTGTTTTGTGTCCCTTTTGGGATCCTACTGGGTCATGTGGTATGCAGACAAGGATTGATGGTAGACCTCGCGAAGATCGCAGTGATAGTCAACTTGGAGTTTTCAAGGAATCTGAAACAAATACGTGCAACTCTAGGGCATACTAGATACTATAGGAATTTCATCAAGAGCTATGCCCAAATCACCGTGCCCATGGAGAAGTTGTTGAAAAAGGATGCTATGCTCTGTTGGAGTGATGAATGCCAGAAGAGTTTGGATGCGCTCAAATAGAAAATGGTCACCGCACCAATCCTAGTCTTCCCAGACCGGAAGAAGGAATTTCATGTGCACGTGGATGCCTCATGTATTGCGCTGGGATTCATGCTGACACAAGCAGGTGAAGGGAAATTGGACCATCTTATAGCATTCACGAGCAGGAAGTTGTCCAAGGCTGAGAAGAACTATTCCACTACAGAGCGCGAAGGACTAGCCATGGTGTACGTGCTCCAAAAGTTCAGGCACTATTTGCTGGGCGAACATTTTAAGATGTATATGGATAATTCTGTGTTGAAATACCTGGTCAATAAGCCTGTGTTGTGGGGGAAGATATGCAGATGGTTGTTTTTACTCCAAGAGTATGACTTTGAAGTTATTGTTAAGCCAAGACGACAAAATGCGGGATATGATCATATATTGTGCATTGAAACAGGAGAGGAACCTACTAATTTGGAGGAGGGGTTGCCTGAGGCACAACTCTTTGCAGTGCGCATTGCGAACAGTCACTTTGAGGATATCATACATCTCCTAATGACGGGAACTACTCTAGAAGGGTATACAAGCCAGCAGAAGAAGGAGTTAGTAGTGCACGCGACAAACTTCTCTGTCATTGCAGGGAAATTGTACAAAATGGGGTCGGGCGAAATATTGCAACGTTATGTACTTGACTTTGAACGAAGCAGCATTCTTGTGGAGGCTCGTGGAGGAGCTACAGGAGGACATTATGCAAGAAAAGCAACAATGAAAAAAGTTCTACGTGCTGGATTGTGGTGGCCAACCTTGCATAAGGATGCAAAAGCATATTGTAGGGCATGTGACGCATGTCAAAGGACTGCCAGGTCATTGCGGAGGGATGAACTGCCTTTAATGCCACAAGTGATGTTACAACCATTCGAGAAATGGGCAATTAACTTTGTGGGTCCTATTTAGCCTCCAGGAAAGAGGACAAGTGTGCGGTACATCATCAACATGACTGAGTACTTGAGCAGGTGGGTGGAGGCGCAACTTGTGAAGGAATGTACATGCGTGACAACAACAAAGTTTATTTTTGAATACGTATTGACAAGATTTGGTTATCCAAAGATCTTGATGAGCAATCGCAGTACCCACTTTCTTAACGAAACAATCAACGTGTTGATAGAAGAATTTTAGGTGTATCATCAGAAGATTATGCCTTATCACTCGCAGTCCAATGGGATGGTGGAAGCATTCAATAAGATACTAGAGAATGCACTGATGAAGGTCTGCAATGCTTAGAGAAATGAATGGGATGTGAGCGTACTAGTGGTGTTATGGGCCTACAGAACAACTTGCAAGAAGTTGATTGGGAAAACGCCTTCCAGACTTGTGTATGGTGTATAGATTATGATTCCAATGGAATACATTGTACCTAGTCTGTGCATAGCTGCACTCATAGGAATGGTGGACAACGGAGCCCCTGGAAGAGAGGCTCGCATAGCTAGGAGAGCTTGAGGAGGACCGATTTCTAGTTGGATTTCATCAACAAGTGCGCAAAAAGGCATGGTATGATTGGCACATCAAACTGCACACCTTCAAGGTAAATGATTTGTTCTTGTTATATGACAGTAAATTTGATAAATTTCCAGGGAAATTTCGGATGCACTAGCTAGGGCCATATGTCCGCAAGGAGATTACCGATGGTGGAGCAATTCAATTGGTCAAATTGAATGGAGAACCCTTCCCAAGGAAGGTGAATGGCAGCCGATTGAAGCCATACACTGGTGATCCAGCTAAGTGAATATATAAGGGAAGCACAGTCTTAGGGCTCCAGGTAGCTGAAAGGAAGCGCGGGACTCTAAACTACACTCCCTGGGTCAGAGAGCTACGTGATTGGGGAACTGCACGGAACAAAGATATGTCATAGTTCCCACATAAGAACGCAGGGGGTTGCGCTACCAAGGAAGAAACCATGCAGAGTAGCTGGAAAGTGACCGTTAAAGTCACTGTTCATGATTTTATGATGAGAAAATGACCAAATGGAGTAGGGGGGCGACATTGAAGTCGAACTTTATGGACCAGATCTCTGAAAATTTGCCACAAATATAGCATTAATGAATAAATTTTGGGGGGAGCAGTCAGAGTTGAATTTGAAAGTGCCTATAAATTACAGGTGGCTTCGTAGTGAAAAACACTTGGCATTTTGAGAATTGAGTTGTTGAACTCTCAGGTGCACATGAACCACAAAATCTTCGAGCTTTTGCTAGAAATTTCTGTGTTTGAGACAGTACCACAAGGGAATCAGGAGTTATTACGTAGCATTATGTCGACGCCCACTGAAGGTATGAGCGTGGAAGTAGCAACAGTCGAGGGAGCTGTCCCAGAGGTGGATATGATAGCAGAAGGAGCTACCCTGGAGGGTGCGCCTACATAAATACCAGCTGAAGAACCAAAGTCTCCACGGATGCCTAGACCAATGCCTACCCCGACCATGGAGGGTCCCAAGATCAAGAAAGGTAAGTTGGCCGCGCCACTGCAGCTAGTGCACACATCTCCCAGGAAACACCCCTAGAAGGTTAAGCCCACTGCATAAGAAAAGGGCAAGATGATTAACCTATAGCCGGAAGAATAGGAGTTTGAGGATATCCCAATGGATGGTGAGGATGTTGGGGTGGAAATGCAGGATGTCAAAATTGTGGGGTCTGACCCCATCACTAAGCTGCCTAAGTACGTTCCTCCACGCAAGGGAAAGACCAAGGTGCCCAAAGACATTGACGGGAGCAAGGTCACCCTGCATACACCCCTCTTGCCAGGCCAAACTGTGTTTGAAGGACCACACTTGGGGCATGTTCCCCTTTTGAAATTAGAATATTGGGATTTAGCGGACACATAGTGGTTTCCTCACCTAGCAATGGATCAACTCAAGCACCGCGTGTTCCAAAAAACCATTGGAGTAACTGCGTTAGAGCCATGGAAGTGGCTGAGAGGCGTGGATAAGGCAGGAATGCTCAACCTGTTATGGGTGCCGCATTACAACCACATGCCCATGAAAATGGTGGTAATCAAGCAGCTATTATGCCTGGTACACAATGGGTGTTTGTGGCTGGAGGAGCCAATACCCATCATTGATAGGCTGATCCATAGGATCACGTGGCTACTGTACATAGGGGAAAATCCAGCCATGGAGTTTGGAGGAAAGACTGGAAAGCATGTCCTTACGGAGGCCATGAAGGAAAAGTTCAAGTTAGTGAAGAAGCCACGTGACTACACCATTTTGAGCATCTGTGACCCTACGGTCAAAGTAGCCACACAACTCTTAGCAAGGAAGGTCATGCGGAAGTGTCGCACAGACGAAGTGTTGGCACCAGTCGTAGCATTGGAAACCCAATGCGTGGAGGGAGTTCAATTTAATTGGGTGTGCTACCTCTGTAGTGAGTTCCTCGCAAACTGCCGCGAGGCGCAAGATCTGAGCAAGACATTTCACTATGCATGGCTCTTGTTGTCCATAGTGCTGGTAGCATGGGAGCTACCTGAAGATAGTTAGTTTCCTTCATTTGTGCCAGACCTACCAGAGGCCGTGAAGTACACTTCGCTGTGGGTAACCAAGAACAACAAAATATTTTGGACCTTCATGGAGATGAACATGCACATGGCCATCAACTGCAAGTCGTGGTTGTCACCTACCAATTTTGACAGATTGTAGGAGTACATGGAATTCAAGGCTAATTTCCACCGCGTATCAATAAGAGCATGGAAGGACCCTAAGCATAAGTGGCATGACTTGCCCTACTTGGTGACAAATGATGTGATCGACATGGTCCTTGACAGTTGATTGACAGAATGGTGCACTACCTTTGACTTGACTGCAGGATCTAGCAAGATCGCCGCATAGCGAAAGAAGGAAGAAGCCAAGCTGAAGATGGAGTAGCTGGCCATGAAATGGAGAAAGGAGGCTGACACTAAGGCTAAGGTAGAGCACATTGTTGTGCAAAATATAGGCAGACAGGAAAGAGGAGAGGAGCGCAACTCTGACAAAGAGAAATCGCCCTCACCAGAGACAGAGGAAGAAGCAGACGAAAAGACAGAGCAAGGGGAGCGGAGCTAGAGATGAATCTGTTCCTATCAAGTGCACCAGGGGTCCTTGAAAGATAGGGCCACATAAGAAGTGCAAAGAAAGAAAGATGTCTTTGAATCCGATCAACCTGACAGATGGGGATCTGAATGATATAGGTGATACAATGTGGGATGCCACCACAGAATTGCTGCAGCAATTCAAGTAGCGGCTGCAGCAAGCATTGTGTGCTATTCAATCGAGTCTGCGCTAGCTGTAGATCCATGCCTCACACATGTAGACCAGCGTGGAGCCTACTAGTGTAGCCATTGGCATCTCAGAAGACGCAAAGATGCTACGTTCTAGTGACTCCTGAGCCATAGTGTTGCCAGATGGAACATTAATGAAGACAACTGATGCCGATGGACTCACTATTAGCACCCTCAAGGGCATGCGAATTAATCTGGCAGTGCTTGCTAGTGAAGTGCTTTACATTTTGCAGGATGGTGTGATCACCAAAATTTAGGCCTGCGATCACCATGTTTTGCAGGTGATTAGCGAGAAAAAGGCCAACAATGCTTAGATGGCTGTACAACGTGACTTCGTCATCAACCTTGTGATTAAATTCATAGATAAGAATCATTGCCTCACTAAGGTTGTGGATGAAGCATGCTGGACCATCTCGGAGTTGGACATCCTTGAGGCTGAGCCAGTCGATGTGCGGGTTTGAAAACTCATTGTGGGAGTGTGCGACGCACGCACAGAGTTGGCCAAGGTTCAACTAGAGCTGAATCTCAAGACCGCGGAGTTGTAGTTGAAGGCCCAACCTTCGACTCCGCTGGAAGTTAGGGAGTAATACACGACTGCTGTGGCAGATGTCGTAGTAGCAGTAGAAAGTGCAGTGGTGGACTACACGACACTTTTTGAGTAGTTGCTCGATGTCCTCACTAGCCTACAAGAGGACCCCAATGTACAGAGGCTGGAGAAAAAAGTGCAGGAACTACAACAACGCTACAACAAGGTTAAGGAAACAACGTGAACTATTGTCATCACACAAATGCTCGCGAAGCTACAAGAGGCCAAGGTACTGTAGGAATAGGTAGATGTTGCGTAGCACAAGGAAGCCCTGCTGAAGGCTCTCCTGAAGCCTTGGTTAGATGAGGCCTATGAGATCACGACTACCATTGAAGGCAAGTAGGCCAATTTACAGGAGACTCAATAGAAGCTACAGACTGCTAGCGCAAGACCAGTGACATAACAATTGGTTGAGGAGCTAAAGCAGGCGGCAACGCAATGCACCACAGAGGTAGTAGTTGTCTAGGTCGAGCTGGGAGGTCTTCACAACAATATCTCCATGCCAACCGAGTGACTCGAGGGCGAGTCACCATGTTTGTTTTGGGGGCCTGTTGGGAACGAGTCCCCTGGGGGTCAAGTCAATCTTGGGGTTAAGCACCCAAGTTTTGGGGCAGAAGGCCCGAATTTTGTGTAAAGAAATGTAAAGTCTCCGTATTTTATGGTCGCGGAGCGTGAAGATGTCTAAAGTTAAAATGGGTTTTCTACCCTTAGTCTAGATAAGTGTGTCAGTTTGGGAGATCTACCCATGGTCCGCGGACCATGGGATTGTATAAAAAGGGAAGTCCTCAAAGATCTAAGAGGAGAGTAAGTAAGTAAGTAAGGAGTCATGAGTCATTGGTAAGTTTGGGTGAGCTAAGAGCGAGAGTCTTATCATAGGAAGAGCCTTTGCAGCTGAGTGCGCAGAGGCCTAGGGTGGAAGTCTGTAGCTGAGTACATGGACCCCTACAACTATATGCATAGGGTGGAAAGAGTCTGTACTGGGAACTTGAATCATAAATAAAGAGAAGTATTCTGGAATGACTGTGTTTTCTGTCTCTGATTATTGCATCTGATTATGATATGTTGAATTCTAGGTTTACATTACAATGTTCAATTAATGTGTGAATGTATCTATTTCTATCTGTTATTTGAACACAAGTAATAATATATTCTTATGTGAGGGTAATCTTAATTACATGATAAAGTTGGCTAACCACTAAGATAATTAGGAAACGAGGCAGTAACATAGTTACATAGGCACGTAAGTGCATGGATCATTGTTTAAGGTTGCACGAAGGAAAATTGAATACCTTCATAGAGGTTCTGAAAGACAGAAGAGGAAATACATCGATAAGCCCTAAAGGCTTATCGATCTACGTGAAGGAAAGGATTAAGGTAGAAAACCGACATCACAACCATCTCAGGGTGTGGAAACATGGTTCCTGCATCCCCCCATATTGCTTCAGGTGAGACTTTGGTCTGCGCTCCGTGGACTGATTCTGAAAGGGCCAATAGTGTAGGGATTTTCTTGCCTGCCTAATGTTGAACCTGGGTTAGGGCCCATCAAGCTAATAGATGGTTATGCCTACCAACCTATATTGGAAGGTGGAAAAACATGTATTGAGATAACTTAGAGGCACTACTCAGTTTGGGTTGTGGTATAGACAGATAGAGGGAGTGAAGCTTCAAGGCTTCACCGATGCAGATTGGGCAGGGAGTCCATTCGAAAGGAAGAGCACATCAGGAGGGATCTTTAGTATTGGGTCAGCGACAATTTCTTGGTACAACAAAAAAAAAAGATTAGTTTCACTCACTTCGGCAGAGGCATAGTACATGGCTATCACACTTGGACCCCTGCAACTGTCTCTTTTAGTTTTTCAATTTCCTTAATTGTAGCACAATTTATTATTTTTAGCAGTTTTTCGGGTCCTAAACTTCTGGAGTCGTTTTGAGGCCCTAAAGGATGTTTTTTTGGCAATCTAACTGCCAACAATTTTGCAATAAAATCTTCTTTTCTGTCGTAATCCTCGGAGAGATATTTCCAATCGAGGATCATGCATGTCAAACAGAGATAATATGACCAAGTCATGACTGTGGGAAGTTAGCTATCCAACTAACCCCAACGGGGCCCATAAAATCTTGGTGTCACATCTCCTCTGGTTAGGGTTTTGGTTGTTTAGTGTTTGCTCTTATTTTTCAATAATAAAAAGGCCCTTGAGTCTCATTGTAATGTAGTTCAGAGGCATGTAGCCACCACATCTCTTCTCAGAGATAAGCTAGTCTCATTTCCATACTATTTTTAAGCATATTTCATTATTTGATATTAATCAAAGGAAGTGCTATTTTTGCTACATCTTTGTATTTATGGTTATATCTATAATTTTTTGCGTTCCTGTTTAAATCCGGATCAACAGATGGATCCAACAGTGATTTATTGTCATAATCAGAGTTGTATCAAACTCTCTGAAAATCCAGTTTTTCATGATCGGCCTAAGCATATAGATATCTGGTATCATCTCAGAGATTGTGTATTGAGGTGGATCATGTTGTTAGATTACATTCCCACAGAGGAGCAAGATGTTGACATCTTGACAAAGGAATTTCCAAGATGTAAATTCAAGTTTCACAGAGACAAGATTGGGGTAGTGGATAATCCCTTTCTTGTTGAGAGGGAGTCTTGAGAAATGGTAACAAGAAATTCCAGTTTAATTTTTCCTTGAATTAAAATGTGAATTAAATTCGAATTCTATTCTCATAGAAACTTAAAATAATTAACTAAGTTTAATTAACTTAATTAATTTGGGAAATTCGAATTGGAAGTCTTTTAGAAGACGTATATGTTCTCCCTCACTTATAGGAGTTTAGGATGAGTTATGAATGAGTTGTAATTAGTTAACTTAGTTTATTGAGTTAAGTCTAGTTAAATTAGTTCCAATTAGTTTCAGGAACTAATAGTGAGTAAATAGTCAGTTGGGACACTAGTGACCTAATTAGTGCTACCCTACTTAACTGAAGATTCCACCACAGAAACTCATGCATGTTGATTCTGAGAAAGACCCAGTTGAGACTAGTGTGCAGGGATAGTGTACTATTTGTTTTAGATTTTTCTGAGTTGTACTGATAGTGCATGCAATCAGGAACTAGTCCTTGAGGGATTGCATTATTTTTAGAGGCTTTATTTCCCTTTAAATACAAGCTATCCTTCATAGGAATTACACATTGGAGTAGAGACTTGGAGAGCTTGTGAATTGGCTAATATTTGGCCTTGAGCTTTCTTATGAGTTGGAGATTGAATTTTTCGAGTGTTGAGATTGTTCTAGAGAGAAAAGAATTGTAATTTCATCTTGATTTTTCAGATTAATACAAAACAAATAGTAGGGTTTTGAGCTGTGGCTTTCCCCGGATATTTATTGTATTATGTGCCTTTGATTCTCTTCCTCTATTAATTATTTTTTTCTCGATGTTTGTGGGCTTCCGCCGTAAAGAGTAGAAGTAGATTATTATCTCTTGTTTTAGTAGATTACATGAGCTTGTGAATCTACAAGATTTTATACACATCTAGATATACCACAAAAATTTTAATAATTAAACCCCTAAAAGTGATGATGATTTCTCTTTGGAATGTAGCTCCTGCGTTCATTAATCCGAAAGGCATTTTTTGATATGCATATGTTCCCCATTTTGTTCTTAACGCGGTCTTTAATCTGTCCTCTGGATGAGAAAGGATTTGATTGTAACCTGAGAATCGATCTAGAAAAGACATTAGTTCAGAACCAACAACTGATTCTAGGAATTGTTCCAATGGTGGAAGGGGAAAATTATCTTTTTCACATGCCTTATTTAAATTCCTAAAATCAATACAAATGTGAATATCACCATTATTTTTCCTAACTGGTACAAGATTAGAAACCCATTTGGAATGCCTTACCGGAAAGATAATTTTGGCCTTTAGAAGCTTATTCAACTCACTTTTGATCTGACTTTCCAAATTTGGATGAATCTTTCTGAGTTTCTGCTGAATGGGTTTCACATTAGGTAGCATTGGGATAGTGTGTTGGATGATAGAAGTATCATAAGTTTTGAGATCTTCATAATTCCAAGCAAAAATATTCTTATATTTTTTTAACAAATGAATAAATGCATTTCTCTCTTCAGATGAGAGTCCAAGACCTAAGTTAATATTTTGAGGTTTGATATCAGATCCAAGGTTAACTAGTTCAAATCTCAAAGTTGAACTTTGAATTTTGTAGTTGGTGACCTTTTTAAACCTATCTTTTAAATCATAAAGATCCTCAAGTTTAACTACAGGCTTGGGAAAAGCATTTTCTTCATTTGATTTATTCAATTGTTTATCATGCTCATCTTCATCTATGACTTGGTCATAATAAGATTCTTTAGATGTCAAAAAATCTAGGATATCTTCATCATCATTAAACACTTGCCAATTAGTGATGTTGTCAGGAATGGAAGGGCGAAAAATTAACTCTATAGAAAACCTATCAGGGCTAAAATATTTAGGTTTGATGAGTTTGGATGCAACATTGGCCAAAATATCATCATTTTCATTCTGTAGCTTGGGAATTAGAGAAATATTAAATGCAATGCAATGTGAAGTAAGATTTTGAATTAAGGAATGATAATGTGTGAGATGATTAGAAACAAATTAAATATTGTTTCTTACTTTTTTTATAACAATTTCTGAATCATCAAACACTTGAAAATATTTGATATCAAGACTTATGGCTTTATGCAATCCTTGTACTAATGCTTCATATTTAGCTATGTTATTAGTACATTCAAATTATAATCTACATTCCAGCATGGTTTTTTCACCATTAGGGCTTATCAATATGCATCCATATCATGTACCATCATTAAATTTAGAACCATAAAAATAAAGAATCATGCTTAATTACAAATGTATCTACAATATTTATACATTTAGTAAAATCTGTTTGTGAATAATTTTCAATTGAGACGAAACAAAATTAGTTAAGAAATGAGATTTATGAGCTGCAAAACTTCCAAAGAAAGATTCTGAAGAATAATTTCCAAGGATGTTGTTTGTGAAAACTATAGGCTCATTTTCTTCATCCAAATCAGTAACTAAGTATTTCATGTGCTTTTCTCTATCCACCTAAATTTGATTCGGTTTACCATTGTAAGGAAGCCATATGTGTGACCAATCTGTGGCGAAATAACTATGTGTTGGAAATAATACTGAGAGGGGGGTGAATCAGTATTATCAAATCAATAACTTTTTCATTTCATACTCAGATTTATATACGCTACTTCAATGAAGGTACCCCGCATGTACACACAACTATCTTTAAAGAAACCAGCGTATATCCAACAAACTTATGACTCAGTTAATTCATCATATACTTATCTTTAATCAATGCATCAATACTTCATTAACCATATAAACAGTAACCATGTGCAGTAATAACAGAATAAACCATCACACATAAATAACACACATGAACACCAATCATTGAAAACCCATCATCACTGAAGCAAATCACAATTAATCAATCTAAAGATTTAGAACACTGTCACCAAAACACAGTCACTAGAACACAAAGCAGAACCCAAAATTCTACATCAACAGCCATGACCAACTGCAACTTGAAATATCATATTTCATAATGTATATGCTACTTTAATGTGTCGAACCAACATGTATATGCACTTTTACCAAACCGAACCAGCATACGGATCAATGAATACTAACTTAAAACATCACAACTATTCCAGACTTCAGTCATACCCAGATCATAACATTTACAGTGTAAAGCATGCGTTAGAATTCAGATCTAGACTATCCATGATCAAACCATATAATAATGATTCATTTTAGGTCTCATGATCCTGATCCATCATTAGATCTCATCCCCCACCAACTGCTAAGCTTAGTTCAGATCAAGAAAAGCACCATAAACCCATAACATGCATATTTTCTTTTGATCTCACTATTCATAAGATAGACATTTATTCCACATCTTGGCCTAATGATCTTCTCCTCCTTATATAGTTTTATGCTTTTCTCAATACCTTGGACCAAAACCACTTAGGACCAATACCTTGGACCAAATACCTAGGGTCAATACCTCAGACCAAATACCTTGGACCAATACCTTGGACCCAAAATACCTTGGACCAAATACCTTATATCAAAAATTTGGTTTTCCAACATGTACACTCTTTTCCTCCTGTGGGACTGCATGTATACGTATATGCTCTTTTTGTTTTGTGTGTCCACGCGTATACACTATGATAAATTGAACTAGCATATACCTTTCTTTCTTCAATCTATGGAGTCTGATTTGTAATCCTTTGTTGTTAACCTGTTTCACTGTGAACTGTCATATGTGTGATGTTGCCATCAAGGACAACACCTGTATCATAATGCCAACAATCTCCCCCTTTGGACTTGATGGAAACAACAACACCAAGACTCTCTCCCCCTTTGACATCAAGGGAAAAGGGCGGACCAAGATATTATCCCCCTTTTATATACATTATGATGTCCATGCTCCCCCTGAGTACATGCTAAATTCTCTAATTAAGCTCCCCCTTTGTACATGATGGGATGCACTAAACCGTCCATGCTCCCCCTGAGCACATGTAGAGTCTGCAATAATATTTTCCAAAAGAGACTCATGAATCTATAAATCAACTATGTGAGTATGAGCTTCCTATCACCAATGACTCATACATACATCAATCACCCAACCAAGTAGGGATACACCACATTTGACTCATACACCCAACCAAGTGGGGATATACCAAATATTTATACATGACTGAAATAGAAATTATTGCATCATCCTTCCCATGCATAGTGGGGTTACAAAATAGATCTTTACATGACCTTTACAATAAATGATATACATGAAATTTATAAGAAGGACCAACGATCTAAACAAGACCATGATAGTCATCAATAACTATCATACACCATATATGATTTGTACCATAAGCATCTGTCAGCATCAAGATCAACAACCTGTATATGTCCATCATCAAAAGAGTCACCTGAATCAAAACAACTATGTGGATCAAGCAATATAAGCATCTTCATGTACCAAGATCTTCTAGCATAATGCCAACAATGCATTATTAGAAGCATATGATCCCCCTGAACCTGTTTCAACTGTTCATTATCAGATCTGATCATTGCAAATACCAGTAAGAATCATCAAGGCAGCATCATCAATCAGATATACATCAACTTTTTAACAACTTATGAGGGCCCAAAACACTTCCACATATCATCAACAAACTGTAACCATCATCAATAAGAACAGAATAGATAATCGATAATTGACTGAACCATATCAGACCCCTTTTCTTGAGTCTGTCCCACTGATTTTTCTCTAAAACACCATATACGCGACTGTGCAGCTTCTAACTCGCGTATATATGCGACTTCTCTTCATAATAACTGCGTATGAGAATTGGAATACTGAAGTTTTACACTTTCATCTTCCCCTGGGTCTGTTATGTCTGTAAAATGAGCTATGCCACATCTTTCTAACAATAATTCCTTCTTCTTCAATACCTTGTATTGTCATGATGTTTGTTCCTTTTGGTATGGTGTCCGAAATTTTCTCTTGCATTCCTTTGCTTTATGTCCAAACTTGTTACATGCATAGCATCTTACATGTTTCATATTCCTTCTATCACAATCAATAACTTTGTGACCAAACATATTGCAAGAAAAACAATATCCCTTAAAGTACCTGGAAACTGATGATCTTTCTGTGTGATGGTCTTGAACCATTCTACTTCTGCATCTAGCTGCAACATGTCCAAAATTATGACATTTAAAACATTCAACATTATTTGTTAGAGAAAAGAAACAATTATCCCTTCCATAGTTAGGTGGAAATGTTTTTCTTTGAAGTCTTTCTTTCCTTGGTTGTTGATGGGGTTGACCTTTTATCTCCTTGTTGAGCATTTCAGATTTTGCATTGGAGTTCCTTACTTCATTTGTGAGTTAGATTCACCTTCATGAAAACCAAGACCAATCTTTATAATAGTCGAATGCTGAACTTTAATGATTTCATCTAACGTTTTCGATCCTTTAGCAAATCTAATATTCAGAGTCTTTGTCTTTTCAAGTTCTTTTCTTAGACTTACTACTTCACATTCTAACACTTCATTGTGTTTGTCTTTTTTAGTGAGTTGATGTGTCATTGTGTTTATTACTGTATCCTTTTCTGCCAAACTGATTTTGGGTTCACTAATTTCTTTAAGAAAATCTTCCTTTTCTAAGGCATCATTTTCATATGCCATGAGTAGTTTAATTTCTTGATCATCTTCGTCACTATTGGATAAGCCATCACTATCATCATGAGTATAATAAATTCTATTACCTTTTGGATACATATTTCCTTTGACATGAGGGAATTTAGTAGCATAATGACCAACTCTACCACAAGAAAAGCATTTGAATGGTAGCTTACCTCTGAATCTTCCGGAACCCCGTTGAAGCTTCTTGACAAAATTTACCTCACCTTCTTCTTCTGATATGTGTCATGATTCATTGTGCTCTTCCTTTTATTTTCCCTTTTTTGATGATTTAAAAGCGGCTTCTCTCATATTTGATGGACCTCCTTTTCTCATTTCAAAGGCAGTTAGGATTCCATGGAGTTGAGTCACAGTAATAGTTTGAAGATCCTGTTTTTCTACTATGGTAGACACTTTTGACTCAAATTTAGAAGACAAAGATCTCAAAATTTTTTCAACTAAAATAGCTTCCTTTATCTCTTTGCCCAGATTTTTCATATTATTTACAATCCCATCTACTCGCAAGAAATAACTAGAAATTCTTTCATAACTATGCATCTTGAGTGTTTCATACTGAATTATGAGAGTTTGTAGTTTATCACATTTTACCTAGGAGTCACCTTCGTAGCTCTGGATGATTCTGTCCCATATTTCCTTGGCCGTGTTGAGCTGCATGACTTTGACGAATTCTGATTCTGATAGACTTCCCAATGAGGCATTGACAACTTTGGCATTGATTTCATGTGTTTTCCTTTCTGCTGGATCCATGGGGATTGCTGCTGGATATTGATATCCTTTCTCCACAATTGCCCAAACATTAGCTCCAAGTGATTGAAGATATGCTCTAGTTCGTGTTTTCCAATATACCAAGTTGTTCCCATTGAAGATTGGTGGTCTGATAGATCCCATGCCTTCGTGATTGTTCATTTCGAAAGATCTCCCTTCAAGCGATCAAGCTTCTTCTAAAGGACTTGCTCTGATACCAATTGTTGGAAATAATACTGGGGGGGGGGGGTGAATCAGTATTATCAAATCAATAACTTTTTCATTTCATACTCAGATTTATATATGCTACTTCAATGAAGGTAACCTGCGTGTACACACAACTGTCTTTAAAGAAACCAACGTATATCCAACAAACTTATGATTCATTTAATTCATCATATGTTGATCTTTAATCAGTGCATCAGTACTTCATTATCCATATAAACATTAACCATGTGTAGTAATAATAGAATAAACCATCAAACATAAGCAACACACATGAACACCAATCACTGAAAACCCATCATCACTGAAACAAATCACAATCAATCAATTTGAAGATTCAGAACATTGTCACCAAAACACAGTCACCAGAACACGGAGCAGAACCCAAAATTCTGCATCAGCCACATAATCAACTGCAACTTCAAATATCATATTTCATAATGTATACACTACTTTGATTTTCCAAACCAGCGTGTATACACACTTTTACCAAAGAGAACCAGTGTACATATATGCAAATGCTAACTTAAAACATCACAACTATTCTAGACTTCATTCATACCCAGATTAGAACATTTACAATGTAAATCACATGTTAACATTCAGATCTAGACTATCCATGATCAAACCATATAATAATAATTCATTTTAGGTCTCATGATCCAGATCCATCATTAGATCTCATCCCCCACCAACTACTAAGGTTCATCCTTAGTTCAGATCAAGAAAAACACCATAAACCCATAACATGCATATTTGCTTTTGATCTCACTCTTCATAAGATAGACATTACTTCCACACCTTGGCCTAACGATATTCTCCTCCTTATATGGTTTTAGGTCTTTCTCAATACCTTGGATCAAAACCACTTAGGACCAATACCTTGGACCAAATACCTAGGGTCAATACCTCGGACCAAATACATCGGACCAAAACCTTGGTTTTCCAACATGTACGCTCCTTTCCTCCTATGGGAGTGTGTGTATACATATACGCTCTTTTTGTTCTATGTGCCCGCGTGTATACACTACTTTGACAAAGTGAACCAGCGTATACCTCTCTTTCTTCAATCTCTAGAGTCTAATTTGCAATCCTTTGTTGTAAACCTATTACGGGTGTGAGTTGCCATCAAGGACAACACTTGTATCATAATGCCAACACTATGTAATTTCTCAGACCAGTGTCTGCTTAAAATAAGACCATAAAATTCAGGAATATCAACAACCAAAATATCAATAATTTGAAAAACATTTAAATTTGAATATAATCTTATTAAAACAAATTTCAATTCTCCTAGTACTTTAACGTTTGTTCTATCTAATTGAACAATGTGGACAACAAATTTCTCAGGTGTTATGTTCAACTTGATACAAATGTAATAGGGCATGATATTTGATGATGCACCCAAGTCTACCAAACAATTGTGAAAATTTTTATTAAAAATTTCAAAGGTTAAAAGAAAAGGAGGAGTATGGGAATTTGACCTGTCTCCAATTAGAATTGCATCAGAAGCATTGATTTTGTATGGAGAGTCACTTGGAGGCCTACCATTTCCTTTTGAGGCTTTCACTGTTTGTAAATGAGAAGTAGGAACAACATTTAATTCTTTAAGCAATAATTTTTGTTGTTGCTTCAACTTACTCACCTCATACATGGAAATGTTAGCCTTAACTTTCTTCATATCTTCCACAATGTTATATTCTATATCTTTATCAGAAACAATAAGAGTTTTAGATGAAGAGGGGGAATTTGAAGAAGATGGAATGGACTCAGAAGGTTTAGGAGGAGATTTTTTTATTGCACCTTTATCTTTATTAACAGGAGTAGTTGATCTCTATTTTTTATTTGATGGAAATGGATCAATAGATTTTTTACTCCTAGTTTCTACTAGTAGAGCTTCTCCTTCTTCTTCGTTTTTTGATGTAGTAAGAATAAAATCCCATAATCCATGAGCTTCAACTAGCTCTTCTTCTTCTATTCTTCCATAGATAGGTTGATTCTTCATCTTCATCTTGATTTGATTCAGCGTTAGATATGATATTGGGTGGTTGAGATGATGAAGGTTGAGCTTTCTTGAAATGTTTAAAAGATCTTTTTGAAGATTCTGATACTTGTTTCTTAATCTCGACCATTTCATTTGACATTGTTTTGAGGACTTTCTGTAATCCTTCTAAATTGAAAGGGTCCTTAGAAGGTTTCTTTTTGGCTTCTTCTTTAAAAGTTACTTTCTTTGATTTCTTTTCTTCAAGAATAGTTTTCTTCTCTAAAGCTAGAATTCTCTTTTCAACAAACAAAGCTTCTTTCATGTTTTCAGCTAAAGTAGCTTTACTAGCTCTATCTACGAATATCACAATATTAGAGGGAAGCACAGAGATATACCATTCTATTTGTACATATTCACCAGGTTTTGAAGTATCAAGAATCTTATTAAGCAATTTGTTGAACCTAGAATTAAAATCTTTAATTTTTTCATTTTGATTTGCTTTAAGATTGGATAGATCGTTAATTAATGTAGTTGTTGTACGATCATCACCAAAATTTGTCAAAAATTTCTCTTGAAATGTATTCCAGTTAGAAATTGAACCTGCAGGTAAAGAAAAGTACTAGGATCCTACTGATCCTACAAAAGTATAGGGGAAAATTCTACATACACAATCTTCTTCTTCAACTCCATTAAGGTTAATGGCCAACATGTAATTATGAAAATGTTCTTCAGTTGGAACTTCTTCATCAGGATTAAACTTGGGTAACCATATTTCTAGATGTTTAGGTAAAGGATGAAGGGGTGCTGGCATTTGGACTGCACCTGGGTTGGTCCAAGGTCTATTATCCATTCTGGGAGCTTGAGTAGAAGAAGTTGCAGAAGTAGATGTAGAAGAGGTTGAGGATGACTGTGTGGAAGAGGAAGTTGCCCCTGTGGTAGTGTTGATTATAATAGCACTAGTTGATTGAGAATGAGAGGTATGAGTGGAAGGATTGATTGGATGAGAGGAAGATGATAATGAAGGATGAAATAAAGGTGTGTGTGGTGGAGAAGATGATAAAATCTCACTAGTAGATGATTGTGACTCATATGTTTTATTCTTTCTTTGGTTAGAAGGTAAGGGAAACTCAAATGAGTAATTCCAAGTTTCTCATTTTGGAATTGAGTCAAAATATGAGAATATTGAAAAGATGATGATACACTACCTTTAGATAATTTAGATTGTTGTGGCCTCTCTTCTGAAATAGAAATTACTTCTAATCTTTGAATTAAGGTCTGAACTTCAGGTGACTCTTGGGAAGAACATTGATCAAATGGCTTAGGGTGTGTGTTAGGAGACCTTGTGGTTTTTTCACAACTTCTGGTTCGGGAGTAGGATATTTTGAATGAGATATAGAAGGTGGAGGATATTTTGAGGGAGAATGACTCTTTTGATGACGTTTTGATTTAGGATTAAAAATTATTTCCATTCATAGTTGGGGGACCTCCTTCTAGCATGAAAAATGTTGAAGGCTGGAAAATATCTGCCTCAACATTGGGGAAAACCACCTAGTCGGGAACTCAAAGCAACTTCATTTCCATTGGAATTGGTGGCTCCAACTGGGGATAATGGGACCAGTTTCCCTTAAAAGATATATAAATGAATAATGGAATAGAATGAGAATAATGGAGTGATTTAAAACCAAAGATGATATTAATAAATATACTTATTCTATGTATCTCCCGGGATAATATTCTTTTACATGTGATTTATAAAAGATTTCATAAAGTATACAACAATATAGATCATTAAACACTTTATGAAGAGAAAGCGAATAAGATAAACTAATTTAATTAAATAGTTAATTAAATTAGTTGATTAAAACCAATCACATATAAGATCTCGTTATTTCATATATGATTAAAAAGATACAATCTTACACATCAATAGTGACAATGTCTGATTGTTTGCAAAACATACATATAATGGAACAACTTATAGAAAATTTACTATCTATCTCATTGAAACATAGCAGCAATGTAAAGATAATAGTACCTGATACATCAAGACTCTGCTCATGAAAAAGATAGCTTCTGGTTCAACTCTTCTATTAGATAACTTTGGAATAACAATAGTGCAACTTCAAAGTTGTCTATCAAAAATTCAGAACCCCTTCTCTAATGACATGAAGGGGTTTTATAGTCTATTAAGATTACAAAAATAGTAAAGTAAAAATAAAGATCTTGAAATAGTTCCAACAAACTAAGCTAAGATAAAGTAAAGACAAAGATAACATTATGTTGTAACAATAAGTTCATGACTATGCTATAGGCTAATTTTCCTTTGCTTTCTGAGTCCACATATGTCTGTCATTGGCTTCAATTCAGGGGGATGAATTGGTTGTATGCACATCTGTCTCGTAAAGACTACATCGTTGAGTGTTGGAAGGAGATGAGTTGTCACATTAGAAAGACACCTCAGCACAAGCCATTGACTATGTGGCTTTACCAAGAAATGCCAATGGCTTTCGAGGTTTACTTTTGATAAACTCTTGATATCTTCAACCTTTTTCTTTGATGTTTCTTGCCATGATTTCGTCAGAGATTTGACATCCGGTAAAGTGTCATATGGGAATTCTTGGATTAAATTGGCTTGCAATAGGTTTTCTGTGATATATTCAGTGAGATTAGAAGCAAGGTTTATGGCTATGATGATAGCCATTTATGCTTGCTTTATCTTTATGTCCCAGTCACCGAAAACAATATCTTTATGAGATTCTTCAATTCGGGGAAGATCGAGTGATCTTCCCTCAGCACTATCTTGCCAATCTATATGCTCAGAAATCTTTTCATCAACTTCTTCATAAAATGTCCTTAGATCGGACAATTGGTTAACCAAGGAATCACTAGACTTACACAAATCATTAATCAAAGTTAATTTATGACAAAATACAACCTATTGTTTAGCAAGGAGTGTATTCAGTTCTCATGCTTCCTTTTTAACTTCATTAATTTCTGGATTCTCTTTCAACTGATTCATCTTTTGTTGCAGCTGTTGTATTTGTGCATCTTTACCTTTGATATCAGATTCATATTGTAGTTTCAAATCATTGAAACTCTTCTGTAATTCAGCAAGCTTTGCTTGCCATTGTTGTTCTATCACCTGTCTTTCGCTTTGGAGACTCTGTTCTAACTGAAAAATCTTTTGATCCTTGTCGTTTATAAGGAGTTGAACTTCTGCTACTTTATCAATAGTTTTATTGGAATAAGCTCTTGAAAACTATGAGAGTTTGTTTAATTCTTCATTAGGAGCTGAATGGGCTCCTTTCTAGAGAACTTCAAAATGAGTCTCATTAGAGACTAATGCCTGGGCCTGTTCTAGCTTTATTTTGTTTCTTTCTCTGCTCATATTTTCTGTGTTTAGGACTGTAAAACACATATGAAGGAGGAATTTTCTCAAATTTTAGAGATACTTCTTCTGTAGCAAATGTTGGGATAAATTCCATATCTTCAGCAACATTAGTTTTCTCGAGAGCCTCAACTATGAATGAAGTCATCCCTACAGTTTCTGAAATCTGCATTGGTTCTTTGTTGACTTGAGTGTTTAACTCCTATGTCCTTTTGGCTGATAAGGAATGATTGAATTCCTCCCAAGATTCATGCAATTCATTTTCTCCCTGAATTTTCTTTATTTGTTCGATAACTAAAGTAGCTATCTTTGAGATTTTATAAACAATTGTGTCTTTTGATGAAGAAGCTGATATCTTCAAAAATTTAGTATTTTGTTGCAAATGTCTCAACAAATCTATGGGCAAATGGGTTATTATCTGACTACGGTATTGATTAAACTCAATCAATTCCTCAAGAGTTAGTCAGTCTGCTGCTAACTTCTCAATCCTGGAGTACTCTAGAACCATTTCAAACAAGTCATCAAATTTATTAGGCTTGCTTGTGAATTGTTTGATTCTAGCCTATGTTGTGACATATTTAGCGACTCCATTAGGATCATACTATCTATTTGGGATGGTTGGGAAATTCAAAGCTTTAATTTGGTCAACTTCAAGAAGAGCATGTTTGAAATTATCCAATGCATAGATACCACAAGAAATAGGAAAAGAAGGCCAAAGGGTTTTCTTGGCATCTTTCAGTACTTTGGTCAAACCATTCCCAACTGTCTAATATGCAATTTCCCTGGCTAATAGCTTATCAAGGACAAAAAGAGGTAAAACATGAGGATTAGAAAGACTACCAAAAATCTGAATATAGGTGAATGACTCCTCCTTGAACCACCTTCCTATTAACATTAAATCATCATTAGCTTATGTAGAGAGTTTAGGTGCTTTGTTGCCGAAAACCTCTTGGTGAATAGGGAGGAAGATTCCATGAAAATTTTGTAAAAATGAGAATGAAACTTGGATTCCCACAAGATATCATGGTAGATATGAATGGGGGTAGGGTCTTGAATTGTCCATTTCCATCCCATGGATGGAAAATCATATGAAAAACAAATAACATCCATTACATAGGCGCTCATGAAGAAAGGGGGAAGAGCTCTATCAGTGATATTGTGTTTTTTTTCTGTAGCTTAGAATTTGAGCAGTTAAAGTATTAGACAATATATTTGCCCAATCCATAATATAACCATTTGAAGAAGCTTCTATTAATGGTACCCATTCTTCTGAGAACTTTTGTTTATTATGGTAATTGTATAAACAACATATTATAGTAGCAATATGAGAGAAAGGTCTAGTAAGGGAAGCTATTGAATACATAACCCTATCCTCACGTTTGTACTTGTTAAGGTCCCTTATCCATTTCATGATAGGCTCTGCTAGTTTTCAGTTCTCGTGCATAAACTTCTGGACAAACTGAGTGTTGTACTTCTTCTGCGTCGGCAACAAGTGGAACATTTTCCTGAGATCTTTGACCTTGAATGACCCAATGATTGTCTATTTTGGAGTCATGAAAAAACTATCTATGAGAATCAAATTGTTGATGACCCATCTCACCATATCCATGTAGGGAAATATTTTGGGACGAGCTGAAATTCTATGTAAAAAGGAATTTCCCACATCATTCCATCTAGAATCAGCAACCAAAGTCCTATCATATGTGGTAGCACTTTCCCTCTCAATTTACTTTGGCTTCTCATCTTCGAATAATTTATGTATGATTTCCCAAGAGGAGGACCCTGCATCTAGTGTGCATGTAGTTTCTGTGAATAACAATGAAATTTTGACAATTTCTATAGGAGGCAAAAATGTCTGTGGTTGAACTACATACTTCTTCTTTGCTTTGATAATTCTAGACACCTCCTCTAATTGTTTTTTGTTAGGATTTACCTATTAAAAAGAAAAACAAGGATGAGCAGCAATAATTCATTAAGGCAAATAGTCTTTTCAATTCAATGCATGATTTCATGAAAAATCCTACAGTATTACATCAAAATAGTAACAAATCATTCAAAACCTAGAAACCATAAATCACTCAGAGTGGCCATTAATTGTCCCCATTATTTATTATTCTAAGTCTAATCATAATGGGGGGTTGTTGAGTACTACAAACTAGAGTTAGGTTTCAAGGTTGACGTGCCAACACCAAATATATAACTCTTAGAGCCTTAGATGGACATTGAATCCCCAAGGAAGCTAGAAAAAAAGATAAATAAAGAGGCAAAATAAAGTATTTTAGCTCAAGAAGAAGAAAATATAGAAGAGGAGGTTGATGCTACTTTAATATCCCTAATCACTCCAACAAATCCCAATACAAATAAACCAAGAGAACCTCCTGTCTATTTTAGAAGAAGAAAGAGTAATAGAATATGTTTTACTGGAAAACCTAAGCCTCCATTACCCACTCCAATAACTATCGAGGAAATTACCAATACCTAGCAAGAAGAGCTTCAAAAGGAAGAAGAACAAAGACTAATAATATAATCAACTAAAAGGAATTAATTGAAATTATAGATAGAAGGTCCAAGCACTTAGCCTGTGGTGATACAAGAGCAAACTGTAGTGTTGTAGGAACACATAACAGTGCTACAAGGACACATAATAGTGCTATAGGAGAAAAAAACCAAGGTACAAGAACATAGATCAGAACCACAAGAAGCTCCAAAAGAATCCTCTTCCTACTACTCTTCGATTGAGGTGGGACAAACACTCCCTATTCACCTAACACCCATCTTATTATTTTAGCTTTAGGAAGAAAAGGATATAACTCACAATGGAAGTATATTGTATAGTCTAAGGGAGTTATTGATGTTGGTAGAATGGAAGAAGAGATGAAAAAGATGAGAGAGGAGATTTCCCTCCTCATATTTAATGAAGCCAATAAAAGGGACCACCTAGAAAAGGAAAATAAAAAGTTGAAGGCCCAACTATAGCAAACAAAAAGGTTGTTGTAGGAAAAATAAGGTCAAGTTTCCACCTTAGAAACAAATTTTGGCACTATGGCCCATCTTTCTTTAGAAGTTATGAAATGTAGGAAGTGTTATAGATCCATTTGGGCACATCAATCCCATCACTCAGATTAGTACCATTAGGGCTCATCAAACCCTAATTGAGTTGCTAGATGCCTTAGATATGTCACCACTTTGAATGCCTCCTTCCCTGAGAGTTTCATGGCCTGAAGCCCTCCAGAATTTCCTCCTTGAGGGACCAGCACAACTTTGGTCAGGGGTAAGTGCACTTCAGTGAAGGCAGGCCCATGTCAGGGTGCTTTGCAGAGCACTTAGGCCCACTTTGACCTGCGCTGGGTGAGATTGAGAGAATTCAACACATGGTTCTAGGAATATTCTTATCTTTGGAGCTTTCTAGAGGATTCCCACACTTATAATCTCCTATGAGCTAGAAATTGGATAGGGAATGAGTTAAGTATCCTCCTATCCTCTCATCCCTTCCTCCATGGAAACTAACTCTTATTTTGGAAGGCCATTCCATACCCTCATTTATGACAATGTCTCCTCCAATTGCCTATAAATTGAGCACTCATCTAATTGATCAGGGGCTAGACTTTCAGAATTTGTAAAGAGATACTGTTGGTTTGAGGATTGAGATTATAAACAAGTATTGTCATGCTGCCAGAGTGTTGTGCTATTGATGTGATGTTAGTTGGAACCCAAGCTGGAAGAGTGACAATGGATCAAACTTCATGGTTGTAATTCTTCCTTCTGCTTAATAAAGATGTTTACACATTTTTTCCATATGCTTATATTGATATATGATGTTTTTATGTGCGAATGTATCTGATTCCATTTACTTATAGTCGATAGATCTCTTGCTTTGATTGGTTCTCTATCTTATGTTTATGCTTGCAGGTACTTTTTGAGCAAGTTATGTTCGAGAAGGGGCAACAAAAGGAAAGTGAAAGAACAAGTAGGTCCTTTGATTCCCTTGTCTTATTTATCATCTATAGGAAAAGGATAAGTGCTTTAAATCTGTTGTTCTAGTACAACTACCTACCTAGGGAATTATTATTTATCCATACATGCAAAATTCCTCATAACAAATTGGCGACTTCACTGGGGAATGATCATTGTTCCAGGTAGTTTATCCACATCCTATGACACCCAAGTAGACTTTACTTTCCTTCATTGATCTAATTTCAGCCATTTTGAAGTTTTTTGGTCAAAATTTGCATTAGAATGCCTACTTTTGGAATGTGTTGGAATCAGTGCACCCTTGGTCAGGGTACAGTGCGCTGATCAATGCACCCTTTGTTAGGGTACAGTGTGTTGATTAGTGAACCCTTGGTCAGGGTACAGTGCACTAGTCAGTGTGCCCTTGGCTTAGAGATAGTGCATTTCATAGCACTGTCTCCCATTCAGACCTGTGGTGATCCACCTTAGGTCAAATTTCCACCTTTGGATTGGGTTTTTTTCACCAAATTTCCTTCTGTTTCTGCTTGCTGAATTATTAATGCTGAAATCAACATTGTATTTCTTTTCCTAGCTCTACTTTGACTTGATTTATTAATGTTTCTTCAATTATTTATTTATCATTATCGATTCATTGTCAAAGTTAGATTATAGTTGATTAATCTTGTTCAAAAGAAAGTGTCGTAAAAGTATTCATTTCTTTCGAAAAGGAACTATCATAAAGTATTCATTCTTGCAAAAAGATTGATTGATTGTATGTGCATTAGTTTCCTTTTGTTCATTTTAACATTAAGGGAATTGAAAAGAAAAACATGCATCGTGCATTGAAACGTTTGTGTGTGCTCAGAGGAATAGTTTAGGGAAATTGCATTAGATTGTGCTCTTTTCTCTTTGATTAAAAGAAATCTAATTGCTCTATCCCTGTTAGCTAAGGTTTTCATTGTTCAAATTGAATGAAAAGAATGTTTATCATAATAGTTTCATTTTAGGAATTGCAAACATACATCACACGGTGAACCTTGAAAGGAAAATTCTAAAGAAGATCAACTCAAAATTCATCTGAATTAACCTAATGGAGCATTGTAACTTAACACATAACATTTAGAGGTTCTAGGCTAGAGACGTCTTCCAACATCATAAAACATAGCAGTTGTTGCTAACTTGTTTGTGATACATCCTGAGTGCGATACCTCATTCCACGTACGTGAGTATATCGTAGCTCATCCACGTGCCTTCGGGTATATAGAACAGTCTTACAGTATGTAAAGTATATGGGAATGCTCTCACTATGTGGTTTCACGTTAGACAATGCTAATACGGATTGGGCCTCCACGTACTTTCGGGTATATATGGGAGGACAAAACTAGGTTTATATCCATCCTTAGGTAACTGAGTCGACTGCCTTGTACACCGTGATACACTGAACACAACATTCGGGGAGATTGCTTGCCTGTACTTCTTGGTTCGCCGGGAGGTATTTTGCAGTTCACAGTTACTTGGTAATCCTTTTTCCTAGATCATCCCTCTTTTGTTACGTTTTATTATTTTAATTAAAATAAAATTACTTGACCATGGATAACATCCTCCACGTCACTCCTTAGTTAATCTTAGGTTGAAACATATGGCAACAACTCTGGATTCCACCGATCAAGGAATTCCTTTTGATGGGAATCCTAGTTCTTTTCCTCCTTTTGGAAATATTGGTGCTCCTTATATGGCTACATTGTCCCTTCCGAGACTTACTATCGGCTTTCCAGTATGGTTGTTCTCAACCTCCTTAGCCATGCAATTAATATTCCTACAACTGGACAAAATCAACCTCTAGTTGATTCTAAAGTTGACCCTCCCCTTCTTCCTCTTCGCCTAGTGAAAGTATTGGTACTAGTAACTAGGTGGCTAAGAAGAAGAAGAAAGAAGAAGAAGAAGAAGAAGAAGAAGAAGAAGCAAATTCAGTAGGGGGAAACAAAGAGACCATAGCTTCAAATGCAAATTCTGATGAGAAACCGTCCGATAAGCCTCACAAAGTTCAATATCCATGCAAAATTTGTACGAGAGACCATCTTCTTCGAAAATTTTCTGGTATTCTTGAGATCTTAGAAGAATGGTCTTCTCGTTCACATCATCCTGTATCATCAACTTCTGGAGATCATGATGGTGACACACCATCAACTAGTGGTAGTAAAGTTCATGGAAAGAAGGGTAAAGTTAAGTATCCCTGTAGGTTATGCGAAGGGAATCACCCCATTCACCTTTGTCCCTATCTGTATGAAGCCAAAAAAGTGTTGGATAACCATCCCACTTCTCCACAGTGACTTCCATCTGGTTACAGGAGACCCTCCCTTAATCATTCACTAGTTGATGAACTGAATGACCAAAATAAATCGTCGGTCAAACCCACTCTCTCTGAATGTGAATCCCATGAGTCTATACTTGACCAATCACAGGTCAAGGAAAAAGTTGACCCGATTTCACCTTCAGTTAATTGTACCTTTCCCATAAAGATTGAGTATGATACCACTCAAGTTATTTTCGTTTCTTCATATTCCAATGAGCTTGGAGGCAACTCTCCTATTCAATCAAGACAGGAGCAAAATCCTCCCATTCTCGTAACCCAAGGGGATAATACTCCCATTCTTAAGATACTCCCTCCAAGTAATCTGGTCACTTCCTTTGATTGGAATCGATTGACAGGATGTTGTCTTCCTTCTTATGCGCCTTTCCAGATCATAGTACAGGTTTGTAATATGATTGTACCTGGAACTATTATAGATGAAGGTGCATCTATGAGTATCCTTTCCTCCACTGCTTGGCAAGAACTTGGTTCGCCACCACTTGTGCCTGTTACCCAAAATTTGTTGAATTTTAACAGAGGAACCAGTCAACCATTAGGGATCCTTCCTTAGTTTCCTATTACTTTGGGAGGAAAAATTGTTTATCTCAATGTGATGGTAGTCCCAGGCCCTTTAGATTACAATTTACTTTTTGGGTGTGACTATGTTTATGACATGGGAGCTATTGTTTCAACACTCTTTCGAGTGATGTGTTTCTTGCATGAAGGTAGAATTGTCACCGTTGACCAGCTTTCATTTCCCAGTCCAAATATGGTTTCCACTCAACCATCTTCCCTAAATGGTCCTTTTGTTCCAATGATATCTTCCCCACCACAGGTCAATTATGTGGCAACTCGTTCCATGCCTACATCAATTGACGATCAATTCAGTGATGTCGTACATTATGTATTGGGGGCATTGGAACCAATCTCTATAATGATCCCTTTTAGAGCATTGTTCTCCCATCTAATGAGAACCTCTTGGAAGTCATGACCTCTTATGGGTCGTGAACAAGGAATATGAGGATAGTTGTTTTACAGTGTCAACCTCATTAAAAAAATGAAACAAGCCCTATGAGCATAGTTCCTTGTCTTGTGTCAAGCTCGTTACAAAATGAAACAAGGAACCCGAGGAGAGTTCCTTGTCTTGTGTCAACCTCGTTAAAAAATGAAACAAAGGGTATGATGATAGTTCTTGGTCTTGTGTCAAACTTGTTAAAAAATGAAACAATGAGTATGAAGATAGTTCTTGGTCTTGTGTCAACCTCGTTAAAAAATGAAACAAAGGAATCTGAGCAGAGTTCCTTGTCTTGTGTCAAGCTTGTTAAAAAATGAAACAAGGAATATGAGGATACTTCCTTGTCTTGTGTCAACCTCATTAAAAAATGAAACAAGGAATATGAGGATAGTTCCTTGTCTTGTGTCAACCTCGTTAAAAAATGAAACAAGGAATATGAGCATAGTTCCTTGTCTTGTGTCAAGCTCGTTAAAAATTGAAACAAGGGATCTGAGCATAGTTCCCTGTCTTATGTCAAGCTCGTTAAAAAATGAAACAAGGTCCCCTGGAGCAAAGTTCTAAGTCAAGTGTTTGATTAGATCTCGTAAAATTCCAGCCGAGTCTTTCACTTGATCTTGTAAATGAACCTTCATTCCATCCACTTGATAGCCACGAGTAGTCTACTTAGGTGAATGCAATGAAGCTTGGGAGGCATGCACCTAAAATCGAGTCATCATGCTAGGGGCATGTAAACTAATCTCAAGCATATTTATTTGTTTCAAGCTTGTGTAAAAATGAAACTGAATCCAAGCATAGTTTTTCGGTTCAAGCTTGTGTAAAAATGAAACTGAATCTAAGCATAGCTTTTCATTTCAAGCTTGTGTAAACATGAAACTGAATCCAAGCATAGTTCCCTATGGTTGAAGCTTGTGTAAAATGAACCCATCTCCATTTTAACCCTTTTGATTACCATTCTATCAACCTCTTCAGTCAAATGAGCCTTTGTTTTCTCCTTCCATAGTCACTATCTGATTGGCTAATTATACGCTTTCACTTGGTTGTTTTACCCTTTTTGAGGAACAGTTGCAATGAGTGGTCTTATTAGCCAGCCTCTTCACATAAATCAACATTTTTTGAGAAGTTCTAACATCACTGCAACCAGCTCCTATCCTAGACACCACTTGTTCCTATAAATGGAGTCCTCTTTAAGATCTTTTCAGACTCTTGAAACATGAAAAGATTGTCGAGTGCTTGTCCTTCTCAACTCGTTAATGGATTGGAAACGACATATACCTAGTATAAGTTTAACCCTTTTCCGAATTGAGATAGATTATTTACGAAAAAGAAATATGTTGATCAAACATGGTCAATAGGTTCTCTCTTGTATTGTTTTACGCTTTTTTGGACTTGAGAGACAAATATATGAAAAAGAACTTGTGGAGTTTTCTTTTTGTCATTTTTCAAAATCTCTAAACAAGAAAAGGACCGAGTTATCATTGTCGTTAGACTTGTTAAAACATCAAATAACACAAGCTTTTCCATCATGACAAAACCGAGTTTCACCTTTGCTAGACTCATTAAAACATCACATAGTGGTGGATTCACCCGAAGGGTGGAATTATACAACAAGCATATGCTATCCTCCTCAAGCTTGAGAAAAATAAAGAGGTACTGGTTAGCAATGGCCGGGGAAAATGGGAAAAGGGGTAAACCACTTTATGGCAGTAGGTCTCTCTTCAACATGACACTTTCACTTCATCATTGTGACTATTTGGGTTGGGTTATCGACTTGATGGTCATCATACCTTGCTCTATCATACCATCCATTAATTTTGTTTTGGATCAATGCTGCCAATCCATTCTGTGTCGCTGACATTTTCAAGAGAAGTCACTTAGTTTGAAATTCATCCTTTTCAATACTCATAAATCTTCATTTTCATGACTGCCATTCCTGAACCTTGTGTCGTCAGTCAAATTTCGTCTCCAAAATCATTACACTCGTTTCGTGTCATTGATGTGGGATACATCAAGGCCCTCTTGCAATGAGTCACTTCTTGTCAACATCAGTAAATTATCCAAGAAGTTGACTTAGAAACAACCTTCTAGTACCTTGAAGCTTACATACATCAATGGAAGGTTTCTCGCTTTCGGTGATAGGTTGACATCACTAGCCTTCAACTGAAAGACTTTGTATGGTGTTCGACATCAAAAAATCCATTCACACCATGTAGAATGTACTATAGTACCTTGAGGATCATTATCATTATCGATGATTTTTCCCGTGTCTGTTAACATCTTACATCATTAGCTGGTAATTAGATGGTGTCTTCCCATGTTCAACTTCATATCATATATTTGCATGGTTAGACTCGTACTTTAGCAAATGATTAAATGAGATAGAAGACCCTGGATCTAGTTTCATCCATCTGGGCTGCAATTTTAGGAAATGTACCAAATCATTCGTACAATGGATTTACATTGATGGTCATCCTATCATGGGTCTATATCTGTAGACGATTTTCTATGTACTTGTAATGAAAGTTTATATGCTGAGCATGGGTATGCCTTCCCTCAGTGATTCATGAGAAAGAATAAAAATACCATGATATTATGTATTGTAGTTGATGTAGGTCACCAACCACTTCGGAACCTCCTCATCACATCGTAGAGCATATCACTCGACATCATTATTTTCGACTTCATGTTTTAGGGGGCAGCTATTATAGATTCATTTGGGCACGTCACTCCCATCATTTAAATCAATACCATTAGGGCTCATCAAACCCTAATTTAGTTGCTACATGCCCTAGACAAGTCACCACTTTGAATGCCTCCTTCCCTGAGAGTTTCTTGGCCTGAAGCCCTCTAGAATTGCCTCCTTGAGGGACTAGCGCAGCCTTGGTCAGGGGTAAATGCGCTTCAGTGCAGGTAGGCCCATGTCAAGGTGCCATGCAGAGAACTTAGGCCCACTTTGACCTGCACTGGGAGAGATTGAGCGAATTCAACATAGGGTTCTGGGAATATTCTTATCTTCTCGATCTTTCTAGAGGATTCCCACACCTATCATCTCATATGAGATTGAAATTGGATAAGAAATGAGTTAAGTAACCTCCTATCCTCTCATCCCTTCCTCC
Source organism: Pinus tabuliformis (assembly GCA_031772625.1). Classification (NCBI taxonomy): domain Eukaryota; kingdom Viridiplantae; phylum Streptophyta; class Pinopsida; order Pinales; family Pinaceae; genus Pinus; species Pinus tabuliformis. The sequence continues at coordinate 858,809,115 of CM062817.1, read as the reverse complement.
ATGGAAACTAAATCTAAGTTTGGAAGGCCATTCAATACCCTCATTTATGCCAAACCTCCTCCATTTTCCTAAAAATTGAGCACTCATGTAAGTGATCAGGGCTAGACTTTGAGAATTTGTAAGGAGATACTATTGGTGTGAGGATTGAGATTATAAGCAAGTATTATTATGCTACTGGAGTGTTGTGCTATTGATGTGATGTTTGTTGGAACCCAAGCTGGAAGAGTGACAATGGATCAGACTTCATGGTTGTAATTCTTCCTTCTACTTAATAAAGTTGTTTACACCATTTTTCCATATGCTTATCTTGAAATATGATGTTTTTATGTGTGAATTTATCTGATTCCATTTACTTATAGTCAATAAATCTCTTTCTTTGATTAGTTCTCTGTCTTCTATTGATGCTTGCAAGTACTTTTTGAACGAGTTAAGTTCGAGAAGGAGAGACAAAAGGAAAGTGAAAGAACAAGTAAGTCCTTTGATTCCCTTGTCTTATTTATCATCTATAGAAAAAGGCTAATCACTTTAAATCTATTGTTTGAGGTATAGCTACCTACCTAGGGAATTAGTATTTATCTGTAGATGCAAAATTCCTCATAATAGGAAGCCATCAAAGAACTATTCCCAATTTTTAAGAGATCAATGACACCAATTCCAAATCAGAATGTTGGCACAAAAAATTGTCTTCCTCTACATAAAGTTAGAGAATTTATTTACTTTTTCATTGAGAGAAACATAAATGAGAAGGCTAAGCTTGCATAATTCTACATGCACAATTTGGTTCTAATTTCGGACCTGCACATATGGGACCGTAATTCATATTTGGTTGATGTGAAACTAATGGCCCTATTCTCATGGCTATGACATGAAGAAATACAAGTAGAAGAATTAAATATATCATTAGGCATGGAGATGAATGAGCCACTCTAAATTAGGCTAGAACATCCTTCCTCAGATGTCATCACTGCCAACCATGCACTTCTAACATAATATCCTTAGGGGGGCGATAGTTTACAAGAAAATGAAGGAAGAAGTAATCCTCCACTTTTAGGATACATTAAGAATATTGGGATAAGAGATTTCACAAGCCTACCAAAGGAGATGGAAGACATTTCCATACAACATGAAAATTAGGGAATATCACTTCCCTAAAATATTATAAGATGTGCTCGCAAAGACTCCCTTTTATAAGAGAATCATATAGAAAATTAAAATCCAGTGGATAAGGCTCAAATTTAAACCTCCTTTGCTGATGGGACTTCAGGAATATCAAAACAAAGAATAAGAGGAAAATGAATGGCAGGAAATTAAGGTAGGTGTAGGTTTTTATCTAGTAAGGACCACAACGTTCAACACTACATGGGACATTAGGTAGGTCATTAGAGAGATCAATGACAACAATAAGAGAAAAGAACATGAATAGCTTTCTTAGAGGATGAGAAGTAATTTTAGTAGGGGGTATGATGGGCCTTCATATTAGGAACAACATATGGAAAATATCACCTTTCTAGGGACATTAAAACTTCTCTTTCTTGCACAAAAAAAATGTATTTAATAAGCTTTAATAAGTTCTTAGTAAGGTTGAATATTTTGATCATACTTTATGTGTCTAATGTGTTTATTATGCAGCAGATCGAGAATGTTTGGTGTAGATAACATGAAAATTAAGTCAAGAGATAATTGTGGGACCTTTCCCCTACTACAGGATGACCAAACTCGGTGGCTTGATCAATCATTACTCCTCGTTGTGGCTGCAAAGTCATACAGGGAGAAAGATTCTAATTTCTTGGGATTTTGGAGGGAAAGAAGACTTGTCTTCAAGGAGGATTCCCCTGAGCTATTTTGTATAAATAAAGGGCTTGAGTAGCCCACTGGGAGTCAAATTTTTGAAGTTAGAAAAAACAATAGTAAAGTGAAGGATTTTGCCTAGAATTTTAGTCTTATAATATTCTATGTGTGAGTACATGTTCTGATCAATCAAAAGAATTTTTGTTTCCTAGGCTATTCTCTCTTCAGGGATCTAAGCCTCCTAAAGTTAGGGCCCACCCCAGGTGCTTGAGACCCCTATTTGTACTTTTATTTTTCATGCAACAATCCAGTTATTTATTTCTATAATTTCATTTATGGACATTGTCTTCTTTGGGGCTAATGAATTAGTTTCTTACAATCATTTTTCTTTGAATATTATTTTAGTGAATTTAGAAATAGTTTTTTGATGTAGTTAACATTATTTTCCATGCATTAGCTTATTTATATCACTATTCTTTACTTTTTGTTCATGCATTTATGTATTTTGTTATTGTGTAAATTCCTCATTTGTAACGCTACCAAAAACCCTAGAATTTCTCTTTTGTTAAATAAATTTGTCTGTCATAAGAATAAGAACTTGGAAAATACCTCTTTAACATCCTTTTTCTTTCCCTCAACTGATCCTCCCTTCAAAATACATCTAAAGTATAATTTTCTGCTCACTAGATCACTACAACAAAACAGGGAATTTGCGCCAAATTTAGCACCAGATTTTAGTGCATTTTTTTCTCAATTAGGATGAGCAGCCTCGCACTAAATCTGGCTCTATTGTACAATTTTTAAAGAGTCCTTTTTTGCACCAAATTTTGTATATTTTTTATGCCAAATTTTCCATCATTTTTTTCATCATATTCTGCAACAGTATTTCCATTTGGTTTTACAAGAGGTTTTGCTTCTAGTTTTGTGCCATTTTTTGCATCATTTTTTGCTTCCTCTTTTGTAGCATTCTTTGCTTCTAGTTTTGTGTCGTAATTTGCATCAAGTTTTACACCATCTTTGGTATCTGATTTAGTGCCTTTTTTTACATCTAGTTTGTGCCAATTTTTGCATCTGGTCTTATGCCATTTTTTGCTTATAATTTTGTACTTATTTTTACATCTCTTTTTGTGCCAATTTTTCTGCCTTTTTTTACACCATTTTTTCCATCCAATTTTGCACCATACGTTGAATCTGATTTAGTGCCAAATTTTGCATGCATTTTTGCACTATTTTTTGCTTCCACTTTTGTGTTTTATTTATCTCCCTTTTTTGCATCCTATTATGCATCATATTTTGCATCTAATTTTGCATCATTTGTTGCATGCAATTTAGCATCATTTGTAACACCATTTCTTGCATCCTTTTGATCATCTAAATTTGCATCCTATGTTGAACCATATGTTGCATTCACCTTTGCATCCAATTTTGTGTCTATTGTTACATTCAATTTTGAGCCATTTTTTTGTCTACTTTTGAATTTGTTTTTGCACCAAGTTTTGAATGATTTGTTGCACCTCATTTTACATCCAATGTTGCATCTCAATTTGCATCCAAATTTGAGCCATTTTTATGCCCATTTTTGCACCATTTTTTCTTCTTTTGTGTCCAATTTTGCACCATTTTTTATGTCAAAATTTGCATCCTTTTTGGTATCTAATTTTGCATCCTTTTTGGCATCCAAATTTGCTTCCTTTTTTCTGCCACATTTTGTGTCCACATTTGCATCTCATTTTGCACCTAGATTTTTAGTTTGAATTTTCATCTAGTTATGCATCATTTTTGACATCCTTGGTTTCATCCGTTTTTAGTCCCATTATGCATCTTGTTTTGTGTCTTTTTTACATCCTTTTTGCATCCTAATTTTACACCATTCTTTGCATCCTCATTTTGGTGTCCATTTTTGCATCCTTGTTTGCGCCCAATTTGGTATCCTTTCATATGCTCTATTTTGTTCCCTTCTTTGTGTCTAGTGTTGCACCCTTTTTTAATTTTACTTTAAAACCCTTTTTGTGTCATTGTTTGCATCTTGTTTTGATGGCTAGTTTAATATCCAATTCTACTCCCAATTTTGCATCCATGGTTAAATCCACTTTTGGCTTCTTGTTTAGAGTTTTACTTTTATTTCCATTTATGACCCCCTCTATGGGTTCATTTTACTAATTTCATTTGCAAAGTGAAATATATTAAAGTTTCTAAATATCATTTTGCTGTAGGATTTAATGCACAGTTAGATGAACATAAAACCTTCTCAGTTTATCTCAGAAACCTAGGACAGACCAATTAAAAGAAAGGTTGTTCTAAGGCTCAGGATTCTTAGTAGATCAAGATGTAGAGTATAGATTAAGAAAAAGAGAAGGAATTCTTGTGAGTACTCACATGCAGGTCTTCTTGGAGTTTTTAGTATAGCTAGGAAGCGCTCCTAGCTGGCTCCAAAGCTTGCTCCTACACATAAGAGAGAGAATAAAGCAACCTTCACAACATAATATCTTGATAATTGAAACTATCAGAAACATATAATATTATTGAATGAATAAATATAAACCAAAATCCCATACATTCATTAGTTAAATAGAATAAGTAAAGAATGAATAGCAACATATGGAAGGAATAACAATTGATCTATATTAATAAAGGAGTTGGAGGAAAGTTACAACAATCAGATGTAGTTGCAACAACACCTCCCCCAACTCCTAGCTCCAAAAATCTCCCTCTCAAGATAAATCTCAGTAGTGTGACAATACAAGAATTCCCATCATTTTTTCAATGAATTCCCATCATTTTCAATGGCCAGGCCTCCAATATATACGAAAGTGAAGGATATGAAGATTTCCCAAATTCCTCATTCATTCAATTTGAGCAAAATATTTTGGGTGAATAATGTTTCCTCATATAAAAATGGCCTTTTCCACTTTTTAGATGCTTTTGTGCTTATGATAAATCTTTCCCATGTTTTATGGCTCTTTCCCACTTTTGGATGTTTTTATTTCTTAGGAAAAAGCTAAAGATGATGATAAAGAGATCACATTCCACCATATGAGTGTCCGAAAGTGAACAAGAGTGTCAAATTCAAATTCTAGTTTTCTTATGTTTTAGTTTTTTTTTAATATATATTTAGTTTTAGTATTTTTTTATTTTCTAAAAAATATATATTTAGTTTTTGGTATTTTTTTCTATAAGAGAAATTATATTTTGTTTTTATAAAAATGGATTTTAACCATTCCATTCATGCTAAATTTGTGATTTTATGATAGGAGTTTAAATTATATATAAAAAAGTAACTTAATGTCATGTGTTGTGCCGCTGAGATGGGTATTATACATCTCTTCCTTGCTAAGTTATAGAATGTGCTTGGGTTTTCTTAATGCAATAAAACTAATTATGTTCTTCATTATATCTTGAAATGTTCATCTTGAACAAGGGTAATAAAACAATAAAGTTAAAATAGGTTTGCCTGTGTCCTTTGTAGATCTTTGTCCCCATTAATATTGGTCTTAGTAGATTAATTGTCTTATGGTGGCCTTTAGTGGTCACTTCGATTAGTTGCATGCTTTATAGTTTTGTGTTAGTGACATTTTTTAGGCTTGATAATATGTTATTTAATTTCTCAAAATGTGTTATTGTCCATATTATTGTTAAATATTAATATTAAATATGTTGGTTTTTGAGCATGGTTTAGCAAAACGTTCCCAAAATGTTTATAGATTGTATTTTATAATGCAATGATTTATTGCTTGATGAAATTGTTTTAGATATATTTTTTTTTAATGATTCATTGATTGATGAAATTGTTATGTATATATTTTTTATTATATTAAATTGTATGTGATAAAGTCAAAAGTCACCTCTTTTTTAGATTTTCATTGGTCAATTTCCGTTAAGGCCATCAAGTTCACCATTTGGTCCCAGGTTAAGGAAATATAGGAGTCATGAAGTGGAATTTTCCAAGCACTTAAATCTTGAGACATGTTTTTTTAGTCACATTATACTTCCTTTCTGTGTAAATTCTCGATGAAAATAGTCTCATGGAACATGAGGGGCCTCAATAGTAAAGGAAAACAAAGATTCCTAAAAAAAATTGGTATGCAAAGCACCCATCAATAATGTTGATATAAGAAACAAAAATATTAAGTGAAGTTCTAGCTCATATAATTAGCAAATGGGGGAGGAATTTCCAGGTAGTAGTGATTGATGCTTAGAGATACTTGGGTGGAATGGTTATTATTTGAAATGATCAAGACATCAAGTTTACCAATATGTTTACCTCTTTTCTCATTATGACAATACAATTTTAGTTAATTGACATCGAGGACTACTACCATGTATCCAATGTCTATGACTCCAATATCACAAATGGAAAACCTCTATTTCTTAATTCTATTTCTAGCACAAGTAATTTATACTCCCCATCTCCATGGATTATTGGGAGTGACTTCAATATAATAGTGTCTCAAGGAAAAGAAAGGATGAATCACAATGTTTAACAAGATATTTTGTAAGCTATACCATTAAAGCGATAAAGTAGTCTCCATTAAAGTTGTCAAGCAATGAGTCTCCAACCCACACATGTGGATCAATGAGATGTAATACATGTGTGTGTGGTGACTAACTTAATACACTATTCTAATAACTCCAGAAACCTATGTATTTCACTCCATCACATAAATTGACAGTAGTGTGACACAAGTAAACCAAGAGTAGACATGAAACTCTTAGGAAACAAACATTCCCTAGATCCTCGATTAGGTGCTTAAATGATGAAGTGAAAATGAAAGGGGAAAGGAGGACTTCATGATTTAAACATCACAAGCATGTGATCAAGTGTGACTAGGAGTGTATATATTCATATATTTTCCAAAGAGGGAGTGAATACATGAGTTACCATTCATTGGGCCTTATTTTAATTTCTTTTTCTTTTTCTTATATAGGACTTAGGGAATAAGGTTTTCATAAGTTTGGTACAACTCATAGATATAAGATTTACATCGGTTTTCACTTCAACCTTAGAGATTAGACTTAGATAAATCAATATAGTGTATCTTTAATGAGTTTGGCTTTCACTTTTTGATTTTATTTCATCACAAATGACAAAGGGGAAATATTTTGCCACAAATCTATGAATTCTTAATCATAAAGGTGTCATGTGATGAAAACAAATTAATGATGTTATTCTCTATGAAAATGATGGGTATTCTTGACAAAATCTTATCCTTGTGGATGTCTCCTCTCTGGTTGAGAGGGAGTGAGGGTAAACACCATATTATCCATGTGTCATGTACTATGGCCAAGACTAACAATTGTAAGCCTAGCAAAGACACTAGTAGGGAGAATGGTGGATTGGATAAACATATGGGACCAATATTCTTTGAGAATTTGGACTTTGAATAGGACTAATTGCCATAAGTCAAGTACATTAATCCAAGATAAGAACAGTCATGAGGATTGACATTTCCTGATATCAAATATTATGATAGTGGATTAGGAAATGATCATGTGAGGACATACCTGGTGAACATCCTGGTGGGATAAGTGCCTAGAGAGGCAGTGGTGTCCAAATTTATGCCTCCCAACATTGTGCTTTGATCTATTGGAGAGATAAACTTCTTAGTCAAGGCCTTACTATTTTCACAATGTTGGCTATGATGATGTAAATCATCATTGATGCGTATCAATCCAAATCCATTCTTATATGAATATTTCAACTTGAGAGTATTTTTTTGTCTCATTATGATTACCTCCCTAGTTTAGAGGGAGGTTCATCATCTTCATTATCACCATCATCACCACCATCACCGTCATCATTATTGTCATCATTTCATTATCATCATACTCACCATTCATGTCTTCATCATCATCATCATAATCATCATGATTATGGACATTATTGTCATTTGTTCATAATTATAGGTATCATAAGAAATATCATCAACCTAAAAAATGTTATGAGTGGTCGAAAAGGGTCGTTAGGACACATGATATATACAAGAGAAATAACAATTTTTTTTAGAGATGATCGATGATCATCATCATCACTACCATTATCATCATCATTATAATTTTCATCATCCCCATCATCATAACTAATATAAGTTTTATCATAATTGTTGTCATCTTCATCATGAATATCATAATCGTCATCCATGCCATTATTGTTGTTTATTATTACCAAGATGAAAATAATGATAATGATGATCAGATGATGATGACTTGGAATATGACGCCAAAGATAATTATTATGATTATGACCATGACAACATTTAAAAATTGGAAAGAATGGCCAAGGTGATTAGCAACATCATCATCATTCTCATTGTAACCCCCATCATCTTTATCATCATTGTCATTATCATAACAATTGAAATTCATGTCATCTCCATCATCTTCATTATCATCATCGTTATAATTATTGACATTGTCATTAGTTGTTTATAATTTTCAATGTCATAATAAATATAATCAATGCAAAAAATATGAGGTGTGTTGGGAAAGGGATGCAAAAGTGAACAAAAAAAATGGGGGTAAAAATGGATGTAAATTTGGATGAAGATTGGACACAACATAAGTAGATGCAAAACAAGACAGAAAACTTGACACAAAAGTGGATGAAAAAGTAGATGCAATAGTTTATGCAAACTTGAATACAAAATAGGATTCAAACATGGATGAAAAAGTGGAAGAAAACATGGGAACAATAGTAGGCATAAAAATTAACATGAATTGTGGTGAAAATAATGTGGATACAACAATGAATGTAAAAAAAAAGACACAAACTTGAATGCAAAAAGGAGGAAAAATTGGATGAAAAAATGAATGTAAACATGGGCCAAACATGGGCACAATAGTGGACATAAAATTAGTTGCAAAATTGGACGAACCAAAAGTGGATGTAAAGGTAGATTTGAAATGGGATGCAAAAAACATAAACAATATTTGATGCAAACTTGGACACAAAATAGGATGCAAATGTGGATGCAATAGTGGAAGAGAATGTGGGTTGCAACAATAGGCATAAGATATGGCACAAATCATAGCACAAAAAAAAGTGGATGAGAAAGTGGATGTAATAATAGACACAAAAAAAGATGCAAACTTAGATGAAAGACAAGATGCTATAAAGGATGTAAAAGTGGATGCAAACACGGGTGCAACATGAGAAACAAAATTGGATGCAAAATATTGATGCAATGGAAGTACATGCAAAAGAATATACAAAATGAGATGCAAAACCCAACACAAAAGTGGATGCAAAAATAGATGCAATATTTTATGCAAAAGAGGATGCGAAGATGGATGCAAAATTGGAAGCAAACATGGGTACAACAATAAGTACAAAACATGGCACAAATTGAGTCACAACAAAAGTGGATGTAATGATAGATGCAAAAAAAGAAGCAAACAAAGATGAAAAATAAGATTCAAAAATGGATGTATAAAAGTGGGCGTAAACATGGGTGCAACAATGGATGTAAAATAGGATGCAAAAGTTGATGCAACAAAATTCTATGCAAAAGCAGATGCAATATGAGACACAAAACCTGATGCAAATCTTGATACAAAAGTGGATATAAAAAGGGATTAAAAATAGATGTAAAAGTCGATGAAAACCTAGATGTATATGAGGATGCAATCGTGGATGCAAATTTAGAAACAAAAAAGGGTGCAAAGGGAGGTGTCAAACTAGGTGCAAATTATGGCACAAGAAAAATGGATGCAATAGTGGACACAATAACAGATGAAAAAGAGGATATAAATATGGATGCAAAACAAGATGTAAAAGTCAATGCAACAAAATTAGATGCAAAATTAGATGAAAAACTAGACACAAACCTTGATGAAAAACTTGGCACAAAGGGGATGCAAAAAATGATTTAAAAAATGATGCAAAAGAGGATGCAAGAGATGATGAAAAAGTTGATGCACGTGTAGGTGCAAAAAGTGGATGCAATAGAGGATGAAAAAGTTGGTGAAACAAAATTAGGTGCCAAGCATGTTGCAAAGGATGGCACAAAACTTGGTATAAAACCTGGTGTAAAACTTGGTGTAAAATCTGGTGCAAAACCTATTACAATACCTGGTGCTAAACTTGATGTAAGACTTGGTGCAAAACTCGGTGCAAACTTTGCATCAAGTTTTGCACCATATTTGATAAATGGACACAAATAACATCAAGAATGGGCTCTAGACGCAAAAAGGAAGCAAAAAGGGATGCTAATCACAGGGTTTTGCTGTAGTGGATTGTCTCCTATAGAAAAATAGGACTCCTACAACAACCCACAATTTGCATGAAAAGATCATCTAGATTTGCATCCAAAGAATGATTAGCATTCCTTGACATGTTACAATGTCCCAAAGACCTTGAGGATGGAATTTAGAAGCACAAAAACCTCATAAGTATTTGACCTAGTTGTTGTAGAAAATTACCTTTTCTCTATCAAATTAGGGTTAGACGTTTCAATGGTTTCTTTGAGTTGCAAGTTTATTTCCAATGCACAATAGAGGATAACCACTTTTGTTTCATCATGATTGAATTGATTTACCTCCTTTTTCTTTAAATAGAACATATTTTCCTCTCGTTCTTTCTTTCCTACAATTTTGAGTATTTCCTATAACACAAATAACATAATGTTCTGTGTAACTCAATTACTCTTTAGTTGTTTTCACTTGCATAAGATCAAAAATAGAAGAACACATTACATGTTGCACACATACTTCCAACCCCTCTTAATTTTTTAGAAACTTTGGGTTGACAATTAAGGTTGAGACCCTTAGGAGTTGTAGCATTCTTGTTGTAGTACTGAGCGACATCATATGGCTTCTTGATGCCTTTTCTATCTATTGATTTGCTACAAATGGTTATGGTACATTGCTACATAATTAATTATTAATAAAATGTTGTGAAATGATAAAATTTCTACCACATTGATTTTCCCTCCCACACTCTTAGTGTGATGTTTGGTCTAACAAGTGGTGGAGCGACATTCCTTCAAGAACACTTAACTACTGGAATGTAGATCAAAGGAGGTATAGAAAGTAAAGGGAAGAGTAAGAAGTTGTCTCAGAAAAGGAAGGGATACAATCATGTTTTTGGGTGTGTGTAGAAAATTTGATGTAGGTTAACCCGATAATGCAATATAAATCAAAGCAGAATACTATAACCTACTTCTACTATCAATTTTATGGAAGTTTAAAGATCGAGCTGAACAATATAACTAGAAGAAGAAGAATCATTGGCAAAATACACATGAAAATACTTTGGGGAAAGCCTCAGCTAAAAACCCCACACTATTGTATTATCATACATGGTGGAAATACATAGGAATTATACAAAGCCTTAGCTCTCACAGCTAGCTAGCTCTCAGTACAATCCTCACAGATTCTCACAGGAAATCTTGGCTTCTCTCCAGCCTTCCTCTCTGCCCTCCAAGCTCCTATTTCCTTGCACTATTCCTTGTGGATGATTCTCCTTTTACCAAGTGGATGATCAAGCCTTCAAAACTACACAATCCTCAAGGATGAATCCTTGATTGCATGCATGCGTTTCTCCATGAGAAAACACATACAACTGATAATAAACTGTCCTTGACTATTAATCTCAACTAGGTCTTTCTCAGAATAGACATGCATGAGTTTTTGATGAAGGAATCTTCAGTTAACTGGAGTAGCACTAGTTGAGTGCATTAATGCATCAAATGACTATTAACTCACTATTAGTTCCTCAAATAGTTTGGAACTAATTTAACTGGACTTAACTCAATAAACCGAGTTAACTAATTACAACTCAAATATAAATCAATCTTATATCCTTAATTTAAGGGATAACTCTTGCATGACTTCAGAAAGACTTCTAACTTGAATTTCTCCAACTCATTAGTTTAAAATAAATTAATTAATTATTTCCAGGTAGCTATTAAGACAAAGTTTGGTTAATTCACAATTTAATTCAAGGACAAGTTAAATTGGAATATTCTTGTTGCCATATTTCAACACTCCATCTCAACAAGAAAAGGGATTATCTTCCACCCCAATCCTGTCTCTATGGAACTCAAATTTACACTTTGATAATGCCTTTGCCAAAATGTCAACATCTTTCTCCTCTGTCGAAATATATTGCAGAAACATGATCGTCTTGACCCGTGAAAAGCCACGGGCAACAAATCTTGCCTTATGCTTCTCCACACTAGCATCTACAGCTTGCTTTACCTTGTAAAGCCAATGGGAACTCACAACTGAATTGTTCTCTGGTCTCAGAACCACATCCTAAACACTGTTACGAACTATGGAGTCATACTCCCCCATAGCATCAACCCAAATCGGCTGCAGCACTACTTCCTGAAAGGAAGATGGATCAGTCTCAACACATTCCCCAGTAATGGGCCATGTATCTAATGTACCTCTCAGGTGACCTCCTCTGTCTGTGCTGAGAATATGGTGCTCCCACATTCTCTCTAGTATCCTCCAACAATCTGTCAGATTCTCTTATGCGCTTCCTTCCATCTTTGGAAGACTTTGCTTGAGTGGATGTCTCCACTCCTAGAACCTCTACACGTGGCTGCTCTGCATCAGTCTGAGGCTCCTCCTCCTTAGGAACCAATAGTTCCTCCACAGCATGTAGTTGCAGCTCTCTCTCAAGGGAAACTCACATGGCCTTCTGCTCATCAAAATTGAGATCTCTGTGAACCACTGTCCTCCAAATGGTAGGCAAGTAAAGCCGATAGTTGTGAGGTGTATCAGTGTACCCCACAAATACTCCAACTCTGTTGTCATATCAAGCTTCTTCCGTGCATCCTTTTTCACATGGCAATATACCGATGAGCCAAAGATCCTAAAGTGGCCCACATCTAGTCTCTTACAGAGAAATCTTCCTCTGGTGTCTTCATCCCAAGTATGTGATGCGGGCTTCTATTCTAAAAATAGACCACTCTGTTGCATGCCTCAGCCCACAAGTGAAGTGGTAGGCCTTGGTCATGCAGCATTTCCTTGCTACCCCTACAATAGTTTAGTTCTTCCTCTCGGCCACCCCATTCTGCTATGGGTCATGAGGTGTTGTCAACTCTCGTTTAATTCCTTTCGCTGCATAGAAGTCCTTAAACTCTTGAGAGACATATTCTCCACCATTTTCACTTCTTAAGGCCTTGATCTTCTTCCTTGACTCTTTCTCAACCAAAGATTTGAACTCACAAAACTTTGTGAAGGTTTGGTCCTTCTTCTGCATGAAATAAATCCAGCATTTATGAGAATAGTCATCAATGAAAATCACATAATACCTTTGCTTTGCTGTGGATGTCGTCGAGAATGGTCCACACAAATTAGTATGAACTCACTCTAAGATAGCCTTTGCTCGACTGTCTTGATCATGAAAGGAAGACTTGGTGTACTTTCCCAAGGTACAACCTTTGCATGTGTCAACTTGCTCAAGTTTACCTTTGGGAAGTCCTATAGATATCTGCTGCATTATCTTCAAAGCCCCATGATGCAAATGGCCCAATCGCCTATGCCACAACTCACCAATGTCTTGGCTTTACACCAATTCTGCTTTCGTACTCAATGCTGCACAATCATCTACCTCTAGTTTATAGAGATTCTTCACCCGAATCCCTATCCTCTTGGTCTGACCCGTGTCTATGTGTCTTAGAAATTCCTTTCCTTTAATGAAGACAACATCGTAGCCTTTGTCCTCCAACATCGCGACCGATACCAAGTTCTTCTTCAGTCCAGGCACACACATCACATCTGTCAAGGTGAGAGGAGCTCCATGCTCCCTTTGAAAAGCAACTGTGTCCACTCCTGAAACACTATACCTTCCATCGTCATCCATCTCTATGTGCATCTTGAGGTCTTTCTCCTCCAAGGTACTAAATAAATTTTTATCACCGGTCATGTGCAATGAGGCTCCACTGTCAAGATACCAGACACAACCCATCACTAAAGACACCATGCGTGTAATGAGGGTAAAGTTCATTTCGAACTGAGAGGCTTATGCCTCACCTTCCGATCCTTTCGAGGATCCTTTCTTGGACTTCTTCAATGGGAAATTAGTCACATAATGTCCCATCTTGTGACAATTAAAGCATCTTACTTTAGACATGTCACCCTTCTTCCCTCCATGAGAAGAATTCAATTTAAAATGGGAAGCCTTCCCCTTCCCTTTCCTTGCCTTACTTTCTAAGGCCAGATTTTCTTCATCATCATTCTTGGATCAAGAACCATCTCGCGTGCTGCTCCCGATCTCATCCTACATAAGATCCGACCACAATTGTTCCCAATTCGGTAGTTTCTCCCTTCCATTCACAGAGTCTTGGTAGCTATTCCAACTCTTTGGAAGGCCAAGGAGAGTAAGGCTTACCATATCATCGTCGGCAGTAGTTATTTCCACACTAACGAGCTCATCTCTGTAGGTGGTGAGCTTATTCAGATATGTGGAAATAGTATCGCCCTTCTCCATCTTGATTCTTCGTAGCTTATCCTTGAGCTCCAATTTCCTCTGGTCACTACTATTCTGGTAGAGGTCCTTCAATGTATTCCACATTGAGAATGGAGTATCCTTCCCATGGAGACTTGAGACAATATGGTCTCGAACTCCCTCAAGGATGATCCATCTCGCCTTTGTCACACACTTCTTCCACTCAGCCAACTCTTGTGCATTAGTTGAAGCTGGCTTTGGGATTTCTTGATCAATGAGTTCCTTCAAGCCATTGTCTTCTAATACAACCTCCATTTTATCTTTCCATGCTATGTAATTCGAGCTACCTTCCAAGGCATACTTGAGTCTCAAGCCATAGAATGACATTGGCCAACCTTGAAGTATGATATGAATTCGATTTGCACTTTCAACCTCGAACTTCAAACTTCGAATTCTCTTCTCAATATACTATTCAAAACTCTGATACCATGTAGAAAATATGATGTAGGTTAACCTGATAATGCAATATAAATCAAAGCAGAATACTATAACCTGCTTCTACTATCAATTTTGTAGAAGTTTAAAGATCGAGCTAAACAATATAACCAGAAGAAGAAGAATCAATGGTACAATACACATGAAAATACTTTGGGGAAAGTCTCAGCTAAAAACCCCACACTATTGTATTATCATACATGGTGGAAATACATAGGAATTATAAAAAGCCTTAGCTCTCACAGCTAGCCAGCTCTCAGTACAATCCTCACAGATTCTCACAGGAAATCTTGGCTTCTCTCCAGCCTTCCTCTCTGCCCTCCAAGCTCCTATTTCCTTGCGCTATTCCTTGCGGATGATTCTCGTTTTACCAAGTGGATGATCAAGCCTTCAAAACTACACAATCCTCGAGGATGAATCCTTGATTGCATGCATGAGTTTATCCATGAGAAAACACATACAACTGATAGTACACTGTCCTTGACTATTAATCTCAACTAGGTCTTTCTCAGAATAGACATGCATGAGTTTCTGAAGAGGGAATCTTCAGTTAACTGGAGTAGCACTAGTTGAGTGAATTAATGCATCAATTGAATGTTAACTCAATATTAGTTCCTCAAATAGTTTGGAACTAATTTAACTAGACTTAACTCAGTAAACTGAGTTAACTAATTACAACTCAAATATAACTCAACCTTATCTCCTTAATTTAAGGGATAACTCTTGCAT